>JAMXDD010000007.1:15829496-16046422 GCA_024733475.1 Syzygium grande | reverse complement strand
CTAATCTGGGGCGTCGGTCAATGGCCGTTCAACGTGCTTTTACAATCTGTCAACAACACCAAGAATTCAAAGACAACAAAGGATAAAGCGAAGCTCATTTGGTCGGCCAATAGACACAACAAAATCACTCGCTAACCTTTACTCACTGTCGACCAACGTTCGGCGTGCGACAGACAATTTCCTTCCGAAATTGACAGACGAACAAGATACGAGCGATGGATAGTTCGATTTGCTCCTTCGTCGAAGTGTTGACGAAGATCGAAGCCCTAATTCGCGACTAAGTAGGACGATCAATGAGGGACAGAGATGAGGGACAGAGATCGATCGATTTGAGAGAGAGATAGAGATGCCCTAATTTTGCCCTAATCGATCGTTGTATACAAGCGGTCGGAGAGGAAAGAAAGCGGCGGCGTTTTTTTTTTTTATAAGAAACGGCGGCGTTTCTTTTCGCAAAGAGATCCAACGACGTCATTTCTCTCACGTGGAATATCCTTTTTCCACGTTGGACGTCCGTTTATTTTTCTAATTTCCACTTATGAAAAAATTAAGTCGAAATCCCGTAGCACATTTGGCGGAAGTGGCAAACTCCGATGTGGCACCAAGTGAGTGTTGAAAAAGTTATAATTTTTAAGTGTCCTCCTATTTAAAGTTATGGGTAATTTGCATTTGGATTTTTTACTTAATTTTCTATTATGACGTGGATTTTTTTATTTTTCTTTTCTTTTATTTTCTTGGCCTCGCCCAATTTGGGCAAGGCCTTTGTGACCAGCGAGGATCCGGCGACCCTCGCTGGCACAAAACAAAAATGCATATTTATTTATGCTTCTTTTCTTTTGGATCTGGTCACGGCTGCTCGGGTTTTGTCGGAACCGGTGGCAATAATTGTTATTTCATATTCCTAAGTCACCGTTCGGTTTCTGGGGTGCTTTTATGGGTGGCATTAGAAGAAACTCTAAGCCTAGGGCCTTCACAGTTGACGACTAACAATCTCGCCAGATTTGGGCAAGGTTTGTGGCCTTGCCTGCAACCCCAACCAGCAACCCCGACCAACAACTAGCAACTAATGACCAGCGTTCCAGACCCGCAACTCAGTGACCAACCACCAGCAACCTAGAAACCCATAAACCCCAAAACCCAGGCTAGCGACCAGCAACGGAAGAGGTGTAGTCGGGAAGGCGAGGTTTCTTCTCGGAGTCTCTGACACACCTCCCAATGGTGAAGGTTGGCGCCTAAGGGAATGGTCACCGGAGCAAGGGGATTCATATCTAAGGTCGAGGTGGGTGATAGACAGAGGCCAACGACAATCGGCTGTCAAAAGGGATAGGCGAGTGATGATAGGGGAGCAAGGAGGAATTACTGGGAGTCTTGAGAGGCGAGGAGTGCGGCGGAGCCCTCGCTGGATTTGGGCTCTGCTAGCCAAATTCCCTAGGTGCTACAGTACCCCAACCACGGGGAAGATGAAGTTCTTCATCGTGTGCATCTACAAATTAGATTGACCAAATAAAAATTAAAAAAAATGATAAACAATGAGAAAAAAGCACAATTAAATTAAATAAATTTTTAAAAATTGTTCACATCAGATTTTTCGGCGTCCATGTCAAATTTTTTGATGTCGACGTCAGATTTCCGGCGAAACAAATTGTCCATGGCACTTAAGTGATCGATTTTTCAAATTTGTGGTACTTAAGTGAGCGGAAAAAAAAAGTTATGGCACTCAAGTGAGCGATATACGAAAGTTATGGTACTTTTACTGTTATTATCCCGGTTTAGATTCATTATAAGTGGAGGAAATTAGACAATAAGAATAGAGGGAGAAACTAAAGAGATGAAAGAGATGGAAGGGCCAATTCAAGTGGGGAAAAATATGTCTAATTAGCTAACTTATTTGACCAATTTTTTTTTTAGCAAACTTAGTAATCAAATCAATTCAACATTAGATCTAAAGAAATTATTTTCTTGGTCTATATTTTCATGCAACTTAAATAATAAAGTTCAACTGTTAAGAGAAATAATTCAAGATCAATATCCTAAACGTTCGATAATTTCGAAGAACTGAACTAAATAAAGAAACATCAACCAAAACAAAAACTAAATAAAGAAACAAATCTGCTGGTGATTGGAGAATCCCGTGCAACATCAACTCAATAGTACGTACTTGCTCTTTACCATCTTTTGATTTAATTTTTGGATTTCTTTCTTTGGTATTTGTAGTGTATCCTTGCAGTCTATTCTTCATCCGAGAAATTTCGAAGTGCAAGATCCATGAAGCATTGGTTTGTGCTAATTCGTTTTTCTTTTTTGTCACCAATACCTATTAATGCACAAGCTATAATTTTTGGAATTAATTTCATGAAAAACCCCAAATTGGTACATCTGTAACAAATTTATCCCAAATTAATTTTTTGACCATAAAAAAATCCAAAACTGGTACATCTATGACAATTTTACCCTCATTTAGTTTCTGTCAAATTTTATTATCAATTTATGTGTTGGATAACACGTGACAGTTGATGGGTATATCGGTTTGGGGTTTTAGACTCCGTTTGTCACAAGTGTCCAAGTTTGTGATTTTTCGTGCTATTAATTCAATTTAACAGAGGGTAAATTTATCACAAATGTATCAATTTGGGGTTTTTGGAGATCAAAAAATTAGTTTGGGGTAAATTTGTCACATGTGTATCAATTTGAGATTTTTCATAATATTATCCTTATTTTTTAAATGGTTCAAAGAAATGGGAGAGTATATTGCTATTGTGTATTTGTGTGTTGCAATGAGCAACATCTAAGACAGGTTAAATTTTTTAATGGGAAACATATGAGGCGCAAAATGATTATGCTTGTCTAACTAAGGTAGTTAGTGGTTATGCTACCGCTCAAACATAAGGCTTGATAGATATTAGATAAATATATACTTTCTACCTAAAGTTGATATGACAAAAGAATGGATTTTATAGAGGGCAGCATCTGCTAAAAAGAAAAAAACGTGCATCGAATCTTCTTTTCTTTCTATTCTATTGATAATGTCTATCGTGTAATTTTTCTTGTTCTAAAATTACAGTCTTCTCTTTTCTTTGGGAACAGAGAGTTGGATCTAATTAATTAAATTGAAAAATAACAGGTTGAGTTTCCTGGTATGGAGTGATGAAGATCTCGCACATGGATAATGTGGAGAAGATATGGCTTGACGATCTTGCTTCAAATGCATTTAACAAACTCAAGACACTAATAGTAGAGTATTGTGAGAAACTTTCATACATATTTTCATCTTGTACTATGCTCACAAGATTTCAAAACCTAAAGAAGATAACCGTGATCGATTGTGGGTCCTTAGAAGTGGTATTTTACGTCCAAGAGTTCAATTTTAGTGAATCTCATTTTACAAGCATTTTTCAATTGAGAGAATTAGTTTTGACGCGGCTTCCAAAAATGAAGCACATGTGGAGTGGACTTCCTCAAGGTGGTCTTACCTTTAGACACTTACGATGATTGGCAGTTGTCGAGTGTGACACTCTCAAAAGTTTATTTCCAAGTTCAGCTGCAAAAAGTATGACACAGCTTGAAGAACTTTTAATACATGATAGTGGGGTGGAGGAAATTATCGTGGAGGAAGACAGAGTAGGGATGAATGCAGGTGATTTCTTTTTTCCGCGATTAACTGACCCGAGATTAATTGAGTTACCCGAATTGTGGAGCTTCTACGGGAGTAGTCATACTTCAACATGGCCACTTTTGAAGGAATTACGAGTGAGACATTACCGCAAGGTGAGGTCATTCTCATTAGCTTGTGAATTCCAAAGCTGCCAAGGTACAACTACTAGCGATAATCTACGGGCACTCTTTTCTTTTGAAAAGGTACGGTCCTTAATTTCTAGCTTTCTGCTGTATTCTCCGTTAGTTTATGTGCATAGCTTTCGGTGCTTTGTTATTCTCTATAGGAAATTGAAATTGTCAAACATTTTATGCTTATTAATACTCACCTAACCAAACTTGTGGATTGCTTAGAAATTTAAAGATTGTTTGCAGTTAATTATTTCCGGCTAATAATCTTCGGAATGATCCCAGCTTTTACTTTGAAAAAAAAATTTATTGAATTAACTTGCATACATAGTCAGGCTTCTGATGAGCCGCTAGTGTCTTATGGCTGGCTTTTACGTATTTAAGTTGATGTGATCTACACCGTCCACCAAAATTTTTAAAAAAATAGTATTGTGTTCATTTGGCATATTGCTTATGGCTCACGAATGCTTTGAAATTACTAACTTTATTTGAATTTACAGAACTTAATTTGATTGGTGTACCAACATCCGTCTCATTAAGAAACAAAATGATTTTAGTTACTTGCCAACTTACACCAACTGATTTTAGTCTCTAACAAACGTTTTATCTTATGGATCTTGCAAAGTAGTTATATTTTTTTTATACTTTCATGATTACCAGCTACTTTAAGATTCTACCAAAGTTTATTCCGATGACTTGCCAACGCTTTCGAAGTTACTAATTAATCGAAATTACAACCTCATTTTGAGTGTTATATCAGTGATATACCAACACATAATGGGCTATGTACTTTTGGTTTGTTTCTTAGCTTATCTGATGTTTTATTGCCAATCATTTGTTCAGTTTGTATGCATTCTTCTCAGAGTCATAAGAAATAGTGAAGCCACGCGCGCTACTCGTGATCTGCAAAAAAAAAAAAAAAAAGATATGAGAACTGTACTTAACACATCATCTTACTATTTATTGAAACACATCTCACTACAAAAAAACATCTTTTTTCCAACGAAATTTTCAACGAAAAATTCAGAAAAATTCGTTGGAAAACGAATTTCCAACGAATTTTTCAACGAAAAAAAATTCGTCGGTAATTCTTCGTTGCAAATTTTTCCAATGAAAAATTTCAATTTTCGTTGGAAATTTGCGACGAAATTTTTTTCATTGGAAAATTCGTGGCTAAATTCGTTGGAAACACTACAAAAAAACAACCTTTTTCCAACAAAGAATTTGGAAATCCAACGAAATTTCCGATGAAATTTTTTCTTCGCAAAATTCGTAACTAAATTCGTTCATAATTATTTGTTGCAAAAAAGTGACAAAATTTTTTTTTTGTCCAAAAATAGTGACAAAAATCGTGCGGGCGAGGGCTGAGCTCGCCGGCCATGGCGAGCTCGGTCCTCGCCATGACCGGCGAAGGCCAGCCTCGTCACCGGTGAGCTCGAGGTCGCCCAGATCTGGGCGACCTCGAGCTCGCCGGCCATGGCGAGCGTTCCGGGCGACCTCGAGCTCGCCGGCCATGGCGAGCTCACCAGTCATGGCGAGGGCCGAATATTGGGCGGTCTGTGTTGCCCTCGTTCTCGAGGGAGAATGCATTTTTGAACACGGTGGTGAAGCCCATTTACGAGATTGTCGGCGCTGAGGTGAAGGCGAGTGAGAACGGGACCGCGCCGCATTGCGCCTGGAGGAATTACGACGATATCAACGAGTACTTCTGGAGCAAGAGGTGCTTTGAGAAGTTGAAATGGCCAAGTGACCAGTGGGAGGAGCAATCGCATGGGGAAGACGGGTTTCGTGGAGCAGAGGTCGTTTTGGAACCTGTTTAGGAGCTTCGACCGATTGTGGGTTATGTTGGTCTTGTTTTTGCAGGCGGCCATTATTGTTGCTTGGGAGGGGACGGATCCATGGAAGGCATTGGAGAGTAGGGAGGTTCAGGTTAGGGTTTTGACTGTGTTTTTCACTTGGAGTGGAATGCGGTTCCTGCAGTCTTTACTGGATATAGGAATGCAGTATAGGTTCGTATCGAGGGAGACGATGGGGCTTGGAGTGAGAATGGCGCTCAAGACTGTCGTTGCTGCGAATTCAAAAAAAAAATTTTCCGGGCAATTATTTCAGTGTGTACAATTTTCGTTGGAAATTTCCAACAAATTTTTATGACAATTCAAAAAAACCCGGTATTGTTCGGCATTTTTTAAATTCGTGGAAAAATTCGTTGGAAATTTCCAACGAATTTTCCTACGAATTTCAATTTTCCGGGCAATTATTTCAGTGTGTAAAATTTTTGTTGGAAATTTCCAATGAATTTTGCGACGAATTAAAAAAAACCCGGTATTGTTTGGGATTTTTTAAATTCGTGGGAAAATTCGTTAGAAATTTCCAACGAATTTTCCCACGAATTTCAATTTTCCGGGCAATTATATCAGTGTGTACAATTTTTGTTGGAAAATTCGTTGGAAATTTCCAATAAATTTTGCGATGAAAAATTTTTTGTTGGAAATTTCCAACTCATTTTGTGACGAATTCAAAAAAACCCGATATTGTTCGGCATTTTTTAAATTCGTCGGAAAATTCGTTGGAAATTTCTAACGAATTTTCTTACGAATTTCAATTTTCCGGGTAATTATTTCATTGTGTACAATTTTCGTCCAAAATTCGTTGGAAATTTCCAACGAAAAATTCCAACGAATTTTACTTTTCGTTGGAAAATTCGTTGCAAATTTGTGATGAAATTTTTTTGTCACAAATTTTCGTGGCAAAAATCCAGTTTTTTTTGTAGTGTCTACTTACTATACATGTAACACGAATTGGTAAAACAAATAAGTTTTGTTTTAAGTTTTTGCTACGAACTTGTTGAAATTCACGCATTTTAACTTTTGGATTGGATTAGATGACAATTGAAATTGCAGAAGTATGACTGATGAATTGGGCAAACCGCTAACAACAACGAACATCCCTTGTATAATTGCTCTTCGAGTTCTTTTCCCTCTCTTCCCCAATAAATGGAAGGACAATTTTAGTCATTGGACCGTGGTTGTGCCCCGTATCAACTTCTGGTGGCCTAATTAAAGGGATATCTCCCACAGGTCATTCCGCACTCGGAGAAATTGGCATTAGCGAGAGAGGATGTTGTGATGCTGCAGCAACATCACATCTTTGGCAATCTTAGACATTTGTCTTTCGGATGCTACCATGATGACAATGTTGCTTACCCTTTCAACTTCCTTATCCATAGATTCCCTTGTGACATCCGGAATTTTTGACAATTTGTACTAATATTTAAAATGATTTTACATGATTGTTATCGCCCGGAGTCTGATATGAAAGGAGGTTGACACGTATGGTGATGGTGTAGTCTGGCGTGCTCATGTGAATTATTGCTTGTTACTTAAACTTATCCTTATTAGATGGGATGGGTTTTAGGAAAACGTCTTGGTTTAGGGGACCACACCACACCATTTTCCACAAAGACAGGTCACTAGAGAAAAGCATCGTTTGAAAACTTAATTTCCACTTGAACACCTCTTGACTCTAACATAAGCATAGATTCTTTTATGGACAATGACATGAGTGTCGATCGAAACGTCGTTTAGCAAGAAAATTTATTTTAACATAGATAATTTAATTTTTTTAAAAAAAATTTAAGAAAATTTCTAAATTTTTTATTATTTTTTCTAACCCTTGGCCAGCAAGGGTGTCCTGGCCCTCACCTCGCCTAGGCCGGGTGAGGGTTGCCTGGCGGCCTACCTGACCTAGGGTTAGCAAAAAAAAAAAAAAAAGAAAACAAGAACGAAAAAGGAAAAAGTAAAGACAAAATAAAAAATAATAAAAAATTCGAATATAAATTAAAATATCATTAAAAATTCTCCATGTGATATGTAGGAAAAAATTAAAGTATTAGCTCTAGCCGTGTTATGTAGGATGGCCGGCATCCACATTAGCAATTTCTGACCAAAATTAATTAGATGGACTTAATTGGCAAAACGTGAAAGATTTAGGATTTAGTTGGCATATTTAAAAAGTGTAGGACTGAATTGATAAAAGTACAATAAGTTTAAGATTTTTTTTTGGAATATCCCCTTTCTCTTTCTTTCGCTGTAGGTTCACCACAGCATTCATTGGTTGGAAAAATTTGCTTGAGGGTGCATATTTCCAAAGGTGCTTGTACACCAAAGTTGAGGTGTTTGCTAACATAATCCCAAAGACCTTTGAGCCAAAATTTAGCATTTACAAATTGCTTTAGCCCGATGCAACCAGCATTTTCGAAATGCTGCGCATGAGTGAATAAATTTTTTTCTTTCAATTTTGCCCTACTTAATATTTTAGCATTCCAGTTATACCCTCGCTCACTCCCTTCTCTTCCATCGTTCCCATTGTGATCAGATTCCTTGTCTCGTCACTTTCCTTGTCAACGAGGACAATCGGGCGAGAGGCCATGGTGATGAGACAAGGCGTGATTCTCCAATCTAAGGAGTATTGGTATTGCGAATACTTTCAATGTTTTTGGAGAAATTAAGGATTTTTTCACATTCAACCCCAATAGATTACATAATGGATTAGTTCAACTTATAGGAACCATGAACGCATATTTTCCTACTTCTCTTTTTCACAATAGCATTTCAAAAAGTATTTGATAAGTCCCGATGTACATAATTTGGCGATTTACATGCATTCATGTGAATTAGTTGACTTTAAAAGTTTAGCTACCTCATGTTTTTAATAAAATAATTTTTTATAAGGAAAAATCAACTTCTTCATTTTATTTTATTTGGCATGAGAAAGATCGCCTTACTTGAAAATTCATAGGCCGTAAACATTGTATTAACATCGTCAGAAAAGCAGAGCGAAGGGGCAAAAATGGCTCCAAAAAGCACGTACACTTAATCGAGGGACAGGATGACCGGTTACCTTTTTCATCCAAATGAACTGTAAGGGGCATCTCACGGGACAAAGGGCGCTTACAAGTGGAATTGACGTGTCGTTTTTAATTACTATAAAAGAAAAATAATAAAAATTAATGATTTTCTACTCTAAATAAAATAACTTTTATCAAAGACAAATGATGAGAAGAGAGGGGAAGGGGTGTGGCCAGCAGTGGTGGCCACGCCACCATCAAAGTAAGCGTGACCTCAACCGCCGTTGCATCACTTTCGGTGCTCTTTTGGCTCTAATGGCCGACGCCATCATCGGTTTCTCCACGGAACATAGTCTGCAAAGGCGACCATGGAGAAAGGGCCATTGCCTTGCTCAGGATAGGATGTCTAGTCTTGTCTTGCTCGGCCTCACCATCTCTCTTTTGGCTTGGCTAAAGACAAATCATAAAAGAAGCGATCACATGAGTGGTGCTGGTGATCACCATCGAGACCGCTAGAAAGCCTTGCCTCGATTGGGCAGGGAAACCACCAACCGATCTCTCAACCCTGTTTATGACGGCAAGCTCACACTCGCACCTAATCACCCACCCTAACCCTAATCTTGTAGATTCAAATTGGAAGTGCATCGTCAGTTGCTCCTTTGTATCTTCAAAAACCGTCTGATCAATGCTCTCTTTTGTAAGTTAGTTGGGGCTAACAATACAACTTAGAGGGGGTAAATAGGTTATTTGAGAACTGCGAAAAATATTTGCGGAATATAACAAATTCATCTACAAACATCGGAAGAAACAGATTATAGAAATCAATTGTGCGTGCTGCTATTAAACAGACGGTGATGATATTGAACGGATGAAGCTAATAGTGAAGAGACTAAAGATATTGCAAGTAAATTTATAGTGGTTCGACTTTATATCACGTCCCCGTTACCTCACGAAGCGCTAACATCCCACCTGCGGTTGATAATGGTGCAACGCTCCTAGGAAACGCGTCGCCGACCCAACACCCAAACAAAGATAAGGCACATGTGGAAGCAATAAATAAACACCCATACAAAATAAACACATGAGACCAAAGATAGTACAACAAACCAAATAGGAATATAATTACAAATATACATTTTGCATTACTATAGAAAGCCTTTTTACAATATCCATTTGTACAATCAAAACCAACAACATAAGCAGTCAACAGCCACTAGGTCAAAAAGGGGCAAGTGGCTAGGGGAGAAGGTTAGGCCAACTACAGGGAAGGTCACAGTAAAAAAGGTATGAGCTTCCCAACTACGGGCTAGGACTATACTAGGGCTCCCAATCAGGGTCTGAAGACTCCGAAGAATCATCCGACGGCTCCTCTGAAGAACTCTCAGGGGGCTCAGACTCCTCTGAATCCATGTCTTGCGCTGTAGCCCACTCATTCTCTAAATCCAGCTCCAACTCCGGGTCGAGGTATAGTCCTATCTCCTCATCCGAACCTAACTCCGCAACTTCCCCATCCTCGTCCGCATCTAAATCCATGGCCTCCAGTTCATCCTCTTCGTCCACAAACTGATCTGGGTCTTCAACTATCACTTGTGGCTCCCCAACCATTAACTCATCCTGGACATTCCAATCATGGTCATCCTGGGGGTTTATCACCTCACCATTCGTAACTATAGGCGCCATCAGGCCATTCTTGTCAAGTGGGGCGTCGAAGGTTTTGAGAGGTCGGCCTATGTTCCCATCAACGTCTTAAAGACACCAAGCAATATACTCCTGGGTCTGATAAAAGTATTCTCCCACATTCACAAAAACTACCGATCGATACCTTACATATGCTTCTCCATTGCTAGAAGGAAAAACACTAGTCGATTGCTGAATCTGTGTCGGAATCCCAAAAAGTGTATGTTGCTTCGGCATGATCAAGGATAAGGGTCTGAAAAGTTTGGGTTATATAATAATGAGAACGTGTCTCAGTGAGTAAAACCCCCTAAACCTAGGCTAGGCTAAAATACATTTCCTGATAGACAAAACAACACAATATACAAACAATGACCTAGGCCCTTGGGCCTAAATCGATCATCACATTGACCCTGTCAGGTTAAACAGTTCGATATATAATAATCACGGCACATACGTGGCACACATAGTCACACGTACGCCAAACACATGCTCATACTCAATAGTGTTCGTTTCACATACCTTTCACCAAGTCTCGCACACTCGCACACTCGCCCATGCATTCTTATGCATGCAAATGTCATCATCATGCCATGTTCATTTTGGCTCACACTGCACACTGGCTCAATGCTCAATTTTCAATTAATACGACCCGCGTAAAACGTATCAGGTCTCTTTCTTATCACAACACTTATTGGCCAACGTAAAAATGCCCCTGGCCCGGTGTATATAACCTGCTTCAAAGTGTATGAGGTGCAATACCAATTTTGGCCCAGTATGTCTAGCCTGCTCTAAAGTGCATGAGGCACAACACTGATCTCGGCCCAGTGTCTCTAGCCTGCTTCAAAATGCATGAGGCGCAACACTGATCTCCTCAGGAACCAAAGCTTGCTTCAAAGTGCATGAAGCTGGTTGTCTTCTGGACGTACCAGGCATCGTCCTGCTTCAAAGTGCATAAGGACAGCACACCTTGCGTAACACGCATCAGGGCAAAATTGTGATCACACATACACACAGCCAGTTATTATCTGAACCCCGCATAACATGCATCGGGGCGATTAGGTGATCACATACTCATGTCAGGCACGCATTCTCGCACAACTTCAACTCAGGCCTCATTCTCGGCATACAATGCGTGGCCATGAAATGCAATACGATGCAACATGAGCATTACACATCACACTCAGGTATTCAATCAATCAATGCCACAATAACGTGCTCAATTGGCATATTTAATACCGTATGGCCCAATGCATAATTCAACAGTTGGGGAAATAATTCAAGCCATCACTTGGCCAATCACACCTAGCATTAGTCGGCCATACGATCACATGACATGGTAATCTCCAATTTACCAAAATTGAGCATAAACAACTATTAATCAATCAACCTGGGCATATTCAGCAATTCAGGCACATAATACTCAATTGGTCCATTCTAAGCCCAATAATCAAGAAGACAGACAGCCATTATTTACACCAATATCGGCCTCCAATTCATCCTTAAATCGACCCATAATCCACCAATAATTTGCCGCGACATTAACCTCGAACCAATCGGTGCCAATTTCACCCTAAGTCACGCAATTGTACACAAATCGAGTCCGTTTAGAAACGTACATAATCCTAGTCCGGGTTTAGAAAGTATGGCGAAATTGGCGGCGACGTTTCAACGACGACGACGGTTCACGGCAGTGCGGCTCACGACGATGGGAGGCGGCGGTACGGATGACGTCCTTGGCTGGACTGTACGGCAGCGAAGACGGTGATGGCGAGACGGTGGAGGGGAAGTGGTTTGGTGAGGTTGGGTGGTGGTTTGAGGGCGGTGTGGACGGCGGCGACAGCACCGGCGGCGTGCAGCTTCCCAGCGGTCCTTTGGCCGAGAGAGAGAGAGAGAGAGAGAGAGAGAGAGAGAGAGAGAGAGAGAGAGAGATGGGACGGGATGGTGGTGAGGCTGGCGAGACGAGGTTAGGCGGAGTAGTGGCTGGTGCGGCGGCTACGTGCTGCTCCGGCGAATGGCGACTCCGGCGGACGGCTCACAAACGATGAAGGGCAACCGGCGGAGGAGGAGGCTGATCGTGGGGAGGGGTGCTGGTCGGGAGAGAGAGGAGGGAAAAGTGAGGGAGAGAGGGAGTCAAACCAGTCAAATATAGGGGGCTAAAAGTGGACACGTGTCGCCAATCCAAGAAAATACCCAAAATGTCCTCGATTCAAAGGCCACCATTTGTTCTTATCCAATAATGCAAGGGTATTTTGGTCAATTGTCCAATAATTGAGCTGATCCCAATAATAAAATAATTTCCTTAATTAAGCCCCAAAATTCGAAATTAATCAAAATAGGGCCAGGGGCAAAACGGTCATTTTTTGGTCTCGGGCCGAAATTATAATTTTCAACTGTACTAACCCAAAATATGATTGGCCAACATAATATAACGTTGGTTCCATAAAAATAGCCTCTGAAGATCTCGAAAATCGACAGCGAAATCCGGGCCCAATTACGCGATCAAAACTTGCTCAATTTCAAATTTCAGTGTCTCTTGCTAACGAGCGGCTATTTAGGGGTTACGCGTATCGACCTAGGGTTATCCAAGTCATGACGATCCCGATCACCGAGAGAAAGAGAGGAATTATCGCTAGTTCCAGAGGTCGCGATCGTTCGGTTCAAGTTCGAGACTGGTTGGCCACGGGCACTTTCGGTCGTGGAGAATCACCTGCGATCCGATCATACGTCGTTGGCCTTGGCCAAACCAAATCCATTACTTTTCCTAAGGTCGGCCCGCATCGGCCCAAAATATTCCCTTATCGTTTCTCGAGATTGGTGCTAGTCTCGCGATCGGGTCTCTGGTCCATGTACCGTTTTCCTAGTTAGCCATACCCCATTGGTTAGTATCCCGAGAGTGATCAGCTCTGGGCGGGGCTGAATAAAATGAAATGAGAAATAATACTCATTTTATTAATTTCGAAATTGAGTCGAAATTCGGGATGTTACACTTTATCCCCAAGTTTACATCCACTCTCAACAGTAATAGTCACAAAAAGGCTGGAATCTACTAGTAATCTTCAAAACTAGTTACAATTAGCAAGTACCACATTTCCAATAGATCACAATATCAAGACTCACGTGCTACTATCACTCTTGTACACTTGCTCATTTCACTGATTACAAATATTATCACCACTTAGACATTGACACAAGGAATACACATCAAATATCAATAAAAAAACAAAGCACAAAAAAGACTCAAAGCACATGACTCATCTTGTCCATTTTTCGTCCAATCTAATTATTTCTTTTGGATTCAATATATAGCTATCCATCCTCATATGATCGTTGTCCATTGAAATCCTCAAGTAGTAGTTGGTTCTAGCTATTGCCAGCAGCAGACCGTTGCTAGAAATCGCCAGAACGGCTCTCTAACATCAGCGTCTCTTTGACAATGGCAATTTTCAAAAACAGTGTATGTGTACTTTAGTCAAATTTGCTCATTAATGCCATAGCTACTCCTGATCAACTCTAGTGATTTTTATGCGAATTCCAAATCTTTGTTACGGCTATTTTCTTTTTGTTCAATGTGCTAATTAGGTTACCAAGTGATTAGCACCTTTCAAGACTAAATGTCAGCATGATCCCTTACCCATAATCAGGACATGCAGATTATTACTAGTCTGTTGATGTTGTCCACTGATAACTTGTGTGGACGACTTGCAATTAATCATCCAATGATCCTCTTGGTTTCTTCAGCATACAAAGACTTCTAAGGATATCTGCATCCACATTGATTCTGCATCTTGGCTAATTAACCATATCAATTTCCAACGATCTCTAAGGACATTAACAACCCTACTGATTCCTCATCTTCACTAATTTGACTAAGTTAGCTTCCAAAGATCTCTAAGGACACCACTTTGGTTCTTCATCTTCACTGAACTTGGAAGGACCATCGGTCTTATCATAGTCTTCCCCCTCTCTAATATCGATAGCTGCTTTGATAACAATCTGCTACACCCGATAATGATGCTAATCTTTCTTCCGGTCCTTCTAAGCATATTAGCAATTTCGACTTTACTAAGCTATTCATCTCTAAGGTCCTTCCAAGCTTCACCATCACCAGGTCTATCCAATTATTCACATGATCTTTGTATGTCCAAGCCATCATAAACATCCCCGTTCTTCTTGGCTTGTTCACCCTTGATTAAGGTCTTTTCGGATGTTCATCTTATTTGAAGATCCTTCCGGCTTGTAGATATCTTTAATGCCCAATACCTTGTTTACCTTAGATATTAGCAGAGTAATGTTGATAATGGTAGAGCACTCCTCATATCAGAATACCGGTGGTGATTATGACAACATCTACATATCGGTTTGTGTATATATCATTTGGCATTGCTCTACCAATATGCACATTAGTAGATTTTGATTGTCTTTGTCGTCATCAAAACAACATAGAGGATTTCCTAACAGGTGCAATGTCCAATTCATAGTTTTTTTCCCTTCAATTGTTCCTCTTTTTCACTGTGATCTTGTTCATGTTTATATTGTCTTGGAAAGATTAAGAAAGAGAAGGAAATGTGACATTTGCTTTTGCTTCAACATTGAGTTACTTTGTTATCCCTTTTCTCTTTGATAAAAATCATATTGTTTTAATTTAATAATCATTAAATTTATTTAATTTTTATTTTTTAATAATAACAAAATACCACATCAGCGTATTACCTAAGAGCCATTTACCACGTAATCATGTTTTGATGGAAAAAAATAATAGTGGCCACTTTTGGCAGTAAAATAGTACATCCTTTTTTTTTAGGTATATGTGGAAAGCGAGATCATCTTCTCCCTATGATATAAAGATATAATTCTTTTCTTTTTGGATTTAGCCCACTAGTTATGTGAGAACTTCAAATGATACTCTCCAGCCCACCTATTGTACACTATTCCCAGATTTTCCAAGACGTGTTGATAAAGTTGTGATTTTGTGTTGCCTTGTTTTGTGTGTCTTTGTCTGATGGTCATAATAAAAATGGTCAACCAATATCAATTGATACATGATCTCCTCTTTTGAGAATCATCGAATACTTCTTTTTATCCCATATGTGGATGGGGCATTTTTCACCCCAAATTTGCACTTAATAAATTGGCGCTTTCTAACCACTAGGGTTTGCCTCAATGGCCACCTTTCCTACTTGGGAAGGGAGAGGTGAGAAGTTCGATTCTCCACTTTCTCAAGAGGGGCTAGGGGTGAGGACGTGTAATTTTATATGTGGGTTTGCACACCTTACAAGAGGCAGGGCAAAAGTCTGAGAGTGAATTGAGAGTTATAGTAGGACATACAAAAAATAATTAGTGCTTTCTTAAAAAAAAAGGGACACTTCAAAACGTATTTATTAATGTCAAAAAAGGCAAAATCTTTAGTGGGCCATAGATTGGTTTGCATTGCTGACTTTCAAGCATTTTTTTTTTTGGGATTCAAGGGAAGTGATGACACCAAGCAATTAAATTTTAAGTGATTTTTATTTAAGTGAAATTCATCTGTTGTGAAAAGGGCCATATTAACTAATCGAAGCTTCACATGAGTCTACATGGTCAAATAAAATTGTTATCAATAGAAACAACAGTTGAAGTTCCCAACTACGAATAGTCCCTTAGCAAGATATTTTCAAATGCAGGCTCCCGTTAGTTTCACAAAAAATGAATAATTTGAAAAATATTTTCCTAAATATGGTCACTTGTATCACTTACAAAAATAAATGAACAAAATTATTTTTTATCGTTTTTAGATATAAATTGTTGTCGATAATGAAAATATTTTTGATTGACTAATTATTTCAAGCATACAAGCGATCATTTTTAGGAATTTTTTTTCCAAATAATTCATTTTTCGCGAAATAAATGGAGCCGTAAAGCAATAAAAAAATAAATTCATTTTATTGTGCATGCTAGCGTGAGAAAATGTGTGTGGCGATGAAGAAATTATTACTTAGGCCTTGACGATTTTTTTTTAATGCGGGAATCATATTTTACGAAAAGAAATACTAGTCTCTTTCCACACATTTTTGAAGCGAGAAAAGGGAATATGATAACGGGCTCAAGGTGAATCGTTTCTTAGTAATCAAAACATGTCCTTATTAGACGGGAAGGGTTCGAGGAAAACATTTAGTTAAAGGGACCACACTCCACCATCTATTCTTCTAGTGCACCTGGATCGAAAGCATTTGGCGCACTATTCTTGCACAATATGGAATTTGATGCCCTGTAATGAACTTAAATGGATGATCAAGGCTGCAAAAGGTAAAGACTTGGCGGCGAGACTTTTGAAGGTATCTTTCCCGGCGATCATATACTACATTTGGATGGTGTGTAATCGTAGACGCTTTCAACAAAAAGTCAAATGACACCCTTATCATTTTGGCTAAAGTTCGCAAACTTGTCAGAGGGCAAGCTTTGCACTACAAATCTTTTAGACGTCCCAAACAAATGAAACTTTGGCTACTAAATGGAGACTCCCCCACTCTATTTTTTTTTGTAATCTTAGTTCTATTTGTAATGCTGGGGAATGCCCCTAAGCTTCTGTACATCATCTTATAAATACTACTTACATTTACACACAAAAAAAGAGAGTGGTTCATTCCCCATAGATCACTCTAGGAATTAGTGGTTCGGAGCCTTACATTATTCTATAAGTTAGTGGCTTATCCCCTTAAAAACATCTAGAATTCTTTGGAGGTTGAATCTTTTTCTTCAATAGTCCCCTCCCCCTACTGCTCTTTTCTTTATGTGGATTTAGCAAACATGTCAATTTGCTTTTGGAACTCTTCTTCCATAGCCTTCCTCCATTCTGCCCCTTGTGAGGCATCCTCATATGTAGAAGGCTTTTCTACACCAACATCTTCGGTCAATGCTGCATTTGCATAATTAGGATTTGTTTTTCTACACCAACATCCTTGGTCAATGATTCGGTGTTACACCGACCTGCGGTATCGTCATAGCACTTCCACCCTTTCTTTTGATCATCATAGACCACAAATATGAAGTAAACCGCCTTCTTATCGAACTTTGTTTCGTAGGTGATAAGGTACGATTGCATAATACACACATCCAAATGCACTAAAGTGAATCACTGTTTACCATATTCTAATAAATTTATCATGCAAAGCTCCTAAACCTATACAGATGCCAATTCAGTAATAAACTTTTCAATTTTGCCAATTTAGTCTTAAACATTTCTGCGAAATTCCAATATAGTTATTCCGATTATTTTTCGTTGGAAATCATTGATGTGGCGATGTGCCACGTAGGAAAGCTGGCAATGATTGGACCACTAAATCAATAATTTTTGGTGAAAATTGACTGGAAGGATTACATTCAAATTTCGCGCAAATATTTAGGACGAAATTAGCAAATTTGAAAAGTTTAACATTGAATTGATATCCGTGCAGTAGATTTAGGACCAATTGGATAATTTTTACTCATATCTATCTCTTGGCTAAATCTGTGCTGTCTTGGCTTGATCTGCTAGTCCATTTGAGCAAGTCTAGTTGGGCCATCGGCGATATTACTTCATTAGTCATTGCCTTACATCAATGCGAGACAAATTTCATGGCCACACCAAGCAAAAATCTCGTTGGAGCTTTTTAGATGGAGTGGGTTACAATCATGCCATCGAGAATGGTCCCTAAAGTATTCCCTTTGACTATACTTGTGACATTCCGAATTTCGGCCCATTTTTGGGATTTATAAAACGTATAATTCGTCAGTGCGCTTATAATAAAATCTTGCCTAGAACTGATCACTCTTGGGTTATTTTCTTTAAATGAAAGATTTCGTTAGAATCGTACTCGATCGAATTTGGCTGTTATTTAGAGCCCAAACTTTGGTGTCGAATTTCTGGGAGTTTTGTAATGAATTTAATTGGACAGTGTCGATATTATTGTGGCCAGCCTTGAGATCGCCCATATTAGCTAGAAAGTAAAATTTGGACCAGGTGCGGATTTTGACCAGTATACCTCTCTCTGGATTTATTTTATTTAGTGTCTTTTTAGCCTTTTCTTTAATTTGAAATCTGGAATTTTTGTGACCCTAGGATCTTGGCTTGCTCACCAAGATCAAAGGAGGGCCCTAGAATGAGTCAAAAGGATTGGATAAGTGTTTGACCTTCTCTCTCCTCTCTCTCTCCTCCTCCTCTTTCCCTGCCGAGCTGCCCCACGTTACTTCTGCTTCTTGTTCTGCTTCTCGCTTCTTCTTGCTGCAAGCCCGACCAGCAACTTTGTTCGCCTCCACCAGTCAACCGCCTCAGCCGTTCGACGATCGCTCAAATCGCCCGTATGTCATTCTTTTGCCGCCGAGGTTCTCACGCCTTTGCTTGGTTTTTTTTTTTGCTTAGGCTAAGAGTAAGTACTCCCTAAGCCTTAGTTAGGATAATGGATAACTAATGGACATGTTTAAGGGTGGATTAAGGCTGTGGATAGTTAGTTTAGTGGTTGATTGTGCTTGGTGGTGCTTGTTGGTTGATTTCCGGTAGGGTTGCCGCTGCGTCGCTGGACTTTGCTATTTTCTCTGTGACTGTTGTGGGCCGAATTTGTGAAAGTGTTTTTCATGAAAGTTGTTCATAACATCTTGAAGTATGACATAATTTAATTTTAGAATTTTAATAGATCATTTAATGCCATTCGTAAGTCCATTTTTTGACCGAATTTAGTCTGTCGGATTTACTGTTCATCCGACCTTCTGGTCTTTCCGATTTTCTATAAATTTTTTCAAACCTCCTTTCAACAAACTTTCTTCACAAAAATTGTTAAGAACGTTCGTGTCTATGACATATAAAAATTTCAAGGCTTTCCAAAGTGATTTGGGTACTGGATGAGATGCATTTTTATGGTCAGCCGGCCTGACCAGATGGGTTGATTTTCATCTAACTTCAAGTGACAAAAAGAGGTGTTTATAGTTGGAACTGAGCTTCAGGTTCTTCACGGAAAATGTTTATCAAGATGTTTTATGCAACATATCCAAAAATTAGAATTTTTGGAGTTGAATTACTATTTATTTTAAAAGGGATTCTAAAACTGTGCGCTGGCTTATAATTACTCCGAATCTGTGTATTTGGTTTTCCCTTGCTCTTTGTGGCTGAATGTGGCTGTTTATGGCTGATTTGTGGTGCAAACGTGGGCTAAATTGTGCCGGTTCAAGGGCCGTTTTGTGTGATGAATTGTGGGACCGATTGATGCTCGAAGTGGGGCTTAAATGTGTGATAGTTCGTGTGTGAATTAATGTTCGATTAGTGGCAATTTGCATTGGTTGTTCGTGGTTGAAGAGAGTGGGTTTGAGTGGTGATTTGACTTGTGATTTTTCCTCATGTGTGATTTTATGCCTAAATTGCGTTGGTCGTGTTGTGTTGGGGGCCAAGTTCGATAGCCTATCGAGGCTTTTGTGCGCTCGATTTAGTATGGTACATTTTGTGGAAATTATGGTGGATTGGATGTAAGAACGGATTTAAGACGTGTTGACGGTGGTCCGTAAAATGAAAGTTAACGGACTTGAGACGTGCTGACGGTGGTCCGTGAAAGGAAAGTTAAACCTGGGACGTGTTGATGGCGGTCATTGGAAATTGATTGAATTGCGTGACTTGTGTGCCTGTGAGAACGAACTTGAGACGTGTTTATGGTGGTCCGTGAAAGGAAAGTTAGACTTGGGACGTGTTGACGGCGGTCATTGAAAATTGATTGAATTGTGTGGCTTGTGTACTTGTGAGAACGGACTTGAGACGTGTTGACGGTGGTTCGTGAAAGGAAAATTAGACCTGAGGCGTGTTTACGCGGGTCATGAGAAAGAAAGAAATGTCCTGAGGCGTGGTTACAGGGGACGGAGCCTAGATTGATCGGAGGACTGACCTGAGGCGTGTTTACGCAGGTCGTGAGAAAGTTGGCTGGATACGCATGCGAATTTTTCTTGGTTGAATTGGATGAATGTGCATGTATGTGGCACTCGAGTGATTGTGTTATGATCGTGAGCTATTATTGCATTATTGTGAATTAACTAATGTGTAGAGGTGACGTGTGGATTGAGGCGAGGTAAGTGCATGGATGTGAATTTTGTACGTTACTTGTTAGATTGCATGTAAAACTTGTCTGGGTACGTATTGACCTAGATATGGTTTAGAGTGTTGCTTATTGAGACTCGTTCTCATGGTTATTATATAACCATTTCAGATCCCCGACTCCGATAATGAATGGTCTGTCATAGCGTTTTGGGATCCCGAGGAAGAGCCGTTGGCGCAAGATCACGAAGAGGAGTCCATGGAGTTGGTGGACCCTTTTTGTATAGCTAAGGCTAATCTACCCGACTACTTGCCCCTTTTTTATGATGGTAGTTTTGACCCTAGTGGCCTTTGTATGTAAGGTTGAATTTTGTAAGTGCGTGCCGTTGAATGAAGTATGTGGTTCATTTGTTCAAGTGTTCTACTACCCTTGGTCTTTAATCTTGTCTGGGTGTTTTTAATCGTTTTTGCTTGCGCTTTATGTTTTGATGTTTGCGTGGGTTGGTGACGAGTCCTGGGACGTCACATTTTCAATACGACCACAGAGGGATGTTGTGGGCTCGGTGGGGTTCGAGGCGTGACATCTCGGTTGATTTGATATCAAAGCAAGGTTAGTTTGATCCAAGATGGTCGAAGCCTGGAGTGATAAGGAGTGATGACTTTGGGATAGTCAGTTAGGAAGACTTGTGTGCCATGCGTACTCTAGATTGTTTGATTGTGATTGCTGAGTGATTGGGTGCAATAACATATAACAGTACAGGTGCATCAGGACTTGAGGTAAGTGCATGAACCCTGTTAGTTGTGATCTTGTGATGTTTGTGGTTGACTACCTGCTTGTGAATTATTGTTGTGATTCACTGCCTAGGGCTTTAGACTGGTATAGTTGGTCTAGGTCTTAAATTTTCGAGGGGAATTATAGCAGGCAGGTGAGTGGTGTGAACTCTGTGAGTATGAGTAGCCGAGGAAAAGGTCGGGGTCGAGGTCGAGGTCGTGTAGGTCCGCAAGTTGGAGTTGTAGAGGATTCCAGAGCCGATGGAATTCTGAGGGCACTCGGAGAAGTTGAAATTTTAATGGGAATGATGGGAACCAAGGTTAAGGGTAAGTTAATGCAGTCAGATATATGCAATAACTGGTTGAGCAATTTTTTGAAATTTAAACCTCCGAAGTTTGATGGGAAAAGAGACCCCGAGGCTACATCACTTTGGATATAAGAGTTGAAAAAAGGCTTTGAAGTATTGGGGTGCTTTGATTGAGACTTTCAATGGGAAGTACTTTTCGAAGAGTGCACGAGAACAAAAACAGACAGAGTTTCTTCTGCTTCACAAAAATCGGATGTCAGTCGATCAGTATTAGGTCAAGTTTGTAAGTTTGTCTAAGTACGCACCAAGGGTAGTCAAGGACCATGTGGATAGGACAAGGAGGTTCTGGGATGGATTGAAACTGGAACTCCGTAATCAGTTAGTACTCTTGAGTCTTAAGGGATTACAATGAGCTGTATGAGAGGGCTCGATGGGTGAAATGGATATGAGTGAAAAGGCTGCCGCTTCTCGATCGCGGTGTGCGCGATTAGGAACAATAGGAACTTGGGACAAAGTCTATGACAGAGAACATGAGACTTGTTCCTCCGGTAAGGAAGAACTTTGGAAAGCCGAACTACTACTCCAACGCCGCATGTTGATCTTGTGGGAAGAGGCATAGGAATAGCTATTGCCAAGGTAGAAGTGGAGCATGTTGTGGATGTGGACAGCAAGGTCACCAAGTGAGAAATTATTGAACCGATAGGTTAAGCCATTGATGCAATCGCAGCAACTGCAAGTAGGACATTAAGCGAGAGCTGCCCTGCAGATTAATCAAGAATTGGTTAAGGACGTAAGGAAAAGTGTATGTTGTGGCCGAGAAGGAAGCGGTGGATGTGCCTTGAAAGTCTAGATGCGTTATGAGATGATATTGGGTGCAATAGGAGATGATTTTGAAGTTATCACTTAAGTGGTCATGTAAGACTTATAATCAATTTTATGGTGAATAGGCTCAATCGGTTTTGGGAGACTATTGGATTGAAATTGGATGGATTGAGCTTTGTTTTTGAGGTATAGAAAGATCATTATATTGTGGTTGACTAGTTGGTTGAAGAACCAAGACTAAAGGACATAGCCGAGGTGTGTAATCTTTTCGATATCTTTCCTCATGAATTGCGGGGATTACCACCTGAGAGGGAAGTGGAGTTTGTGGTTGAATTAGCTCCACGGATAGAACCAATCTCTAGAGCGCCCTACAAGATGGCTTTGTCAGAATTAAAGGAGTTAGAGATACAGATGCAAGAGCTGTTGGGTAAGGGATTCGTTCGCTCGAGTGCATCACCGTAGAGAGCACCAGTGTTGGTTGTAAGGAAGAAAGATGGTTCATTGCATGGGTGCATTGACTATCGGCAGTTGAATCAAGTGACTGTCAAGAACAAGTATCCATTACCAAGAATAGATGACTTGTTCGATCAATTGCAAGGGGCTTCGATATTCTCCAAAATAGACTTAAGAAAGGGCTACCATCAGTTGAGGATTAAGAAGGAGGATATATCGAAGACGGTATTTCGTACGAGATATGGACATTATGAGTTTATCGTCATACCGTTTGGATTGAATAATGCCCCAATTGCTTTCATGGATCTTATGAGTCGAGTATTCAAGAAGTTATTAGATCAGTTTGTTATAGTGTTCATCGACAACATCTTAGTGTATTCAAGGAGCCTCGAAGAACACATGCAACATCTATGGATCGTTCTACGGACCTTAAGAGAACATGCACTCTATGCCAAGTTTAGTAAGTGCGAGTTCTGGCTCACCCGAGTGGCATTCTTGGACATGTCATCTCCGAGGATGGAATTTTAGTTGACCCGACGAAGATTGAGGTAGTTACGAATTGGCCAAGACCGACAACAATGACAGAGGTTCGGAGTTTCCTAGGACTTGCGGGCTATTATGGACGTTTCATGTAAAGGTTCTCCGCGATAGCTACTCCTTTGACTCGTTTACTTAAGAAGGAATCAAGGTTTGAATGGACAGATAAGTGTGATAGGAGTTTTCAGGAGCTTAAGCACAAGTTGACCACCGCTCCTGTGTTGACGATACCATCAGGTCCCGAAGGATATGAGATTTATAGTGATTCATCACTAAAAGGATTAGGATGCATGTTAATGCAACGTGGAAGAGTGGTTGCATATGCATCGCGACAATTAAGACCTCATGAACTTATGTAACATTCTGAATTTTCGATCCTTTTTCTGAAATTTATGAAATGAATATTTTGATCAATACACTTATAGTGAGATCTCACCCGGAACCGCGCATTCTAGGGATGCTAACCTTAGGGGTAAAGCCATTACAGGATTGAGTTTGCACGACCAAAGAACTCGACTTTGGTTCGACCTTCGACTATAAGGATTGACGAGGGAATGTTTTGGACCAACAGAGATCGATCTATTTGATCGATCGTGTTTGAAGGGAACTGACAACATACCCTCGCAATTATATGACAACCAGGGTCACCTTGGTTCGAGCAAACTTAAACATGATTTGACTTAGTGTCGGTCACGGGTTGAGAGCGCGTAATTCTAATGAGCCACCCGTTAACAAGAGATAAGTTAAAGTCGCGATTATTCGATTCTAGTCATTTTTTAGAATTCGGACTCGGAAATCGAGAATTTTGAAAGTGACAATTTTTAGCGACCGATGGTATTTTTGGTGTGGCCAACCTTAGGGCCACCTATTTTTAAAAAAAAAAAAAAAATAGATTTCGGTTCGGGACCGAAAAAATGACCATTTTGTCCTTGGGATCGCGAACGAATTTTAAGGATTGGATTAAGTTGGGGGGGACTGAGAATTATCCAGTATGGCCAAAATTAGAGGGACAAGAATGCCCTTCTTCTCCCTTGAGTAATTACTCTTTTGCCCCTTGAATTATTGGATAAGGTTAATCGTGGGCCGTTGGATTCGGATGAGATCAAATCTTGGCCATTGGATCAGAGGGGTATATAGAGGGGTAATTTAGTAATTTCTGGTGGGGTTTAGTGATCAATTATTGAGGGTCCCATATAAATAATCATTTTCCTCTCTCTCTCTCTCTCTCAATAATTCAATTCTCTTTCTCTCTGCTCACCCCCACCGATCGGCATTCTCTCTCTCTCCTCTCCCTTGCGTGTGAACCGGCTTGGCCGGCCACCAGCTTACCGCCACCTGGTCGTCACCTAGCCCAGCCGCCTGCGTCGCCGCCTCCTCCTTCTTGGCCGTGCCTCACCACCGCCCGTCTGTCTCTCTCTATCTATTCGCCTATCCTGTTTAGCCCCGCCACCACCGAGCCACCCCAGGCTACCCTCCCTTGGTCCATATGTCCCCATCGCCGTCCCCAGCAGGCCGATTGCCGCCCGTTAGCCACCCCGTCCACGGTGGTGCCGCCGCTCGCCCACCTAGCCACCGGTGCCGCTGCTCGACTGCTGCTGCTAGTCCGATTGTTCCAGCCTCTTGTCTAGCCAGTTTGTCATGCCTTTTCAAGGTAAGTGACTTCTCCAAATGTTACCTAGGATCTCGGGTATTGTTAAACACGTTTAGGACTCGGTTTAGGTGGTTTATGTGGCTGTTTTGGAACTTAGATAGGGGCTGGACGTTCTGTTGTTGTGAACTGATTTGTGGGATGAAAATGCGAGGTTTAGGAGGCTCGAATAGGACTGAGATGACGCGGAATGATCTGAGTTGAATTGTGCGTTTTATTGGTAGTTTTAGGACTTGAATGGGTTTGTTTGAATGGTTGGATGGCTTGTGATTGTTGGCTGGTTTAGGAATATGTTTTGGGCTGAGTGTAGTGTGGCCGTGTGTCATGTGTGTGAACGTGAGGTGTGCCGATGTGATCGTGCATTGAGGTTGCGTGCCAAGTGTGTGTGGTTGTGTGATGTGTTCGTGTGACAAGGATGTGTATTTGTGAAGTGTATGTGAGGTGTGAGATTGTGTGTGGTTGTGTGTATGTGTGGCCGTGTGGCACAAGTGGTACGTGTGGTACAAAGGTATGAGAAGGTTGGATTGGCCGGAAAAGTGATACCTTGAGGCATTTTGGTTTACGCGGGGTAGGTTCCGTCCTGAGGCGTGTTCGTTTATGCGGGATGATGCCGTCCCTGACAAGGTGATAATGCCCTACTCGACGGGGTGACGATGCCTGATGAGGTCAGAAGACCGTTGGCTTAATACGTTTTACGCGGGCGTGATAGTGGTGAAAAAATTGGGAATGAGATGGACTTGGCTTGATGTGTGAGGATTGGGAAAGCTGATGCATGGTGTGAGTTAGTGTGCGAGTATGGTTTGAATCGTGTGATGTAGTGCTCGATTATGGGGTAAAAACTGCTAGACATGGTATGAGATGTGTTCAAGTGGATTTTGCCTTATAATCGAGGCACGCATGATTGTGATGCGTTGATACCTATGAATTCTTATTATATGCTTTGGTTTTGTGATACGGATGAGGCAGCATTGTAGAATGTTAGCTGTATTATTATCTAACGTGCAGGGATATGCATGATCGATCCCAGGTAGGATTGTATGTGCTTGTTAGTATGGTTAACCGTTATGTGTTATGCGTGTTTCGTTTGGTGGTACGTGAGAGCCTATGTGGGGTTTGAGGTTGTGCACTTATTGAGATTCGTCTCATCGTTGTATAATCACCAATTACATACCCCCAGCCTTAAACCTAGGAGGCCCGCCTCTTCTTTTTGGAGCTTGAAGAGCGGCCCATGGTGCCCCGGTGGAGCTACAGGCAATTTCCCCATATCATGGTTCAAGGGATCTTCTGGGGGCACAAGCCAGAAGACTCAGGAGCAAAATGAAAGAGAGTGACCATTAGGTTTCCCTAGGGTAGTTTAGGGGTTGCGTAGAATAGGTTTGACCAATCACCTTTTGATAGTTGGGTCGATCTATAGTGAAGCTAAGCTAACTAAACCACCGATCCTTTTTGTTATGTCGATGGTTATGAATGCTCGTTTGTCAAGTTTGTTTGTAATATGAAATTTGAATGCTCGATGCAATGGTATTGTATAAAATGAATGTTGTTGTTCTTTGACTGTCCCGATGACCTACTCTGTCGTCGTCTTGATAGTATGAGAGTTTTTATATTCGTTTCCGCATGTGTCTTTGATGTTTGGGTTAGATCGGCGATGTTCCTGGGACGTTACAATAATTCGACCAGTGAGGGATGTCGTGAGCTCGATGGGGTTCGGGGCGTGACATCCCCAGTTTGAATTGGTATCAGAGCAAGGCTAGCTCAATACCGGTAAGGTCGAGACCTGGAGTGATAAGGAGCGACGACCTCAGGGTAGTCAATTAGAGAGCCCTTCGTAAAATGCTTGTTTATGCTGATTATGCATGTCTTGTGAGTATGCGCCTGTGATTGCTGAGTGGATTATTGTGGTTGTGATGATGATTAAGACGAAGGTGCGGCAGGACTTGAGGTGAGTACGAGAACCCTGTTGGTTGCTTGGTGATGTTGGCTTAAGATTATGTGATTAGTTTGATGGCTGGTTGTTGGTTAATGAGTGTTGGTTATCGAGTTTTGTGCCTAGGATTTGGACTAGTATAGTTGGCCTATGTCCCTAATTCCTGTATAGAATTATAGCAGGTAGGAGGATAGCGTGAGCTCGTGAGAATGAGTAGGAGAGATGCAGGAGCAGGAGGCTTGTCGAGGTTCTCAGATTCCAATCACGGAAGATTCGCGTATGGAAGGAGTCCTTAGAGTGTTAGAAAGGATTGGGAATATGATGGATAGGCAAGCTCAATAGCGAGCTAATATGACCGCCCAAGCTGCTGAGGCTACAGCTGCTATAGTTAATGAGAATGCTGGTAACGAAAATGGGAACCGACAAATTCATTAGATAGTAGAACAATTTCTGAAATTGAAATCACCTAAGTTTGAAGGAGTAGGGGATCCGGAAGCTGCTTCTAAATGGGTTGAGGAATTGGAAAAAGCTTTTGCTTTGTTGGGGTGTACTGAAGTAGAGAAAGTGACGCCGGCAGTGCACCAGCTACAGGGTAATGTGAACGATTGGTGGAAAGCCACGCAAGGCCGAGTGTTCCTAGCAAGTGTGGATCGGAATTGGACGGCTTCCGTTCACGGTAAGTGCCCGAGAAAGAAAGATGACAGCTTTCCTTAGGTTGCAACAGAACCAAATGACTATGGATCAATATGAGGTAGAGTTTGTCAGGCTGTCTAAGTTTGCGCCAAGAATGATAGACCATCCTGAGGATAAGGCGCGAAGGTTTTGGAATGGATTGAGGGCTGACATTCGCAGCCAAATGATACTCGTGAATTTGAGGACCTATGAAAAGTTGTATGAGAGGGCTCAAGCTATCGAATAGGATATGATGGATAGGGCCACCGCGTCTGGATCAAGGTATATCTCAGCCAGGGACGATCGTCAACAAGAGAAAAGGCCGATAATAGGAAACCGACGTTTTGTTCCTTCGGCAAGAAGGAATATTAGGAAATCGGCACATCCATCTAATTTAGCTGATAGACGTTGTGGGAGATGGGACATCCATCTAATCGGAATATTGGTCTCTACCTAAGTGTGACTGGGCAATGCTTTGGGTGTGGTGGAATGGGACATCATATAAGGAATTGCTCGAATCCGCAAGTTCGACCACCCCCATTATCGCAGACACCTCGGATTGGGAATCCGATTAGTGCAGCCCCGCCGGCTAATTCGAATAGGCCGCTAGCACAAGGATGTGTGTACGTCCTGGCGCGAAAGGAAGCTGAAAATACGCCAGGCATAATCACAGGTATGGTTTCTTTGTATAATTACGTTGCATATGTTTTATTTGATCCGGGAGTGTGACACTCGTTTGTGTTCTGCTCAATTTGTTAAATTGGATGGATTGAAACCGTTTTGTTAGAAGTGCAATTATGTATGATTTTGATATGATTGTGGGCATGGATTGATTAGTCAAACATAATGCTGTAATGGATTGCAGCAGCAGGGTAATTCAGTTTAATCCGGCTGGACACCCTAGATTTGACTTTGTAGAAAGTCGAGGAGGAACCTTGATCTCTTGGGTTTCGACAGTAGAAGTAACCAAATTGTTAGATGAGAGGTGTCATGATTACTTAGCAAGTGTGGTCGATTTGACGACAGAAGAAATGCAGCTAGAGGATATAGCTCTATTGTGCAACTTTCTCGATATTTTTCCTTAGGACTTGCCGGGATTGCCACCAGAAAGAGAAGTAGAATTTGTTATCGAGTTAGCCCCTAGAACCGAGCCGATCTTGAAGCCGCCTTATAGGATGTCGTTGTCGGAGTCCAAAGAACTAAAAGTTCAGATGCAGGAACTGTTGGATAAAGGTTTTATTTGTCCTAAGGCGTCTCCATGGGGAGTATCGGTCCTATTTATAAGGAAGAAGGACGAAACATTGAGGTTGTGTAACGATTACCGGTAGTTGAATTAAGAGATGATTAAGAATAAGTAATTACTACCGAGGATTGATGACCTGTTTGACTTATAGTACGGAGCCTCAGTGTTCTCTAAGATTGATCTACAGACTGGATATAATCAATTAAGGAGCAGGAAAGAGGATATTCCTAAGACCGCTTTTAGGGCGCAATATGGGCATTATGAGTTCACAGTAGTGCCCTTTGGTCTAATCAATGCCCATGCTGCCTTTATAGGCTTATTGAATCGAGTAACTGATGTATTGAGTTTGAAGTTAAGTGTTGCACATTTGATGGTTAAGGATTAGGTGTTGTCAGAAAAAGTATGAGACTCAGGGTTTCGATTCGAGGTAGGACACCCCTCCAGGTTGATGACGATGTTAAGGATTGAACCAGAAGTGCGGATCAAAATTTAGACATTGCAGTCTACGGACCCTGAGATTCAAAAAATTTTGAAGATGGATAGCACTAAGAAGAAACTGGACTTCTAAGTGTCCGAGGATGGAATTTTGAAGTTTCGAGGACGATTGTGCATGCTCGACGATTTGAAACTTAAGAAAGGAATTTTATCGGAGGCTCATAGGAGCAATAATAGCATTCACCTGGGCAGGACGGAAATGTACTAGAATCTTCAACAACATTATTGATGAAACGGAATGAAGGTGGATCTCGCCAAGTGTTTGACGTGCCAGCAGGTAAATGCACAACATTGTAAACCTGGTCGGAGGTTGCAGATGTTAGAAATCCTTGAATGGAAATGGGAACAAAGTTGTAGATCAGTACAGCCTATCATCCGCATATGGATAACCAATCTGAAAAGACTATTCAGACTTTAAAGGATATGCTGTGAGCATGTATACTAGATTTACAGGGCAAATGGGAAGGAATAGGTTTTAAGAAATAAGACGGTCCTATTGGTCAAAGTTGTTAGGGAGTATTGCGAGACAGAAGGTACCACTTGGGAGAAAGGAGTAATGAAATGTCATCATCCCCAATTGTTTGGATAGCTGGGTATAGTTGTAAATTTCGATGATGAAATTTTTATTAGGAGGAAGAATTGTAACATTCTGAATTTTCGATCCTTTTCCTGAGATTTTAAAATGAATATTTTTACCAATGCACTTATAGTGAGATCTCACCCGGAATCGCGCATTCTGGGGATGCTAACTTTAGGGGTAAGGCCATTATGGGATTGAGTTCGCACGATTAAAGAATTCGACCTTGGTTCGACTTTTGACCATAAGGATTGACGAGGGAATATTTTAGGCCAACAGAGATCGATCTATTTGATTGATCCTGTCCGAAGGGAACTAGCGACAGACCCTTGCAATTACACGACAACCAGGGTCACCTTGGTTCGAGCAAACTTAAACGTGATTTGACTTAGTGTCGATCACGGGTCGAGAGCGCGTAATCCTAATGAGCGACCCGTTAGCAAAAGATAAGCTAAAGTCGCGATTGTTCGATTCTAGTCATTTCTTAGAATTTGGGCCTGGGAATCGAGAATTTTGAAAGTGACAATTTTTAGCAGCCGATGGCGTTTTTGGTGTGGCCAACCTTAGGGCCACCTATTTTTGCAAAAAAAAATAGATTTCGGTTCGAGACCGGAAAAATGACCATTTTGCCCCTGGGATCACGAACGAATTTTAAGGACTGGATTAAGTTGGGGAACTGAGAATTATCCAGTATGGCCGAAATTAGAGGGACAAGAATGCCCTTCTCCTCACTTGAGTAATTACTCTTTTGCTCCTTGAATAGGATAAGGTTAATCGTGGTCGTTGGATTTAGATGAGATCAAATCTTGGCCATTGGATCGAAGGGGTAGATAGAGGGGTAATTTAGTAATTTCAGGTGCGGGTTTAAAGATCAATTATTGAGGGTCCCATATAAATAATCATTTTTTTCTCTCTCTCTCTCTCTCCAATAATTCAATTCTCTTTCTCTCTCCTCACCCCCACTGATCGGCATTCTCTCTCTCTCTCCTCTCCCTTGCGCGTGAACTAGCTTGGCAGACCACTATCTCACCACCGCCTGGTCGCCGCCCAGCCCAGCCGTTCATGCCGCCGCCTCCTCCTTCTCGGCCGTGCCTCACCACCACCCGTCTGTCTCTCTCTCTCTGTTTGCCTATCTTGTTCAGCCCTACCACCACCGAGCCACCCCAAGCCACCCTCCCCTGGTTCATATGTCCCCATCGTTGACCCAGCAGGTCGATCGTCGCCCGCCAGCCACCCGTCCATGGTGGTATCGCTGTTCGCCCGCCTAATCGTCGGTACCGCTATTCGGCTGTTTGTTGGTCTGATCGTTCTAGCCTCTTGTCCAGCCAGTTTGTCACACTTTTTCAAGGTAAGTGACTTTTCCAAGTATTACCTAGGACCTCGGGTATTGTTAGGCACGTTTAGGACTCGATTTAGGTGGTTTATGTGGCTGTTTTGGGACTTAGATAGGGGCTGGACGTTCGGTTGTTGTGGACTAATTTGTGGGATGAAAATGCGAGGTTTAGGAAGCTCGAATAGGACTGAGATGACGCGGAATGATTTGAGTTGAATTGTGCGTTTTATTGGTAGTTTTATGACTTGAATGGGTTTGTTTGAATGGTTGGATGGCTTGTGATTGTCGGCTGGTTTAGGAATGTGTTTTGGGCTAAGTGTAGTGTGGCTATGTGTGCCATGTGTGTGAATGTGAGGTGTACCGGTGTGATCATGCATTGAGGTCGCGTGCCAAGTGTGTGTGACTATGTGATGTGTTCGTGTGAAAAGGATGTGTATATGTGAATTGTATGTGAGGTGTGAGATTGTGTGTGGTTGTATGTATGTGTGGCCATATGGTACGTGTGGTATAAAGGTATGAGAAGGTTGGATTGGCTGGAAAAGTGATACCCTGAAATGTTTTCGTCTACGCGGGGTAGGCTCCGTCTTGAGGCGTGTTCGTTTACACGGGACAATACCATCCCTGATGAGATGATGATGCCCGGCCCGACGGGGTGACGATGTCTGACGAGGTCAGAAGATCATTGGCCTGATGCGTTTTACACGGGCGCGGTAGTGGTGGAAAAGTTGGGAAGGAAATGGACTTGGCTTGATGTGTGAGGATTGTGAAAGCTGATGCATGGTGTGAGTTAATATACGAGTGTGGTTTGAATCGCGTGATGTAGTGCTCGATTATGGGGTAAAAACTGCTAGACATGGTATGGGACGTGCTTAAGTGGGTTTTGCCTTATAATCGAGGCACACGTGACTGTGATGCATTGATGCCTGTGAATTCTTATTATATGCTTTGGTTTTGTGATACGGATGAGGCAGCATTGTGGCATGTTGGCTGTATTATTATCTGACGTGCAGGAATATGCATGATGGTTCTCAAGCAGGATCGTATGTGCTTGTTAGTATGGTTGACCGTTGTGTGTTATGCATGTTTCGTTTGGCGGTACGTAAGAGCCTATGTGGGGTTTGGGGTTGTGCATTTATTGAGATTTGTCTCATGGTTGTATAATCACCAATTTCAGACCCCCAGCCTCAAACCCAGGAGGCCCGCCTCCTCTTTTTGGAGCTTGAAGAGCCGCCCATGGTGCCCCAGTGGAGCTACAGGCGATTTCCCCATATCGTGGTTCAAGGGATCTTCCGGGGGCACGAGCTAGAAGACTCAGGAGCAAAATGAAAGAGGGTGACCATCAGGTTTCCCTAAGGTAATTTAGGGGTTGCGTAGAATAGGCCTGACCAATCACCTTTTGATAGTTGGGTCGACCTAAAATGAAGTTAAGTTAACCAAACCACCCGATCCTTTTTGTTATGTCGATGGTTATGAATGCTCGTTTGTCAAGTTTGTCTGTAATATGACGATTAAATGCTGATGTAATGGTATTGTATAAAATGAATGTTATTGTTCTTTAACTGTCCCAATGACCTACTTTGTCGTCGTCTTGATAGTACAAGAGTTTTTATATTCATTTCCGCACGTGCCTATGATGTTTGGGTTGGGTCGGCGATGTTCCTAGGACGTCACAATAATTCGACCAGTGAGGGATGTTGTAAGCTCGATGGGGTTTGGGGCGTGACAACTTAACTACCCGACGCATGATTTGGAACTTGCTGCTATAATCTTTGCACTTAAGATTTGGAAGCATTATTTATGTGGGGAAAGGTTTCAAATCTATACGGATCATCAGAGCCTAAAGTACTTATTTTCTTAAAAGGAATTGAACTTGAGACAACGTCGCTTGATGGAACTCCTGAAGGATTATGACTGCGACATTCTATACCACCCCGAAAAGGCTAATAAGGTAGCGGATGCACTGAGTCGGAAATTAAGTGTTGCGCAGATGATGGTTAAAGAATGGGCATTACTTGAAGGGGTGCGAGATTCGGAATTCAAGTTTGACGTAAGTCACCTCTGAAGTCTGTTAGCTATCTTGAGGATTGAACCAGAGATTCAGGCAAGGATTAAGGCATTACAATCGACGGATCCTGAGATTCAAAAGATTTTGCAAATGGACGAAACTAAGAGAAAGGCTGATTTTCAAGTATTCGAGCATGGAATCTTGAAGTTTCGTGGACGTTGTGTGTGCCTGATAACGCATAGCTTAAGGAGAAAATCTTGATAGAAGCTCGCCGTAGCAACTATAGCATTCATTCGGGCAGCATAAAGATATATCAAAATTTGCGTCAGCACTACTGGTAGAACGGAATGAAAGTGGATGTAACTAAGCATGTGGCTAAGTGTTTAATGTGCCAACAAGTGAAGACGCAACATTGTAAGCTTGGTAGACAATTGCAATCATTGGAAATTCCCATATGGAAATGGGAGCATATCACGATGGACTTTGTAATGAGATTACCAAGGAGTCAGAGGGGTCATGATTCGATTTGGATAGTAGTTGACCGATTGACAAAGTTTGCACATTTTCTGCCAATGCGAAAGGACTTTGCCTTAGAAAGGTATCCCAACATATACATGCAACAAATAGTCCGTCTTCATGGAGTGCCAATGACGATTACCTCATACCATGATTCTAAATTTATTGCTGCTTTTTGGAAAAGTCTGCATACGGCATTAAGAACGAAGTTACAGTTTAACACGGCCTATCATCCCCAAACGGATGGCCAGTCTGAAAGAACAATTTAGACTTTGGAAGATATGCTACGGGCGTATGTATTAGATTTTAAAAGGTAGCTGGAAAGAACAGTTACATTTGGTTGAATTTGCCTACAATAATAGCTACCAACATAGTATCAAAATGACACCATTTGAAGCACTGTATGGTAGAACTTGCCAAACGCCGGTTTGCTAGGATGAAGTTGGTGAGAGGAGCATCACGGGTCTCGAATTGGTTCAGCAGTCAGTCGAAACGGTCAAGGTGATTCAGGACAGGCTTAAGACCGCTCAGAGCCACCAAAAGAATTATGCGAATCGAAGACGTAGGCCTTTGAAGTTTCAAGTGGGGGACCACGTTTTTTTCAAAGTGTCGCCAATAAGAGGATTGTCACGGTTCGGCAAGAAAGGAAAGTTGAGCTCGAGGTACGTGGGTCCGTTTGAAGTCTTAGAGAGAATCAGTACCTTGGCTTATTGTCTCGCGCTACCGCCGAATTTATCTCAAGTACATTATGTGTTCCACGTGTCTATGCTAAGGAAGTATGAACCGAACTCGACCCATGTGCTAAATTATGAATAAATAGACGTGGATGACAGAGTGTTGTACGTGGAAAAGCCAATAAGGATCGAGGACAGAATGGAACGAGTGTTACGGAACAAGACAATTTCGATTGTCAAGGTGATTTGGGAGCACCATGGAATTGAAGATGCGATGTGGGAAAGCGAAGAGTTGATGCGACATCAATACCCCCATTTGTTTGAATAGTTGGGTTGAATTGTAAATTTCGAGAACGAAATTTTTGTAAGGAGGGAAAAGTTGTGACATTCCGAATTTCGGCCTATTTTTGGGATTTATAAAACGTGTAATTCGTCAATGCGCTTATAATAAAATATCGCCCGAAACTAATCACTCTTGGGTTATTTTCTTTAAACTAGAGATTTTGTTAGAATCGCACTCGATCGAATTTGGTCATTATTTAAAGCCCAAATTTTGATGTCGAATTTCTGGGAGTTTCATGATGAATTTAATTGGACGGTGTTGATATTATTGTAGCTAACCTCAAGATTGCCCATATTAGCCAGAAAGTGAAATTTGAACTAGGTGCGGATTTTGACTAGTATACCTCCATTCGGATTTATTTTTTTAGTGTCTTTTTAACCTTTTCTTTAATTTGAAATCTGGAATTTTCATGACCCTGGGATCTTGGCTTGCTCACCAAGATTAAAGGAGGGCCCTAGGACGAGTCAAAAGGATTGGATAAGTGTTTGACCTTCTCTCTCCTCTCTCTCTCCTCCTCCTCTTTCCACCGAGCTGCCCCACGTTACTTCTGCTTCTTGTTCTGCTTCTCGCTTCTTCTTGCTACATGCCTGACCAGCAGCTCTATTCGCCTCCACCAGTCAACCGCCTCAGCCGTTCGACAACCACTCGCCGTCGTCCGTCGCTACTGCACCGGCGAGGTTGCTGCTGCTCTTTCACTCGGTTTTTTCTTGCTTAGGCTAAGAGTAAGTACTCCCTAACCCTTGGTTAAGATAATGGGTTACTAATGGATATGTTTAAGGGTGGATTAGGATTGTGGATAGTTAGTTTAGTGATTGGTTGTGCTTGGTTTGCTTGGTGGTGCTTGTTGGTTGATTTCCGGTAGGATTGCTGCTGTGTCGCTGGACTTTGCTATTTTCTCTATGACTGTTGTGGGCTGAATTTGTGAAAGTGTTCCCATGAAAGTTGTTCATAACATCTTGACGTATGACATAATTTAATATTAGAATTTTAAGAGATCATTTAATGCCATTCGTAAGTCCATTTTTGGACCGAATTCAGTATGTCGGATTTACTGTTCACCCGACCTTCTAGTCTTTCCAATTTTCTATAAATTTTTTCAGACCTCTTTTCAACAAACTTTCTTCATAAAAATTGTTAAGAACATTCGTGTCTATGACATATAAAAATTTCAAGGCTTTCCAAAGTGATTTGGGTACTGGATGAGATGCATTTTTATGGTCAGACGGCCTGACCGAACGGGTTGATTTTCGTCTGACTTCAAGTGACAAAAAGAGGTGTTTACAGTTGGAACTGAGCTTCGAGTTCTACATGGAAAATGTTTATCAAGATGTTTTATGCAACATATCCAAAATTTAGAATTTTTGGAGTTGAATTAATATTTATTTTAAAAGAGGAGTAATTCCGCTGGCTCGGAATTACTCCAAATCTGTGTATTCGATTTTTCCTTGTTCTTTGTAGCTGAATGTGGCTGTTTATGGTTGAGTGTGGTGGCTGATTTGTGGTGCAAACGTGGGCTAAATTGTGCCGATTCAAGGGCCGTTTTGTGTGATGATTTGTGAGACCGATTGGTGCTCGAAGTGTGGCTTAAATGTGTGATAGTTTGTGTGTGAATTAATGTTCGATTAGTGGCAATTTGCATTGGTTGTTCGTGGTTGAAGCAAGTGGGTTTGAGTGGTGGTTTGACTTGTGATTTTTCTCCATGTGTGATTTTATGCCTAAATTGCGTTGGACGTGCTATGTTGGGGGCCAGGTTCGATGGCCTATCGAGGCCTTTGTGCGCTGGATTTAGTATGGTGCATTTTGTGGAAATTGTGGTGGATTGGATGTAAGAACGAACTTAAGACGTGTTGACGGTGGTCCGTAGAATGAAAGTTAACGGACTTGAGATGTGCTAACGGTGGTCCATGAAAGGAAAGTTAGACCTGGGACGTGTTGATGGCGGTCATTGGAAATTGATTGAATTGTGTGGCTTGTGTGCCTGTGAGAACATACTTGAGACGTGTTGATGGTGGTCCATGAAAAGAAAGTTAGACTTGGGATGTGTTGACGGCGGTCATTGGAAATTGATTGAATTGTGTGGCTTGTGTGCCTGTGAGAACGGACTTGAGATGTGTTGACGGTGGTCCGTGAAAGGAAAACTAGAGCCGAGGCATGTTTACGTGGGTCATGGGAAAGAAAGAAATATTCTGAGGCGTAATTACGGGGGACGGAGCCTGGATTGATCAGAGGGTTGACCTGAGACGTGTTTACGTAGGTCGTGACAAAGTTGGTTAGACACGCATGCGAATTGTGCTTAGTTGAATTGGATGAATGTGCGTGTATGTGGCGCTCGAGTGGTTGTGTTATGATCGTGAGCTATTATTGCATTATTGTGAATTAACTAACGTGTAGAGGTGACATGTGGATTGGGTTGAGGTAAGTGCGTGGATGTAAATTTTGTACGTTACTTGTTAGATTGCATGTAAAACTTGTTTGGATACGCATTGGCCTAGGTAGGGTTTACGGTGTTGCTTATTGAGACTCGTTCTCATGGTTATTATATAACCATTTCAGACCTTCGACTCCGACCATGAATGGTCCATCACAGCGTTTTGGGATTCCAAGGAAGAGTCGTTGGAGCAAGATCCCGAAGAGGAGCCCATGGAGTTGGTGGACCCTTTTTGTATAGCTAGGCTAACCTACCCGATCACTTGCCCTTTTTTGATGATGGTGGTTTTTACTCTAGTGGCCTTTGTATGTAAGGTTGGATTTTGTAAGTGCGTGCCGTTGAATGAAGTATGTGGTTCATTTGTTCAAGCGTTCTATTACCCTTGGTCTTTAATCTTGTCTGGGTGCTTTTAATCGTTTCCGCTTGCGCTTTATGTTTTGATGTTCGCGTGGGTCGGCGACGAGTCTTGGGACATCGCATTTTCAATATGACCAAAGAGGGATGTCGCAGGCTCGGTGGGCTCCGAGGCGTGACAATACTTTTATTTATTTTCTCTTCGAAAGCACTTTTCTTGCACTTGTCGTTTGCTCATGTTGGGTAAAGGCTAGTATAGTTTTAAAACACAGATGGCAATTTATACAAGCTTTTAAGAAATAATCTCATGTAACTTTTATGGTTTGCAGCTTTAAAATATGAAATACCGATACACAAATTGCAACACTTAAAAACACAAATTTCAACACAAAAGAGTTACGGTTCTGTCACAACTATGTATCAAATCGACTCTTAAATCAATTTCAGACGAGGCATCATGCAATTCTAGAATGAGCTTGGTGAGATATTCCTTTGGATAGAATTGATTTATTTGTACCGTTCAAGAACGTAGCGATGATCCTAAATTGCCATGATTGGACGTTAATGGAGCATTCAACTTCATGTGTTTCTTGCCCTCATCTAGAATGTACTGATTTTTCTAATATGCTCATGATGCATATCAACATCTATGCCAACAATCTCGTGATTTCTGGGTAAAAGTAAGCGGAGATGCACATGCGACGACTAGACCTAGTCTTAGTGAAAAATGATGCAAGACCCTGTCCATGTGATATTGTAAAAACCAACCCGATCCATTTGAGTTAAGAAATCATAATAAATACTCCAAGTAACCACACAAGATAATGATTATTTGAGGTGGGTGTTAACTTTTGAATCACTTAAAATGGCCAAGAGCCGCATTTCATTCGAGCCCACTCATAGTGGTGATAACTCGTTACTCTTGTCTGCTGAAGGGTATAGTACATTCACGAACCACACTTCTACCGGAGGGGATCTTGTCTGTTACCATTCTAATTACTCGGTTTGGACCACCTAGATCAGCCTCTGAAAGGAGTATTCCAAATAACCTCACAAGGGGACGGCCATTTAAGGATAAGTGTTAACTTATGGGTTTACTCGACAAGGCATGTCCCAATCGATGTGGGCCTTGGAGTGCTTTGTATGTACTTTCACATCAATTTGAATGGAAGTTATAACTTTTCCATGAAGATTACTCGCAGGCCCATTCTTTCCAAGGAAGTACGCATTTTTCCATTGTGGACAAAAAAGGTCGTAGGTGATTTGGAAACAAAGCACGAGGATTCATCTAGAAAATGTTGACCCCGTGGTACGATTTGACTTAGATATGGAACTTAAGTGCACAATAATGTTTGGACCATCAACATTGACCCTAAATTCTGGCCCCAGCAAAAAGAAAAGTGGATCTTAAATGTGAGGATTCTCTCATTGGACTGGGAGGCAACCTTCCCCGGTTGCAGTACTCAACGTGTCAGCATCAAAAGACTCAATGATTTTCCAAGCGGTGGAACTAGAGCTATGTATCAAATTACATATCTGCTATTTAGCTAAACTTTAGTTAGCCAAAAAAAAAATCCTTTTGTTCACCTTTGTGAGGAAATAAAAGATTGGACTGGGATGAAGAGAAAATTAACTAATCAGTATCAAATCCTTTGAACGGATGTCATTCAATCATGAATTTTTTAATTTTGTTAAATTAGTCCTAAATCTTTATGCGAAAATTCAAGGTATTCCTTCCGACTAATTTGCGCCGAATGTGGAGGTCCAAGCATCGTCAGTGTAACAGTATGAATTTTCGATCCTTTTCCCGAGGTCTATGAAGTGAATATTTTGGCCAATGCATTTATAGTGAGGTCTCACCCAGAACTGCGCATTCTTGGGATGCTAACCTTAGGGGTAAGGCCAGCACGGGATTGAGTTCGCACGACCAAAGAGCTCGACCTTAGTTCGACCTTCGACCGTAAGGATTAATGAGGGAATGTTTTGAGCCACAGAGACTGGTCTATTTGATTGATCATGTCCAAAAGGAACTAGTGACAGACCCTCGTAATTATATGACAATCAAGGTCGCCTTGGTCCGAGCAAACTTAAACGTGATTTGACTTAGTGTTGGTCACGGGTCGAGAGCGTATAATCCCAATGAGCCACCCGTTAGCTAGAGACAAGCTAAAGTTGCGATTGTTCGATTCTAGTTATTTCTTGGAATACGGGCCCGGGAATCGAGAATTTTGAAAGTGACAATTTTGGACGGCCGATGGCGTTTTTGGCGTGGCCAACCTTGGGGCCACCCATTTCTGCAAAAAAATGAATTTCGGTCCAGGACCGAAAAAATGACCGTTTTGCCCCTGGGACCGCGAACGAATTTTAAGGACTAGATTAAGTCGGGGGACTGAGAAATATCCTATATGGCTGAAATTATGAAAGACAAGAATGCCCTTTGACTTTTTGGGTAAGAATGATCGTGGGCCGTCGGATTTTGGATGAGAGTGAATGTGGCCGTTAGATCTGAGGGTAGTGAGAATGGTATTTTGGTAATTTTCAGGGTGCAATTATTGAGGATAGACTTAAATATCACTTTCTCTCTCTTTCTCTCTCATTTTGTCTCTCACCTTCTCTCTCCTCACCCTCCCCCACCAATCGGCTTGCTCTCTCTCTCCCTCCCCCGTGCGTGAGCTCCCCCTTGGCGGGCTACCAGCTTGCCGTCGCCGGTCGCAGCCCAGCCTAGCCGCCCGCTGCCGCTGTTTCTCCTTTCCGCTCCACAGTCCGTCCGCCTCTCCCTTCTCTTGCCGTCTCACCATGTTCCGATCAGCCCTAGCCGCCGCCGAGCCACCTCTGGCCGACCTTCCCTGGCCCATACGTCCCCATCACCGCCCCCAGCCGCCTGCCAGCCGCCCGCCCAAGGTAGCTCAGCCGCTTACCGCCTGGACACCGACGCCCCTGTTTGGCTGCTGCTGCTGGGCCACTTGTTCCAGCCTCTGTCCAGCCCCATTTGTCTCACCTTTTTAGTGTAAGTGTCTTCCCCAAACTCTCCCTTGGACCTCGGGTATTGTAGGACGTGTTTAGGGCTCGGTTTGGATAGTTTAGGGGTTGTTTGAGGCATGCGAAAGAGGGACTGATCAATGGATGTTGTGGACTGATTTGGGGATTAAAAAATGTGTGGTTTGGTAGACTCGGATAAGGTTGAGGTGATGTGGAATGATCGCGATTGAATTGTGTGTTTGATTGGTGATTTTATGGCTTAATTGGCTTAATTGAATGATTGTGCTATTTGTGGTTGTTGGCTGATTTGGGAATGTGTTTTGGGTTGTGTATGTGTGGCCATATATGTCACATGTGTGGCCGTGTGTGCCCGTGTGTGTGGCCGTGAATGTGGTGGTGTGATTGCATATCGAGTTCGTGTGCCAAGTGTATGTGATCGGGTAGTGTGTTTGTGTGACAAGAATGTGTAATTGTGAAATGTGTGTAAGGTGTGTGGGTTTGGCCATGTGTAGGTGTGACCGTGTACGGATGTGGTATGAATGGAATGAGGATACAGAAATCTAGAATTGGTTAGAAAGGATCCGTCCTGAGGCATGTATGTTTACGCGAAACGATGCCGTCCCTGACGAGGTGACGATGCCCAGCCCGACGGGGTGTTGATGCCTGACGAGGTCAGAAAAATCGTTGGCCTGATGCGTTTTACGCGGGCGCAGTAGAAGGAAAGTGTGTGTAGAATTCTATTTTGAGGCATGTTCGTTTACACGGGACGATGCCGTCCTTGACGAGGTGACGATGCCAGACCCGACGGGGTGTCAATGCTTGACGAGGTCAAAAGATCGTTGGCTTGATGCGTTTTACGCGGGCGCGGTAAAAGGAAAGTGTGTGTAAGATTCCATCCTGAGGCATGTTCATTTACACGGGACGATGCCGTCCTCGACGAGGTGATGATGCCCGGGCCCGACGAGGTGTCGATGCCTGACGAGGTCAGAAGAACGTTGGCCTGATGCGTTTTACACAGGCGCGGTAGTGGTGGAAAAATTGAGAATGAACGGGAATTGGCTTGAGGTGCGAGGTTTGCGATAGTGATGCGTGGTGTGAGTCAGTGTGCGAGTGTGTTTGTATTGATTGCTGTGGTGCTCGATTATGGGGTAAAATACTGCCAGGTACGGTATGGGACGTGTCCAAGTAGATTTTACTTTATAATCGAGGAACGTCTGCGACTGTGATTCATTACTGTGGTGTATTGGCTGTGTTATTGTCTAACGTGCAGGGACGTGTATGATGGATTCTAGGTAGGGTCATGTGTGGTTGGTAGTTTGGTTGATTATCATGTGTTATGCGTGATTTTGTCTGGCGGTACGTGAGTGCCTACATGGGGTTTGGGGTTGTACACTTATTGAGATTCGTCTCATAGTTGTATAATCCACAATTTCAGACCCCCAACCTTAAACCCGGGAGGTCTGCCTCCTCTTTTTGAAGTACGAAGAGCCGCCCATGGTGCCCGATGGGTTCACAGGCGATTCCCAAGAGATTTCCGGAGGATCGAGCCAGATGAATTAGAAGTAGAATTGAGAAGGGCGACCCTTAGGTTTTTCCCTAGGGTATTTTAGGGGTTGTGTGGAATTGGTTGACTAATAATGAATTTAAGTTAACCAGACCCTGATCTTTTGTTAAGTCGGTGACTGCGAATGTTTATTTGTTAATTTTGTTTGTAACATGATATTTGTATATTTGGTGTTGTATGAATGCTGCTGTTGTTGTTTGATCGTTATGGTGTTCTACCTCGTTGTCGACTTGTCGTCATCTTTTGTCTGGGATTTTTATATTTGCTTCCGCATGTGGTTCTGATGTTTGGATTGGGTCGGCGACGTTCCTGGGACGTTGCAACTATTCGACCGGAGCAGGGGATGTCGCGAACTCGTAGGGGTTCGGGCGTGACAGTCAGCCATTCTCTGTGGCATATTGCCGCATCTGCGATTTTCTGCGAGAATTGGACAAAACGATTATATTGAAATTTCTTGCAAATATTTAGGATTAAATTGATAAAATTGAAAATTCGAGACTGAATTAAAAGCCGTACAATAAGTTTAAGATCGATTGGACAATTATCCTTGGGATGAACAATCCCCGTGAACACAAAGACATGGAAACATTTCAATTTGCATATAGCTGGCATTTGAATAATTGGATTCGGTGAAATTTCATATAAGATCTATTTACGATGGATAGAATGTATTATGTGCATACATTTTAAAATTTTACGAGTGATGAAAAAGTTGCATCATTAGTTGTATTCTTAGAATGAATCCATTATAGAAGGTTCATAAAATTAAATAATTTATAGTAATAGGGTTGGACTGTAATGATCATTTCAAACATGTCCATTGCTTCAGTGCTTCGGAACATATCCATGAACCCAATAATGAGTTCTGCCAGTGCGAGGCTCCTTTATAATTTTGCAATTATGACCTCACGATCACGCCGGGCTAGCGCACGAACGGGCACCAATCTAAAGGCCCTTTCCTGTCAGCTTTACTTTGATGGAGAAATTTGGACCATTTTATGGTCAGCTAATTGGAGAGTATGCCTTTTGGGACCACAGACGCTGTGATCCAAAGGAATTTGAAAAAAAAAGAAACATTCGAAATTCTTAAAAAAGAAAAATAAATTCTTAAAAAAAAGAGAAAATTCTCGATGAATTTTAAAGAGGACTCGTGTTTATGTGGATTCTGTTGTTGGATCGATTATGTCTAAGATCTTATTCAAGATACACAAGAGAAATGCGCAAATGCACTAAGAAGGAATATTACAAGTCTTTTGTTAGGTTAAGAAGAGCCTTAAAATAAAACGAGTGAAACGTAAAAAGATATCTTAATAGCATCGGAATGTCAATAGGGTCAATTACCAAAAAAATCCTAAACCTATTACACTTGTACCAATTTGATCCTAAAATTTTCAATTGTGCTAATTGAGTCATAAACTTTTTTACATTTTGCTAATTGAGTCAATATTGCTAATTTTTGTTAGAAATCGCTGACGTGAATATCGTCCATTTTACGTGGCACGGCCGGAGCTGACATGGACATTTTAAAATAATATTTTGATAATTTTTAAACTTCTAATTTTTTTTGTTTTTTTTTTTTCTTTTTTATTTTTGGACTGAGGGCCGATAAGGGTTGCTTATGACCCTCACTGACACTAGGCAAGGGCATCGCAGCCCTGGTGAGGGCCTGGGCAAGGGCTTGGGCAAGGGCCGTGACGCCCTCATCGACCAAAGCGAGGGCGCACAGCCCCTAGCCTAGATGGTGAGGGCTGCAGCACCCTAGATCAGGCGAGGGCTGGGACTCCCACACATGTGGCCGGCGAGGGCATCTTGGCCCTAGCTTGTGGCCAACAAGGGTTAGCTGGCGACCCTGCTAGTCCTTAGTCCAAAAAAAAATTAAGGAAAAGAAAAGAAAAAAATTATTAAAATATTATTAGAAATTGTCCACAAAGCGCTGGCCGTATCACGTAGGAAGGCTAGCGATTTCCGGCCAAAATTGGCCAGATAGATTCAATTAGCAAAATGTGAAAATGTTTAAGACTTAATTGACATAATAAAAAAAATTAGAATTAAACTGACGCAAATGCAATAAATCTAGGATTTTTTTGGTATTTTCGCTAATGTGCACATCTCTCGTGTTTTTCCTAAGCCACATAAGAAAAACACTCGATCGTGTTGAGCCAGTCAGTGGAAGCTCAATTCAACGAAACTGCAAAAGTCATTGTCTTTGTCCTTATTGAAGCCCAAGATGTGAAATCGACAAATTAAAAGGTTGTTGCCTTGCTTCATTTGTCTCTGTCCGATGGTGATTTGCAATTAATTGTCTCGGCGAGTTGGACAGGACTACAGTGAAGAATTCCGTCCGACGGTGATTTGCAATTAATTCCCTCTAGCATTATACATTTCACACCTAATCAATTTCTTAATTGCAAGTTGTTTGTTGACGAACAATGAACTTTGATCAAGTCAAAAAGTAGAGTCAGTAGCGCTCCTTATAAAAATGGCCAATTATTGGCCCATAGCAAGAGCTCGGTAGAATCCCTTCATCCTCTAAGTCGTTCCAAGTTGAAGCTGAAGGTATTGAGACATCTTCCTCTGTTACAATTTCTCTTCAATGAATTTTCAGTTCCCTGCTGCTTTCTTCCCCTATAGTGTCCCCATGTTTTCGCCTTGTGATGAAAAGTCCACGATATTCTGGTGTTATCAGGAATGGTTTTGGCCTGCGTTGTTCTTCATTCATCTTGCAGACAAGTCAGCAGCCCAGAAATCTCACTTCCTCTTGCATCCTTAAAGTGAAGCCACTCCTGGTATCTGTCTCATTATATAACTACTTTTTGTGTTCTATCAGAGGCAGGGCTTGTTTCACATTCACCCTTTTTGTTTAGTATTCTGGTTATGTTGATTAAATCGTAAAGTACATAAAAGAAAAAAAGCAGGAAGAAGAAACAAAATGAGTGAAATAACTGCAACATAAACTTAATTCAGGGGCACCGATACTTGTCTCTCTAAGCTTTCACATGTCTCTAAGATGGTGACTGTATGATATCATGTTTAACCATCTTCTGTTGGTAGCGTAATTTGCGACTCGAAAATAATAGAGTGAACTTGGAAAATTAACAAGTATCTGCTCACAGACATTCAGACAATTCAGCCTATTACAATTGCAGTACACCAAAAATCCTTTAAAGTACACAAATATTATATGTGATATCACACATAAAATTTGCAAAATTATCATTGCACATATATATTATTCATACTTCATTTCTTATATTCAAACTGGTCGGTATAAACGGTTGGACCGGTGAAACTGGTGGATTCGCATACTAGCCCTCACCCCAGTTCAACCTTCGGCACCATTTTCAAAACATTGACTATAATCAAAGAGCAGAATGGTTGACTAAAAGTCATTCGAAAAAATGGGTATGTAGAAATCGTTAATTAGGGCCTTTACCTTTTGGTTCGTATATCTATCCAAAAAGTTTCTTTAATGGACGGCCCTGCTCTTAATTTATTAATGTTCCATCTGCTTCATTCAAAATAAAGTGCAAGTGTATATGTAGATTATACCAACGGAGAGTTTTGGACATCGTTGCTTTAAACCTGCTTCGTCCTTTCACTAAGCAGAGGATCCACGAAAAAAAAAATGTTTCAAAGATGCGGGAGAGAGAGAGAGAGAGAGAGAGAGAGAGAGAGAGAGAGAGTTTTGTGCAAACACATGCTAACAAACTTTCCCGAGTTGATGACAAAAGAGTAAGAAATAAAATTTACTATGTTTTATTTGAAGGGATATAGTTTCTTCCACCCTAATTGGAGAAACTTTCTCGGGTCATGCTTTTGATTTTGGAATTACATGTTATAGACATCACCCACATTCAAATTCAGTTAAATATAAATGCAGGTGATGTTGATGTTATCTTGACTTAATGCTTGTTTTTTATTATGGTTAGCACATTGCTTTGTTGAATTGCATGTGACTACATTATTCTAGCCAAATGGGCCCCAACTTGATGACGATCCACCTACCTTAACCTTACGTGATAATTGACGATAGAACAGACGTTGAAAATTATATATAGTCCGACTTTCGGATTGATTATTCTACTTTAAACATTTTGTCATCGTTTTCAAGATCAAGAATCATCCTCTATATTCCACATACGAATCAATTCGTATCTGGTTAGGTAAAAACTCATTTAAAATGGTTACACAATGAAGAAAGGACTTTTATCAAGAAGTTGTGACAGTATCTCATGAGATTATACGTCCATAGCCGAGATAAAGCCTACTAGCAAGTGACCTTCTCTCACGGGCAAATTTGCATGAGGTCGTATGAAGACCGTTTGTAGAAATGGATAATGAAAATAAAATGCTTATCTTCCCATGAACAAGAGAATAGAGTGTGCATCATTGAGTTCTAGGGAACTCATCCGGATCATAGCAATCATCAATAACCTCACAATATTTCGATCGATAAGTAAGTTACTATGCCACACCTGTCGTGTCTATCATGGAGCAAGGAATGTGCGTGATCGCCGAAGCATCTCCTAGTTCTTTTGTGGGAAATCAATTTCTTAGCATGTGTTCAAAATCAGGGACAAAATTTATGCTATGTATTCAAGTAAGACTTGTAAAGTTAGTGTCTCCATATTGATGGACATTTGAGAAAAAACTAAAGGGGACAATCCGTTTTAACAAAAGTCAAATAAAAAATTTGATCTTTAAATCTATTAAATCAATCAAACCATGCATCAAAGAGAATTTGCTCCCAATGCCCTGCATGGCATTCTTTATGAAGAAAATTCGCTCCATTCGTGTGAGGCCTTGGCGGCGTCCCATTGCCACTAAGATGAACAGAAAAGCTACATCGAAGAACCACCACTCTAACCAAAGTAGCATTTCCTGGACGAAAGTTACTAACTTAAAAGTAATAGGAAATTCAATCTATCATAATTTAAATAGAAGACGGGAAAAGAAGTGGTGGTGATGAGAAACAAAGTATGAGAAAAAAAGTATGATTAATAAATGATTAATTGATTTTCAAGCATAGAAGGATATTTTTAGTCAGTTAATGATGAACATAGAAGGTAAAGAGATGAGATAAGATCGAAAAAAGTAGGGTGAATTGGTGATTGACCTTATTTCCGAACATACAAGGTTATTTCAGTCAATTAATGAGAAAGTGTGTGTACCAAGCCAAATTGAGGTGGATATATCCCCATCCTATTTCTTTATTTTATAATTTCCCATATTTAGATGTAGCCATTTTGAAGAAATTCTCTCTTAATTTACGGGGGACATGGCATCTGCTGTCCTCTTAAGAATTATTTGTAACCTCCCACACATTCAAATCGAAATGTTGGATGGTGCGGACTTCAAAACAAGTACCAGCTATCTCAAATGTTGCTTGCTCACTGTCTTTTTAAAAAGTACCTTTTGCTTTCTTGCAAAATAATGAAAAATGAAAGAAATGTTTTAACCTCTAAAATATTGAGAAAATGTTCTAAATAATTCTAGCTGTCTGTATTTAAATTTTTGCTCCTGAAATATAAAGAAAACGGAGAAAACAGAAAAAAACTGAAAGAAGTCTAACCTATTGCACGCAAGTAGGCCAATAAGGTGTTGCTTCTCCACGTAAGATCATCTGCGAATGGTCCACGTAGACCAGTAGTGTGTCACTTGGTTGCACCAAGTGCAGCGAGCCAAGGAGCAATCAAGTTTTTTTCCATTGACTGTACGTCCTTTTCTTTATGCATTGCACTAATGTATTTTCTTTCTTTTTCCGATCCTATTTTTTACTCATTCTCAGTGTATCAGGATTATGGAAGGCCTTAAGATTATTATAAATACTCTAAATGATATTCCTCAGTCTTTACATTACTCTTGCTTCCGTACACTCAAGTCTCTCTCACTCTCTCTCTCTCTCTCTCTCTCTAGTTTTGTTTCACTGTTCTCATTGTTTCATAACTTTGCCCTTCCTTTCTTTTCATACATCGAGTGATTAGTTCTGTCCTCTGTTCAGTTTCCTTCCATTTGTTTAGGCAAAACAAGGAGACACCAGAAGCGGGAAAAAAGGAGGGGGTGGGGAAGAAATTTCTAGAAAAGAAGGAAGAAATGGCCGGGGCTTTTGTTACCAATGTTGCGGCAAATCTAGTGTCGAATCTCAGTAAATACCTGATTGCTCCCATTGCACGTCAATTTGGGTACGTGCTATGCTACAAGAGCTACGTCGAAGGTCTCAAAAATGGAGTCAAGGAGGTAGAGACTGCAAGGGAAAGGGTGCAGAACTCTGTCAATGACGCTAGGTATGACGGAAAACGTATATACGCTGAAGTTGAGGATTGGCTGGTGGATGTGACGAAGGAGGCTGACGAAGCACAAAACCTGTTAGAACGTGGCGAAAGTGCAAAGAACGCTTGCTTCTGTGGGTGGATTCCTAACCCCGTGGTGCGCCATCCAATTGGCAGGAAGGTCAAGAAGAAAACTAAAGTCATTCGGGGACTCCTTGAGAAAAGGCATACTAGTGGTTGCCATGGCAAATGTATCTCGCAATCCAGATCTAAAAACAATCCAGGGAGAAATCGCTTATGCATTAGGCCTGAGGCTGATAAATGAGGAAACTACTCGTGGGAGAGCAGATTCTTTGCACAAGAGGTTACAGAGTGATTCCAATAAAAACATTCTCATCATTTTAGATAATTTGTGGAAAAAGTTAGAGTTGAAGGAAGTTGGAATCCCTTGCGGATACAATAATAAAGTAAAAGGTTGCAAGCTATTGTTATCATCTAGATACCGAAATGTTTTGCGAGTTGACATGGGCTGTGACCGAGACTTCATAGTCCATGAGTTGAAGCTTGGAGAAGCACTAAAACTTTTTGAAAAGACAGTGGGAGACAAAGTTAACGATCCTAAGTTTAAACCCTTGATAGATGGAGTGGTTAATAACTGTGGAGGTTTGCCACTTTTGATTGTTTCGATGGCAAAAATGTTGAAACATGGAGATTTGTCTGCATGGAGGAACGCTTCAACCAATATAGACGTGTCGCACGTACAATCACTAGTGGAATTAAATTACAAAGACTTAAAAGATGAGAGGATTAGAAAATTGTTCATTGTTTGTGCTCTAACCTCTGGGAGAATTTCCATGAGGGATTCCCTTGTTCACTGCATGGGTTTGGGTTTATTTAAAAATGTTGGCAAGACCATCGAAAATGCTAGAGATAGGTTGAGTACAGATCTACACAGCCTGCAAGACTCTTCTTTGTTACTAGATAGTGATGACATGGAATGGTTCAGAATGCATGACATATTTGTTGACGTGGCCATTTCTATTGCTTCCACAGAATGGAACGCCTTGGTGGGGAGGAAGGGATGTGGGTTTCAACAATGGTCCAAGGATGAGCTTAGAAAATGCACCGCAATATCTTTTCCTTATATTGGCATTAATGAACTTCCTGAAAAATTGGACTGCCCTAACTTGAGTATGCTTATGTTATGCGAACACAACCCGTCTCTCAAAATTCCCAAGTCATTTTTTGAATCTATGGAGAAGCTCCAAGTCTTAGACTTTACTGGCTTATCTTTCACCTCTCTACCTTCGTCAATTGAGTTCCTTCAAAACCTCAAGTCATTATCTCTCGATTACTGCCATCTGGAGGATGTGACTATTCTTGGAAAGCTGAAAGGATTGCAATTCCTAAGTTTCCGCAGATCTACAATCGCTCAGCTGCCCAAAGAAATAAGTGAACTAACAGAATTGAGATTTTTGGACTTGAGGGGGTGCGCTAAGCTCGAAGTTATCAAACCTGGCGCTCTTGGAAGCTTGGTCAATTTAGAAGAACTGTATATGGAAGACAGCTTTAATCAGTGGGAGGCCGAGGGTGACGCATTGCGAAGCAATGCCAGCCTGGCTGAGCTGAGGAACATGAAAAAGTTGAGCACTTTGTACATTGCCATTCCTCATTCCGGCAATCTCTCAAGAGACTTGCCATTTGGTAAACTGAATAGACATAAAATCCAAATTGGAGATGTTCAGGATTGGTCGGACGAATGCAAAGAATCTAGAACTTTAAAGCTCAAGCTGGTTTCGTGCAATCTTCTTCATGAAGAGTGGATGCAGAAATGTTTGCAAATAACGGAAGATCTCCACTTGGATGGATTGCAAGATGGTAACAATAGCATTCACGATCTATGTGTTGAAGGTTTTCAGGAGTTGAAGCATCTTCAGATACAAAATAGCCCCTCATTTCAGTATGTTGTTCACTCCACAAAAATTGCACAGTGCACAGCATTTACGAGATTGGAATCGTTATTTCTCAAGAATCTGAAGAACTTGGAGAAGATTTGTCATGGTTGTCTTGACCCGGAATCCTTCAGCAAATTAAAGATTGTGAAAGTGGATGTCTGTGATGAAATTAGACATTTGTTTCCTTTGTCTATGATGAGAATATTCATGCAGCTCGAAGAAATTGAAATAAGCAGATGTCACTTGATGCAACAAATTGTCGCAGACGTTGAGGTAGACGAAGATGGAGATGAAATAGTTGATGATTCCAAAGTGAAGTCATGCAATTTGTGCAAGCTGACATTACAAAGCTTGCCAGAGATGACAAGCTTCTGTAAAATCGTGGACCATTCGGTCTTATTCTTCGACGAGCAACAGGTAAATTTCAGGTTTTCCTCCATCTGGAGTATCCTAATTGGAGGAAACCTTCTTCGACCCGTTTTTCTGACCCATGAGTTATAAACATGAAAATTGCCTTCAATCGAATGCGTTAGTCATCAAAATATACTTGGTTTAACTGTGGATTAACTGATTACTCAATTAGTGATACCGTCCGTAATAAATCTGAGGATAGACAGACAAACTAACATGAATAAAGTGTCCGACTTTTATAGCCTTTTCAACGTGCTCCTTACCTTTCGAAGGTTTTAGTTGAAGTCCCACACATTGTGCGGACTCTACAAAAATTGAGTTGTTGAAATATTAACTTTGGAGATATACCTTACCCAAAAATAAAAAACTTTGGAGATATAATGTATAGAAGTTTTGTGAACTTTTCAAAGTAATATGCATTTATCATTATTTTGGTAACATTTTTGTTGAAAAGTATTGTTTCTATTCAAATTTGATTATATATATAGTTGATTTATAAACGCATTGAAGTAGTGACTTTAGAATTATCTCGATGTAGTTTTTATACACGCAACTAAAAGAAGATTGCTAACGTGATACCTTTTTCCATTTTGAAGTAAGTAAAATTTCATGCATGGATTTTACATATAGGAGCATAATAGCACGTAGAACAATTAAATAAATAACTTTTTTTAAAGATTTCTTATACATAATTATAAAGACAAATAAATATTCAATTTTGTGGAATTGCAATGTGATACTTCGATGCATAAAAATATTTACATACTAATCAATTATATCTGACTTTTTTTTGGTATGTTATCAACATAAATAAAGAAGCACCATAACATGAATAGATCTTTTTAATAATCTAAAAGTTTATCATTGCTTCATGTAAAGTTGATATCCATTTACATATATACACTTATGGATATAATCATAACTTGAACAAAATATATACGACCTCCATAATTTGTATGACTTCTATTTAATAGTTAATGGGCATTTGTAGAATTCTGTTATATCCGCTTGATTAAAGAAAAAAAAAAACTAAAAAAATTTCAATAGGTGAATTCAACTTTAGTGACTATGTGTCAGATAACATCCATCTCATTTCATTACATAAGTTAATCTTGCAATTTTTGTCTTAAGTACATCAATGTTAGAGTTATTGAGACGATTATATTGCTTCTTCTTTTTTTCCAAAGAATTGTAAAAAGTTGTGGTAGGTGAATGGACTTTGTGGACATGTGGTTCTCCACAAAGTTCTATATAAGTTATTTTACACTCTCATGATGGAATGTGACTACGAAATGAAAAGTCAAATACAATATTCGATAGGCCAATTCGTTTTTGTTACCCTTGGTAAATTAATGAGATGTTAGGTGGATAATTATAGCTTTTTTTTTGTAATTCATGGAAGCTATGGACCTTTTGTGGTGGCCATATCTACCTCAAATTTTCATTCTGACCACTTTCCTAATACTACTTGTAGAATTTGTGTACTGCCCACGTTTAAATTTCTTCTTCTTCTTTTTGTACTAAAATTTTGATTGGAAGTTAATTAGAAACACATCTAACATTCATTTGTGCACTATCCCTTGGATTTAACAATTTCTATAATCATTCTGTTGGTACAAAATAAAATATGGAAACCCCTTTATAAATTATTTTTCAAAAATATGTTTATCATGGGACCCAAACTGCAAAAGCATGATGCTCGACTAAAATCTTTTATTAAATTAAGGGATTCTTTTTCTTGGCTACATTACTAAAACTTTCGACGTCAATTAACTGTTTTATAACGAGGAAGAGTATCTTAGGGTTTATACAGGTAAAATTAAATCCGTCGCTGGAATTGACATTGATGCACGTATGGCGCTGTTTCGACTACAAATAAAATTGAGTCTATGCCATGAATTTGTAAAATTTAGGCAAAAAGCACAAAATGTGAGGGTAAATTCAACAAGCTCAATAACTCATGGATAATAAATTCTCTCTCATTATTATTATTACCATTATTGTGATTGTTATTATACAGCAAAGCCCAAATACATAGTATGTAATATAAGTAAGTGTAAAGTTAGTAAATTTTAAAGAAGCATAAGTTAGAATTCAAAAATCGCTACTCCGCTTTTTCTTCCATTATATTTAAATCTATGAGATTATTTCCTTCATTGTTTTTTCACATACAACAAGTGTTTATAATGTTATTCTCCTGGCTCTGTAAGGTTTCATTGCCCTGGTTGGAGTCCTTGACACTATCTGCACTTCCCAATTTGAAAGAGATATGGAACTCTCGATTTCCCTCAAATGTGAGCAACCTAAAAAATCTGAAAGTGGAGGATTGCACGTTCCTCTTGAGCATCATCCCATCAAATTTGCTAATAAAGCTACATAATTTGGAAGCCATAACAGTTGAAAGATGCCCATTAATACAAGAAGTATTTGACCTTGAAGGGCTGATAGCCAATGGGGATGTCGAGATTCTATCGCGATTGACCAAATTAACCTTGAGTAACTTACCAAGTTTGGGAAGCATATGGAACAAGAATCCAAGAAGAGCCGTGTGTTGCCAAAACTTAAGGGCATTGAAGGTTCACAACTGTGAGTACTTGAGGTTTCTTTTTTCTTCTTCCATGGCTAAAGCACTCAGGCAAATAAAAGAAATAGAAATAGCAAGTTGTACATCGATGGAGGAAATTATGGATGGGCAAGAAGAAGAATCAAAGGAAGCTGCAACCATCGACACTTTGGAGTTCCCTCTGTTGACATCCTTATCTCTTGAGGAATTGCCAAATATCATGACATTCTCTTATGGAAAGTACCGTATTCACCGTCCATCTTTAACAAGACTGAGGATATCTGAATGCCCCAAAATGATAACATTCTCTTCACTCGAAGGAAAGCAACAGTTGACGAGAGCTGACACATGTTTACAACAAGAGTTTGATCGTATCAACTCTGGCTTGTCCTTGCATGTCTTCTTTAATCAAAATGTGCGTAATTATCTCAGGATTTTTCTATTTAATGTTTATCATAGAAATTTTTCATGGTAACTTAATCTTATTGCTGATGTAGTAGTTGAAAACTCCATCTGTCAGCATGTCTTGTCAAGCCTCTTGCTAGTCCATGCATTTTTTTCGATGACAATGGCATTAACTTGGGTAATCAACTTCATTCTCAAGAATACATTAACATATTTGAGCATATTAGAGCACCCAAATCAGGACTTTTAGGAGTTGATGGCCATGAAACTAAAGTATGGTCGTCCTTTTATATAGGTTATTTTTCCGAGTTTGGAGAAGTTGACGCTCCTGTCATTGTGCGGGTTGAGAAGGATATGGCACAATGAACTCCCCGAAGAATCATTTGACAGTCTAGGATCCATCACGGTCAGAGATTGTGAAAATTTGTCTCATATTTTTCTATCAACTTTAATTGAGAGGTTCCATAGCCTGAAAATGATTGAGGTGGTCAACTGTACCTCTTTGGAAGCATTAATGGAACAAGTTGCTGCCAATACTAAGAAAAAGAAAAAACGTCCGGTCCTCTTAGTGAATAAAGTGAAGTTGTGGCACCTGCCCAGGCTGAGTGCGGTTGTGACAAGCAGCACTGAAGCGACGTTGGGTCTTCCTAATCTGACTAATGTTAGCTTGCGTTGTTGCCACGATTTAAAATATCTCTTCACAAATGACACAGCCAGGAATCTTGATAAACTTGAGATGCTAGATGTTTCTGGTTGCAGCAACATGCGGGAAGTAGTTGCTGTGGAAGATGGTGAAGAGAGAAAGTTGAAGGCAGTGAAGTTCTCTCATTTACGTACATTGAAGCTTTGTTCTCTTAAGAGTTTGATTAGTTTCAGCTCAGGAAGTTGTGTGTATGAGTTTCCCTACCTAAGTAATCTCTCAATTCTGGAGTGCACTGAACTCAAGGCATTCATATTGAGGCCGCCGACACTGAGAGAGGAGATGACGAATGAGGGAGCTGCCGGTGTTGATGGAGGTCCATATTCTTTATTTGACAAGAAGGTTTTCCTCTTTCCTTTATCTAAGCAGTAGCTCTGCTCGCGTAATTTGGTTTATTCTTTGTGATGCTCTGGATTCATAAGCAATGCTTCTATGCCATTCATTGTTACTTTAGCCAGGTGATGCTTTTGTAGGTCATCTTTCCCAAATTGGAAGAGCTTCGTCTAATAGGAATACAATCAAGTGAATTTTGGGAGAATGAGATGCCCGAGGAGTCCATTTGCCACCTAAAGATCCTTGAGGTTAAGCAGTGTCACAACCTACTGAATATTATTCCTTCATTCATGCAGAAGAGGCTGCTTCACTGTATGAATTCCTTGACAGTGGAATCATGCAATTTGATAGAAGGCATATATACACTAGGGGGCCCAGATGTCATGGAAAGAGAAGCTGCAAGAAGCAGTCCGTTGAGAGAGCTATCTTTATGTGATCTCCCAAATTTGACATGCATATGGAAGAATGAGGATCTGTTGAATCTTTGCTTTCACAACCTGACCTCTGTAAAAGTTGAGAAGTGCCCGCGTCTGAGAAGCCTTTTTACAATGTCTATGGCAAAAAGTCTGGGGCAACTCCAATATCTTGGTCTAGGTGGTTGTGGAGAGATGGAGTACATTGTTGCTAGAGAAGAGGAGAAACCTGAAGTAGCAGCCCAAAGAATTGTAATTCCTCAACTTGTCACTTTGGATCTTCACAACATGCCAAAACTTAGAAGTTTCTATCAAGGGGAGCATATTTCAGAGTGGCCCTCTTTGTAAAGCTGTGGAGGTGATTTTAGGAGATCCCAGTTGTCGTAAACTAGAGAGCAGCGTTCCAACGCAACAACCGCTTTTGCTGGTGGAAAAGGTTTGCACTCATTCTTCTTTAATGGCATATCAAGTTTCTTGTCCCTGATGATTTGAGCTAGACAATGTAAGGGTCAGCGGGGTGACTTATGCTAACTTATTGTTTTATTTGCAAATCTTTCACTTTAAATTAACAGGAAACATCTCAAAGCTACGTCTTTAATATAAACATATTGACATGTATATCAAAATTTTTCATAAGTTTCCATAACTTAATATATCTTTCTTTTGTTTTCAAATTTTAGACTAATGTAAAGTGTCATAAATACTGTTGTCCAAATTTTTTACATGCATTTTTATACGAGATTTTTACATGCATTTTAGTCTGTAATATTTAAGTTTGTAATATTTTCTCGCTTTATGCATTTCAGGATTTCTTAAGTCCATCTTTTTATTTGTAGATGTAAAATTTGCATTTTTATCATATCTTAAGTCCTACGTGGCTGTTAACACAGTGAGGGAGCTTCCTCAAGCACAAAAATGCATTATTTCACTATCGCCACATAGGCAAAAAATGAAAAAAAATAAAGATAAAAATTGGACAGAAATTAGAAAAAAAGTCCAACGCTAAAAAAATAAATAAAATGAAGACTTAAAAATAGAAGAAGAGAGAAAGCAAGTCCTGCGAGAGATCACACCTCAAAGGGGGGAGGGGCTGCCTCACGCAATTGTTATTGCAAAATTCGAGAAATCTGTACACAAAATAATCTCACAATCTAAAAAAGGTAATGAATTCTCATAGAAAAGTGTTGAATCTATATTTACCGAATTTTATGAATCGCAAAATTTGCCCTTTTCTTTATTTTCAATTTTATTTTGTTGACTATAAATGTATAAGATTCTTGTGAAAGCCCAGAATCTAAAATCCAGAATCAATAAATTAGATATGCATCGAGGAAGTATGATGCTACACTAACTATTTTAGAAAGAATTTTAGTATCACGAATTTTTCACTTTAGTGAATGATCAATTGGAGAATTTACAGTGCTAAATTAGTTAAATTTCAGAAGGTGTTTCAATAAATTCGTCCAAATTAGTTAGTTGAAAGTTTAGCCCACTCAGTTAACTATTCTCATAAGCAGAATCCTTAGTTAACCCTTCATAATAGCGAGAGTACTTATCCATGTTGTTTTGCACATTAGAGAACATATGGCTGCAAATCAGCAAGCATGGCGGATGAAGTTTCAATAGGCATGAAGGCCATATATCTTGATGATGATAAGATAAAAAATGCAAGTGGAGCAACTAAAATGAGAACCATAGCACTGGCCTTTGGTGTAGTGTAGAACCGTTGCACAACGATGAGACTTACTCGTAGTACAGCTCTAATACCAATTAATTTTGAAGAGATCTCGCTTGGATATCAGTTGATGAAGAACATATCTAAATCCATACCAACTAATGTCAAATGAAAAGCATGTATAAAGTTAGGTTTAGATTTGTAGAAAGTGGAGGAAAATCAGATAATCAGAAAAGAGGGAGAAATTAAGGAGAGACAGATGAAAGGGAAAAAGATGCGGCGAAAAGGCATACTTAGTAATCAAATTAATTCATCATTTAAACTAGAGAAAATTATTTTCTAGGCCTATATTTATAGGCAACTTAAATAAGGGAGTTCAACTAATAAGATAAATAAATAAAGATTAATATCCTAAATCTTCAATAATATGGAATAGCTAAACAAAATGAAAAAGCAAATCGGCTAGTGGTAGGAGAATCCCGTCCTACATCAACTGAATAGTAAATACCTGCACTCTACCTATCTTTTGATTTAATTGTTGGATTTTTTTTCTTCGAGACTTGTTGTTTTTTCTTGGAGTCCATACTTTGTTGGAGAAAATTTTGAAGTGCAATATCCATGAAGCATTGATTTGTGCAAATTGGTTTTTGATAAATATGATTGTCTAACTAAGGAGGCTATGGGTTATGGCACTGCTCAAAGATAATGCCTGATATATTATTAGAAAACTTTATGCTTTATAATTTAAAATAGTATGACTAAATCCATTCAGGTGGCATCTGCTAAAAAGGAAATACTGCGTATCTAGTTTTCTTTTCTTTCTATTTCATTTGCTTTATAATGTTTCTCTTGTGATTTTCCTTGCATTTGAAATAAAGTTCTTTTTTTCGGGGGGACAAAAAATCGGCTCTAATGAATTAAAATGAAAAATAACAGGTTGAGTTTTCTGACATGGAGTTGATGAAGATCTCATACATGGATAACGTGGAGAAGATATGGCTTGATGAGCTTGCTCCAAATGCCTTTAGCAAACTCAAGATGCTAATAGTAGAGAATTGTGAGAAACTTTCATCCATATTTTCATCCCGTACTATCCTTGAAAGATTCCGAAACCTAGAAGAGTTGAGCGTGACCGATTGTGGTTCCTTAAAAGTGGTATTTCATGTCCAAGAGAACAATTTTAACGAAGCTCACTCCATAAGTACTTTTCAATTGAGAACATTAGCTTTGACACGGCTCCCGAAAATGGAGCATGTGTGGAGTGTACATCCTCAAGGAACTCTTACTTTTGTGTTGAGAAAAACTCCTACTAATTTTGAAGTTGACAAAACCTTCCATAATATTTGTAAATCTAATACTTATTCTGAGTATTCATATTTCAGGAATATCTATTCTGGAAGCTAAGAATGAAGTTTTTCAGATTCTGCAAGTTAAGAGGAATTATTTAAGTTCTGAGATAATTTCCAGACGCAGAAATAATTCAGACTTTACAAGTTCTTGAATACCCACAAAAGTTAAAATTCTGAGATTCAGAAAATTCAGAAGCAGATGAAATTTTTTCGTAAGCGACGAAGCTGGAATTTTCGAAAGCGAGATTTAAGACGCAGATAATTCTTCGAAGCAAAACTCGTAAGCGAAGAATAACAGCTAGTGATCTAGCATGGATTTCCACAGAAGGAAAGTGTTGATTAGTTCAATCTTATTCAAATTGATTGACAATCAAATACTAAGACAAGAATGTTTTGCAACGGACAAAAACTCTACTTATGGAAACCAAGATTCTGTTTGTATGGGCGACCAGAATCAATGGGATTCAGAATCATCAACTAACGGCTACTCAATCCTTAGTTTACAAATCTGTCCAAGGTGAAGATTGGAAGATAATCCTCTGCGAGTTGTCCAACGGCTAGTGTGGATGAAGAGGAGTATTTAAGGAGAACATGAGCAGCAGAAAGAAGACAAGATTCAAGAATCAACAAGTCCAAAGTTTGAGCATACTCTATCAATTCTCTTGTCGTTCTGAACTGAAGATCAAGATCTTGAGGATTACATTGTAAAGAGTGATTGTGTGAGATAAAGAGTCCTATCATACACAATAGTTCTGAGACTCAAAGTCTGTAAATTCCTCTTGATTACATAGTGAAATCCAGCCGGTAGGCTATGAGCGTGGGAGAGTGGACGTAGGCTTATCATAAGCCGAATCACTATAAACCTGTGTGCAGATTCTCTTTTCCTAAACCCTTACTTTATATTCTGCACTTCTGACTTGAATCTGAATTTTATTCAGACTCTACTGTTACTCGTTTTATTTCCGCGCAAATTTATAAGTTTTGTTAAAGATCACCTATTTACCCCCCTCTAGTTTCAAGTCAACAAACTTCTGAGAGGACTGACAAATCAGTGGGATAACATCAAAACATCTCTTCAAGAAACACAAAGGATCAAGCCTCTATTAGTGAATGAGTTGATTGGAACTCTCCAATCATATGAAACTGAGAAACGGAATGAGCAAAACGAATCCAGAGGTAATAAGTCAATTGCTTTGAAAACTAACGATGATTCTGATGCAGACACTGAAGATGTAGATGTTGATGATGAAGAACTAGCTCTTTTCATAAAGAAGTACAAGAAAATGAAAATCAGAGGAAGAAATCTCAAAGGGAAGAAGCCTTTTGAGAACAAGAGGTCTATCGAAGAAACAGAGAGATCAAAGGAAATAATATGCTTTCACTGTAGGAAACGTGGACACATCAAGCCAAATTGTCCACTTCTGAAAAAGAAGACCAATTTCGAGAAAGCAAAGAAGGCCTTAAAGGCAGAAACCTGGAGTGACACAGAATGTGAAGATAGTGATGAAGATATCTGTCTGATGGCAAAATCAGATTCAGACTCAGATTCTGATTCTGATCCTAAAGTGGAAATCGAGGTAAAACCTTCTGAAATGTCTGTCGAAGTGTCAAATTATATTGATGATTTGTGCTTTGAATTTAAGACTGCTCTTAAAAGAATCTCTTCTTTGAAAAAGGAAAATTCTTCACTACGGCAACAGGATGTTTCTAAAAAAGAAAGGATCAATTTTCTTCAAAAAGAGTTTCATCAAATCAAGGAAAGTCGAGATTTTCTTTCCAAAGAAAATGATGTTTTGAAAAAGGAAATTTCAAAAATTACTTCAAACTTTTCAAAGGGTTCAGAAACCTTGAAGCATATCCTTTCCATTCAAATTCCTTACTATAACAAATCTGGTCTTGGATTTGTTAAGGAAAGTGATAGCTTGATTGATTTTCCAAAAGTCAAGGAGAGATTGAAACAAAGACCTCCTCGACAAGCTTACAAAAATCATTTCAAAAGGAATTTTGTAAAACCTGTTGGCCGGAGTGCACTAAGGTGCTCAAAATGTGGAGATCCATAGTATTTTGAGAATGAATGTCCTAAGGTCTGGAGACCTGTTCGAAGAGATTTTGTTAAGACAGCCTATACTAATACTCAAGGACCCAAGCAAATTTGGGTACCAAAGAAAACTTGAGATGCTGTGATTTTTGCAGATTACCACAAAGAGAAAAAAAAGTGGTATTTAGACAGTGGATGCTCCAGACATATGACAGGAGATCCAAGCATATTCGCTAATCTTCAAAGTCTAAAGGGAGGAAAAGTTTCCTTTGGAGGAAATACCAAAGGACAAATCATTGGCAAAGGAACAGTTGATATTGGAGGACTCAGAATCAATGATGTTTCATTGGTAAAAGGACTCAACTACAATCGATTAGCATAAGCCAGCTCTGTGACCTTTGGTTTGTAGAATCAACTTTCAAGAAGATACATGCTCGGGAACAAGCAAAGACTCTTCTCAAACATTCTGGGGAAGAAGACATGGCAATATTTATCTTCGGATGTTAATCCAAATTCTAATCATTGCTTAATCTCAATCAAAGAGGATGAAGAACTTTGGCACAGAAGGTTGGGACATATCAGTATGAAACAAATCTCAAAAATCTCAAACAAGAAGCTAGTTCGAGGTTTGCCAGATTTGAAATTCAAGAAAACAGACTTATGCAATGCTTGCATACTAGGAAAACAAGTAAGAAGTTCTTTCAAATCTATACATCATGTTTCTCTTGATCGTGCCTTGCGACTTCTTCATATGGATCTATTTGGACCAACCGTAGAACACAAAGCATTGGTGGTAAGAAATACTGTTTAGTTATTGTTGATGATTTTACAAGATTTACATGGGTATTCTTTCTTGCACATAAAAATGAAGCTTAATCATATTTTACAAAATTTGCAAAAAGAGTTCAAAATGAAAAGGGCTATACCATTTCCTGCATTAAAACTGATCATAGGGGAGAATTTGAAAATCAAAGTTTTTCAGACTTTTGTGAGGAAAATGGCTTTCAACATAATTTTTCTACTCCATACACACCAGAACAAAATGGTGTTGTGGAAAGGAAAAATCGTTCCTTGCAAGAAATGGCAAGAACTTTGTTGATTGAAAGCGAGGATTCCTTTTCATTTTGGGGGCAGATGCAGGTTTTACGACATGTTATATTATTAATGAGTTTTTCTCGGACCCATTCTTGAGAAAACGCCCCTATGAGCTTTTTTACAAAGGTAGAAAGCCAAGATTTCATATTTTCGAGTGTTTGGATGTAAATGTTTTATTCTCAAAAACTCAAATGATCGCCCAGGAAGTTTGATGATAGAGCGGATGAAGGTTTCCTACTTGGATACTCTACTACAAGCAAAGCATATAGAGTATTCAACAAAAATTCTCAGACTGTGGAAGAAACAATGAATGTAAGGTTTGAAGAAAACTTTCAGACTCACCAAGATGAATCTGAATCTCCTCCACACATTCAAGTATCTTCAGAAGGTCATCTAGAATCTCAAAAGATCGAAGAATCTGAGGAAGAAAGAAAAGAAGACAATATACAGACACAACCAGAAAAGTCAGAGTCTGCAGATGTTCAGAAGGAAAGATTTGATAAGAACTGGAAACATAAATCCAGTCATCCGAAAAACCTCATTATTGGAGAAATAGAAAATGGTATCAAGACCAGATCCAAACAAAGGGAGAACATCAACAACCTGGCATTGATATCTGAAATAGAACCTAAAGATGTTGAAGAAGCTTTATCAGATGAAAGCTGGATAGAAGCCATGCAAGAAGAACTGCAGCAGTTCAGAATCAATGAAGTATGGGAGCTTGTGCCAAAACCCAAAAACCATCCTGTAATTGGAACAAAATGGGTGTTCAGAAACAAACTAGACGACAAAGGAAAGGTCACAAGAAACAAGGCAAGACTGGTTGCAAAAGGCTATTCTCAAGAAGAAGGCATTGATTATGATAAAACATATGCACCAGTTACAAGGTTAGAAGCCATACGGCTATTATTAGCATATGCTTGCTTTCATAACTTTAAACTTTTTCAGATGGACGTGAAAAGTGCTTTCCTGAATGGATACATTAAGGAAGAAGTATATGTGGAACAACCACCTGGTTTTGAAGAACCAAGAAAGACTGATTATGTTTAGAGACTTAAAAAGGCCCTTTACGGTCTGAAACAGGCACCCAGAGCTTGGTACGAAATGTTAAGTAATTTCCTTCTACAAAATGATTTCACAAAAGGTAAGGTAGATACAACTCTTTTTGTTAAAAGGAAGGGTAAGGATTTTCTACTTGTTCAAATCTATGTTGATGACATTATCTTTGGATCTTCTAACGAATTGCTTTGCAAGGAATTCTCTAAAAATATGCAGAACGAGTTCGAAATGAGCATGATGGGAGAACTAACATTCTTTCTTGGCTTACAAGTGAAACAAATGAAAGATGGTACTTTCATTTGTCAAGAAAAATATGCCAAGGAGATTATCAAGAAGTTTAGTGCAGAATTGCAAGAAAGCAGAGACACTCCAATGCATGATAGGTTCTCTATTATATCTTCATCGCATCTAGACGACGACATACTTTTTAGTGTCGTATGTGTGTGTAGATTTCGGTCGGATCAAAGGAATCGCATCTTTCTGCAGTAAAAGGATAATTAAATACATTGGAACTTTTCCAATGCTAGGTCTTTGGTATTCCAAAGATTGATTTTACTCTTCTTTGGTTATTAGGATCTTCGACTTGGCTGGATGTAAAGTGGACGGGAAAAGTACTATAGGTACATGCCAAGCTGCTTGGAAATATGTTAGTATCCTGGTATTCAAAGAAGCAGAATACAGTTGCACTATCAATAGCAGAAGCCGAATACGTAGCCTTGGGTAGTTCTTTGTGCATGATTACGTGGATGAAGCGGCAGTTGCGAGATTTTGCTGTTGAAGACTCAAATGTTGCAATCAGATGTGACAATACCAGTGCCATCAATCTCACTAAGAATCCCATTCTTCATTCTCGAGCCAAGCATATTGAGATCAAACATCATTTTATTAGAGATCATGTGCAAAATGGTGATGTGAATATTCAATTTGTTGATTCTAAGAATCAATTAGCTGACATATTCACAAAACCCCTTGATAAGTCATCTTTTCGAATTTATTAGAAACAAACTGTGCATTACTTATCCTTCTTGAAGTGTTTGATATACAGGGAAATTCTTCAGACTCAAGTGGTTTCGGTCTGAACATTTTCCAGACTCTCATGAACGGTACGTACACAATTTAAATTTTGGCAGGAATATTTTATGTAGGATATTTTCACTTTTGTTATATTTGGAAGCAAATCAGGTACGTATCTAAACTTATCTGGTTAATTGAGCTTAAAATATTATCTTGATAATATTCTGATCTTTTATGTTTCAGAAAATATATTTCCTTTCTATTTACTTTGGCTTATTTCTTACTTTCTAAAATAACCTTTTATTCCCAAAAATCAGTCTTTCACGTTTATATACCTTTTCGTCTCTTTCCAAAACCCTCATTAGTACATTTTTCTGCTCAAACCTTTTTCGACTCTCAGAGACCCTTCTCGTCTTCCTTCTTCAAAGATCAAAACTTTTTGATCAAGAAGACTTCAAAATGCCTTTCAAGAGAAGATCCTCATGCATCTTGAATCAATAATCTAAATCTTCTGCTCCGCCAGAGTTTATGGAGTTATCAGACACAGAATCGGATCATCTCGAAGAAACTGCTCATGCTACGCCACCGCCTCGATCGTCTTCATCCAAACCAGAAGGTGACAAAGATTTTTGCTGTAAAAACATCAAACTCTTATGGCAAAATTATCAAAGGTTGAAGAGGGGTAATGCTGGTCTGTTGAGACTCTTCTAAAATGTCTCAAAGACAACCATTTTCGATCGGAAACTCATCTCGTTCAAGAGTATTCTAAGCTTTCTGCTGGGACTGATCCAACCCCTGCTACCACAACCTCTACTTTGCATCGTTTCAGGAAGGGGAAAGAAAAAGTCGGAGAACCATCCACTCCGTCTGTAACAAAGTCTCAGAATAAAAGCACGTGGTAAGCCCCAAATCCTCCTCAAAGTTTGTCATTCACGAAGATGGCTTTCGACTTTTCGAGCTTTTGAAAAGAGCGGGGATAGCATCTAGAATGGGGACAAAGCGGATTGTTTAGAAGTCTGAACATCATACATTATCGCTTTTACTTGCTCGAGGTGTTATAAATCATGGGATTTGTGGACTTCACCTGTCTAGACAAGGCTGGTTTTCTGTTAGACATCTTTTTGAAAGGATAGGCATTTTCGAGTTTTGCCTTCGGTCTGCAGATGTTTATGCTGATTTGATTGCATACTTCTATTCCAATCTCTCCATTCTGTCACCAAACTGGCTCCAGTTCTCTGTCGGTGACAAGAAATTTGACTTGAAGGCTGATATGTTGGGGAAAATAATTGGAGCAAAATACTCCACGTTCACTCCGTTGGATGTAAGTTTGGCAGATGCCTCCAAGGTTGCATCTGAAAATCCAAATTTTGCTCAAGATACAAACAGGCATCTCTCCTACTCGACTGTCTCGAAAATCAATTATTACGCACAAGATTATCATAAAGCGCTTGAAACCCAAAGGCTGCCTCAAAAACCGACCTCTCAAATTCGAAATTAAGCTCATCTGGGCTATCTTGAAAGGTCAGCCTTTCTCTCTTCCCCATATCATTATCTTTCACATGTACGAGCTTTGAGAAAGACAAGGGACAATTGCCCTATGGGGCCCTCATCACTCAATTTTCATGTTCCTCAATATATCAATTCCTGTTAAATTGCGCCAAAATTCTATACCCTGTATGTTTGTTGGGGAGAAAATGCTCTCCAAAATGAAGCAATTTGGTGATATAAGGGAAAGAATAAAGGGAACAGAGGCTAGTCAGTCTGAACCAAAAGCTTCTGAAAAGTCAAGCTTCAAAAGTCGAGTGCGAGAGAAAAGATGAGGGGTCAAGAAGCAGGGAAAGAATCTCTCCCCCTTTGAAGATGTACAAGAAAAGAAAAATCCTTCTGCAAGATGAAAATGATGAAGCAGAAGAAGAACACCTTAATGCAGGACATGCTAATGTTCCAGAACATGATGCAAAACCAGTTCCAAATGTTTCAGAACCAACTTTCATAGATCATGTCTCTGACGAACAAGCACCTGTTCAGGGGGAGAATTCTCCAGAAGAAACACAGGGGTTCGAACAGATTGAGCGAAATAATGTCCAAGAACAGTCTTCTACTGATCAGAACATCCTCAAACTTCTACTTGAAATCAAAGACAAACAAGCTTCATTGGAACAAGAAGTCAAGAATCTGCAGAAATTGGTTGAGGAAAACTCTCATTCTCAACAACTTCAAGCGGCTGCAGACAAAGCAACTGGAGGAGGCCATTGCTCAATGCTCATCCAACATGAAGAAAGCAGTGGGTCAATGTAGTTCGAAGATTGAAGAGGCTGTCTCTATCTTAGAAAATTTTTAACTCATTCATACTCCTTCAAAACATTAGCCTGTTTTTACAAACAATTTCTCTCCAAATTCCTATTTCGTTCTTTTGGTCTGTAATATTCACTAACATTTCTTGTTAATCTTTTTGATTGCTCAAATATCAATGCTTTATATTCTCTATATTTATCTTTTTGCTGATGACAAAAAGGGGGAGAATTTATTTGCAGATTCAATACAGGTTATAAGAAGAAAAGAAGCACAGATTTCAACAACAGAGTTTGATCTTTCAATCTGTGATTTAATGCGCTGAATATGATTGCTTACTTCCAATTTATTTTAAATTGATTCAATCTGCAGGAAAGTTTTGTCACCATCAAAAAGGGGGAGATTGTTGAGGAAAACTCCTACTGATTTTAAAGTTGACAAAACCTTCCATAATATTTGTAAATCTAATACTTATTCTGAGTATTCATATTTCGGGAATATCTATTCTGGAAGCTAAGAATGAAGTTTTTCAGATTCCGCAAGTTAAGAGGAATTATTTAAGTTACGAGATAATTTCAGGCCTTGAGAAATAATTCAGACTTTACAAGTTCTTGAAGACCCACAAAAGTTAAAGTTTTGAGATTCAGAAAATTCAAAAGCAGATGAAATTTTTCGAAGCGGGGCCTTGAAGCTGGAATTTTCAGAAAGACGAAGACGAAAAGAATAATTCTTGAAGCAAAACTCGTAAGCGAAGAATAACGACTAGTGATCCGGCATGGATTTCCACGGAAGGAAAGTGTTGATTAGTTCAATCTTATTCAAATTGATTGACAATCAAATACTAAGACAAGAATGTTTTGCAACGGACAAAAACTCTACTTATGGAAACCAAGATTCTGTTTGTATGGGCGACCAGAATCAATGGGATTCAGAATCTGTCAACTAACGGCTACTCAATCCTTAGTTTACAAATCTGTCCAAGGTGAAGATCGGAAGATAATCCTCTGCGAGTTGTCCAACGGCTAGTGTGGATGAAGAGGAGTATTTAAGAAGAACATGAGCAGCAGAAAGAAGACAAGATTCAAGAATTAACAAGTCCAAAGTTTGAGCATACTCCATCAATTCTCTTGTCGTTCTGAACTTAAGATCAAGATCTTGAGGATTACATTGTAAAGAGTGATTGTGTGAGATAGAGAGTCCTATCATACACAATAGTTCTGAGACTCAAAGTCTGTAAATTCCTCTTGATTGCATAGTGAAATCCAGCCGGTAGGCTGTGAGCGTGGGAGAGTGGACGTAGGCTTATCATAAGCCGAACCACTATAAACCTGTGTGCAGATTCTCTTTTCCTAAACCCTTACTTTATATTCTGCACTTCTGACTTGAATCTGAATTTTATTCAGACTCTACTGTTACTCGTTTTATTTCCGCGCAAATTTATAAGTTTTGTTAAAGATCACCTATTCACCCCCCTCTAGGTGACTTGTGCTAGCTATTTCATTTTGGACTCTTAGGACAAATAAAGGCTGACAAGTGTGAGAGTCTCAGAAGTTTATTTCCAGTCTCAATAGCAAAAAGTATGACACGGCTTGAAGCACTTGAAGTATTATCTTGTGGGGTGGAAGAAATTGTAGCGGAGGAAGACGAATTAGTAGGGATGAGTGTAGGCGATCTCTTCTTTCCACAATTGACCTCCTTGAGTTTAGTTGAGTTGCCAAAATTGAGGATCTTCTATAAAAATAGCCATACTTCAACATGGCCCCTCTTGAAGGAATTGTTAGTGAAACATTGTGGCAAAATGAGGTTATTTTCATTCGCTTGTGAAATCCAAAGCTGCCAAGGTACCACTACTAGTGAGAACCAACCTGCACTCTTTTCTGTAGAACAGGTACAATCCTCAAATCTAGCTCTCTCAACCTTTTTCTCATGATCCGCTTGTATCTTATCTAGTCCATTATGTTAGTGGCACTCCTAATTGCTGAGTTTACCTATTTAATTTGAGTTGACATTTCTCGTTAGCTAAAATTAAAAAATTCTAGTGTTATGTTTATTTGGTAGATTGCTAGTGTCCCATAGCTCTACATGCAAAATAGAGCTCCGTACGAATGCATCATGTTAGGAACGAGAAAGTAAAAGAGAAGAAATCAAGTAAGAAGACACTTAAATTTTACGTGGAAAACACTTCAAATCATAAAGGGAAAAATCACAATATCGTATTAAGTAATTTTTTCACAAACAATATCAAGTTTAAATTATAAGAGAGATCGCCTCAACATATAAGAGGAGTCTAGGTGCGCAAAGGTACGATGGAAATTACATGTATACCCTTTTATAAAAAATTCACCTTGGGGGCATATCCTCCGAACCCCCAACTCACTGTGGAGTTTTGCGGATTCAACTCACTGTGGAGTTGAATCCGCAAGTTTTGAGCTTCAACTTTAACGGTACTTTCCTCTATCAAACTAAATAACCCGATCACATTATAAATCTGGTTCGCAGCTACCAAATACTACGGGTACTTGGTTACCCAGTCACGTTAAAATAACTTAAAAAGAAGCTTCGACAAATATAAACTTTTTTTAATCCACCTACATCTATTATTGTAATTACCAACGCTTTTGAAGTGTTAACTATTATGTGAAATTACCAGCCTTCATTTAACATACGTACTAATATTCATCACATTAGGATATAAATTGATCTTAGTCGCTTGCTTACCAACTTTTTATCTTATTCAATTTTGAAAAGCACAAACAGGTTTTTATACTTCCAAAATAGCCACCTACTTTAATAATCTACCAACATTTATTCTTGTGGCTTACCAACGTCTTTGAAATTACTAAATTTTATTTGTCTACCTTAATTTGACTGACGCACTAACATTCATCACATTGAAATACAAACTGATTCTAGTCACTTACGGCCTTTTATATTGTTAGATTCTGAAAAGTACCAAAATTTCTTTATACTTCCAATATTGCCAACTACTTTAATTATCTACCAATATTTGTTATTGTGGTTATCAACGCTTTTTAAGATACCAACTTCTATTTGAAATTACCAAACTTAATTTGACTAACGTAACAATATATGTTACATTAACATGCCAACTAACTTTAATCCCTTACCAACACGGAGCTAGGTTCCAATAATTCCCACAAAACGCTAGGATCGTTGTTTATTTGCAGTTATATACTTTTGATTTGTTTCCTAGCTTATTTGACGTTTCAGTTTGCTATTGTAAGAATGAACAATTTGTGTTAAATAATTTAACCAACCATTAGATATTGAAATGTAATCTCTACCACGTTTCGTCGCTTTTTTGCCCATGTCCCATCATCAACTTTTTTCCCCATTTTTTGCCAATCATCGAATCCGTTTGTATTCATCCTTCTCTCAGAGTTATAGAACGGTGAACCCATGGGCCACTTATGATCTACAGTAAAATAGATGTGCGAAATGCAACTTAGAAAACAGAGTGCAACATATTAATACATCTTACTACTAAAACACATCCACTACTATATACGATTTGGTAAACAAAAAAGTTTTCTTTTAAGTTTTTTCTACAAACTTGTTGAAATTCATGTGTTTATTTGCCTTTTGGATTTAAATATAGACAATTGAAATGGCTGAAGTACAAATTCTTTTTTGCTGACTTATAACTTTCTTTGTTCTATTCACACAACATATTTTGAATGAATTGGGCACACCACTAGCTGCAAACATCCTGTTTATAATGGTCATCAATGCTTGCTCGTCTGGCTCGATGAAATTTTCTTTTTCCTTGCTTAAGATAAAACGGGCTAAACCTGCAGGCTCTTTTTTCCATTTTCCATAAATGGAAGGACTGTTTAGTCATTGTCATTTGTTACTTTTGGTGGCCTAATTAAACGGATTCCCCTAGGTCATTCCACACTTGGAGCACATCGCACTATCGAGGGAGGATGTTGCGATGATGCAGCATTACAACTTTGGAAATATCCGATGGATGGATTTGGGATGCTACCATGATGAAGATGTCGCTTTTCCCTCCAACTTCCTTCTCCAAAGATTCCCCAATCTAGAAGCGCTTCAAGTGGAATGTAGTTCCTTTGAGGAGATATTTCCAGAAGATGCGCTTGGACATGGGGGAGCGACTCCCTATGGAGGAATAAATAACATGGAAAAACCTCTGAAGGTGCTTGAAAATTTGAAGGAACTTTGGTTGATGGAACTGTGTAAATTGAGGCGAGTATGGAAAGATGGCTCCTTAATGGCTGAAATCCTTAAACAGATTAAAATTCTATTTGTTGGGTGGTGCCCCAGTTTATTAATCGTATTTCCATCTCCAACCTCATTCCAGAGCTTGAAGGAATTGCAAGTACGGGGTTGTGCTAATTTAGTCCATGTGGGGACTTGCTCAGCAGTGACAAGTTTGGTGCACCTTACTAAGCTAACCCTAAGAAATTGTGGTGCAATAGAAGACGTGGTAATAGCTGATGGAGATGGAGCAGAGGAGATCTCTTTCCCCAAGCTGCAAGTGTTGGAACTTGATGGTTTACCAAGCCTTGAGAGCTTCTCCCCCACGAATTGCGCTTATTGTTCCCATCACTGGTGTATATTCTTGTGAAGCAGTGCCCCAAGATGGATATATTTTGCAAGGGTGCCTTGAGGACACCAAAACTAAATAAAGTACTCCTCGCCGAACAAGATGGTGAAGGGCATTGGGAAGATGACCTCAACACCACCATTCAAACCTTGCCGACAGGAAACATCCATACCGAATTCAGTAAGTTAGGTAATTATTTTTTCTAGTGATAGATGTTATTGCAGAAATTAATGTAGAGCCAAAGAGTTCTCCTTAATTTTATCAAATCCCAAGTCTTCCGAATAAGAAAAGGAATAACGGCAAATAGAAGTCCTAAAAATTGAGTTGATTCGTCACTATAATCTTAAATTCATTCATTTAAGTCCTAAACTTATTGCCTTCCGCTAAGTAAACGCTTATGTCAGTTCGGTTAGCTTTTAGTGGATGGAAAAGTCCGAACTGGCTTTTTTTACTGTCTTTTTCGTCTGCGTAGCCAACCGAATCTGTTAAGACCTAAAGCCAAGGTTGTTCAGCACAGAACGACGACATTTTGAGGTAAAAGTAAACTGGAAAATGAACAATAGAAAATAACTAAAAATTGACGGAAAAAAAAAAGGGTAGGAGGTAGAGGTGAGCGGTTCCTGGTCCGGTCCGGTCCGGTCCAACCCAAGAATTGAATCGGGAGGACCAGTTCCTAGTTCCTAGGACCAGGGGTTCTGGTCCAGTCCGGGTCTAGTTCTAATGGGACCAATCACTTGTTGGTAAAGGCAAGAGAGAATTGGGGAAATTATATTAAGTTTTCTATTTTTTTCAAAAATTTTAAAAAGCAAATAAATATATATATGAAAAAATTAGAAAAATATATATATTTATTGGTCTGATCCAGTCTAGTTCCCACCCTAGAACCAGGAACCAGACTGTTCGAAAATCGGTCCCACTTTTAGGAACCGGAAACCGGATCGATATTCCCGAGAATCGGACCAAATCAGCCAGTCCGGTCCGGTCCCGGTTTAGGCGGTCCATCTTTCTCACCCCTAGTTAGAGGGAATTGTCGAGGGAAAGGATGGTGGTCCTTCATGCCCCCTAATGCTCCTATCACTTTCTCATTTTTTTTGTCATTTCTTAATTTTTTTTTCACCTTTAGAGTTTTTCCTGGTGAGAAGTCATGTCAGCACCATACATGGTAAAAGTAAAATTCATGCCAAGTAGACTTTTGGTCCATTAAAAGCCAGAACTTGAGTGTTTTTGTTCTTTCTAGTTTCTCCATTTCACTCAAGTTTAGAACTTGAGTAACTTTCCTATCTTCCCGACATAGGTAAATGTAGCACACATTTACAGAGCTCAAGGATTTGTCGCAACTCTATAATCAATGATCAAGTCTCTCATCATTTTCTTCATAGATATTGCGAGAGCAGAGCAGCCTCTCATCATTTTCTGACTTGCATTGTTTTACGATATAACATAATCACTCTATCTCATGAACCAAGTCCATCTTCACGTGTTACCCCTGAATCTCTCAAAATGCTGAATTTTCATGATATTTCGCAGTTGCTGGAAACCGATAAGGTGAGAAATGGGCTCATCACGTACAGAAGAAGTTGCATTTAAGCTCCTCCGCTTTTCTTGATCATCATCTTGCGCAGTGCCGGAATTCTCAAGGACTGCTTGGACCTTTTCTTTATAAATTTTTTCTTCCCTTTTATTCTGAATTAAATGACAACTTATCGCGTGGAAAAATTTGCTTAATAATTGTTGGGACAATTAGTTGAACTTTTGAGTGATGCTACCAACACACGCAGCCATGGACTGCCATTTTCTTGGCAATTTGGCATGTAAGAATAAATTTCTTCATCCCTTCGACTGTAGCTAAAATGATTGTGCTCCAGCTTTGCGAGATTCATAACTTATAAAACTTCTGGAGCACATGCGACATTTATTTCCTTAAGGCTATGAGACTTACATTCTCTTTAGCATGATCACGATGGTTTTTGCATGAAAATGCAGGAGGAGCTCTGTATCACAAGTTTGTCGTGGGCCTATTTCGCTGACCCTTTTTGCGAATATAATGTAACTTCTTTTCTTACCAGTCATGTTGTTCTTTCGTCTGGTTAGTACTAAGTACTAAATCGTTTACCTACACTCAGTTATTTTACCCCTTCGAGATATGTGCACTGTACTACCTACTTTTTAGTTGCACACAAGCATGCTTCGACGAAACTCTGCACAAGTCAAGCCTTGATACCATGTGGCCGTGAAATCATTGGGAGTAGCTTGTTTTGAATGTTTATTGCTCTCGAAATTAAAGAGACTACAGTGAACCCTCCTACTGTATCTGCCCATCGCCATCAGTACGCTTGCTTGTGTGATTACGCTTTTGTGAGGAGAATTTTGGTGATTGCTAAGGAAGATTGTCCTAGATTGCGTGGTGATTATCGTTTCCTGTCAATCGCCAGTGTTACCTAGCACACAGATCGTTTTCTGTTAGTTTGTTCTTTTGTAATGAGTTTAGGGACAAAATCATTCATAGAAACTAATGATATTTATTCAATAAAAATTCATGGGTCAATCAAACCTCAGACCCATAAGTTGAACTTTGGCCTAAGACTAAAATGTGGAAATATATGATAAATGAGGCAAATATGGACTTGAAAAGATTTAAACTCAACAGATTTTTGTGGAACATTTGCCAATTGTTGTAAAGTTTAAGCCGTTAGATGAAAGCATGATTTAATTCTTAATATTTTAATACTATTAATAATAATATTTCTTTATCTGTTGGATTGAGATTTCTGATATGATATTAGAGTTAGGTTTTGCCCCAATTTATTTCTTGTGTGTGCCTACCCCATTTGATAAATTCCACGTGTCATTCTTAATCTGACTTGTGCATGAGAGGGATGTTGAAATATCCCACATCATTTGATTAAACTCTATGGTTTATATGCTCTCTATATACACACACACCCTTCATCTATTGGCTTCTGCTTTTGTATTCATTAACCGAGAGAGAGAGAAAGAAGGTGTTGAGAGCAGTTCATAGACTAGATGAGATTGATCTCATATCCAACTATGCAATTTTAATTTGAAATCTAAAGAACCAAAATTTCAAATTTAAATCAGATCCTTTGGTGTCCGAGAGTTTTAGCAATTAGACGATGACTAGATTTTGTCTTTGGACGGTTATTCCAAATTCCAATCACTTCACACGTTTTTCTTTCACTTGTTTTTGATTGAATGATATTAATTCGAGAGTAAGACGTTTATCTCCAGCATATTATATGCACAATCTCTTGGTTTTGTTTTAGGTTCAACCCTACTAAGGAATATTGGACTATGGGATTGAAAATCCATGCAATATTATAAGACGCTTGGAGGGGCAAAATGCACTGGGATATAATAGAACTTAATGTCACATTTATACATAGTGGCTCGAGATTATCAATATATTTTATTTATCGTAATATTTAAACATGCCGTTTGACGAGGTCAACTACTAGATGGGTGATGTCACGTCCATATGCCATGTAAGACTCTTATAATGGCTAAGACTTTCTCTGTTTTTCTTCCTTTAATTTGAGTCGCCTCTCACGTGAAAGCATGAACTTGAGATATATCACTGAGAGTATGAAACTCAAGACAAGGTCGAGTCATCCGAGCAAGTTCGTGCTCTCGTCAAAAATGTAGTTTTGCTAGCCATGCCTGTCATGAAACATTTGATTACTAAAATCAAAAGTGATTAAAAAATTCTCTGGTCACTCATTATTGAGAGACATAATTTCTTGAGTATATATAATCTCCTTTTAGTCTTTAAAACACACGTATAAGTGACAAGTCTTAAACGGATGCTCTGATTCTCTTGACAAGGTAGACACCATATTATGTACTTACATACTGGCTCAACATTTTGCCAACCTTAATTGGTACCAGTTAGTGGTAGCAGTATGAGTCAGAAACCCATTTTCAACTCAGTTGGAATGGGCTAGGTTGACTATAAGCCACATAAAATTTTAACACAGGTTAATGAGTGTAAAACATCAAAACCCAGCTTTATATGGTCTTTTGTGGGTTTGCACTGGACCATATTCAACACATCTAGATTATTAGCTCAAGCCCAAAATGTACCAATGAAAAATCCAACTACAACACGGCTTGCAAAGTTCTGGGCGAGGGACATTGTTCAACCCCATTGCTTGTCCTTTGAGGACGACATCGTCCCCCATTGCTCTTCGCTCGTGCACCGTCATTGTCTCTCGTTGCTGCCATTGCTTGTCCCTTGAGCACCGCGGCCATTCTCTGCTCTCGGTTCCAACAGAGGTTCGTAACCTCGGGTTGGAGGTGTTGGACCTCCAAATAAGCTAATATGGAGGTTCACGACCTCTAATCTGAGGTCAAGGACCTCCACCTGTTTCGGCTACAACGTTGAGCTCGGTTCTTTCGAGGCCATTCAACTTGGATTGGCATAGGCGATAGCCTAATGAGGGTGGCAGTGCGGCAAGGGTGGTCTTGCGGTGATAGAGTAACGACGACTATGCAGAGGAGATGGCACACGTATGCCTAATTAGGGAAGAAAACGGAGTCTTTCAATTTCTTTTTTTCAACTTTGAAGAAATTAGCTTTTTAACTTGTTTTTTATATTAACTTTTTTGGAACTCTTTTTGCCACTTGGACTCCGTTTATTTTACGAAAAATAAATGATTTAGAATATATTTTCCAAAAAATGATTGTGTGTGTCATTTGAGATAATTAATTAATGAAAATTATCTTATCATCGGCAACAATTTATGTTTAAATATTTTTATGGACGATGAATATATTTTTCGTTCAATGATTTTTATGAGCAATATAAGAGATTGTTTTTTGAAAAATATTTTTGAAATCATCCATTTTTCGCAAAATAAATGGAGAGTTTAAGTACGTGTGGCTACAGAGCTGTGGCCTTTTTGGAACTCATTCAAATGACAAGAATTACATGCCGCAACAGATTTAGTCGGAATTTTTCGTCAGTTTATTGAAAAAGGGCTGCTAAATTAAGACAAAAGTCTATCTAAGCCTTGCACTTATACACAATCACATTGTTCCTTCCACGGAAACAGTTTTTAACTGTGTGAATTGTGTGTCGCCTTATGAAATTTAAATTTGGCGTTGCTGATTAAGCATAGATACAAATAGGATATCAGGGAGGGAGCTAGTACAAATTAAGCATGTAAACTTGCCATCAACAAACTTCTTGCATTGCATATGGTGTTCTACATGAGTATCAAATCTTGAAATATAGTGCCCACAGTTTGTGCGATGTGCTTTATAGTCTTTGCTGTAGTTATCTTTATCTGCTTCAAAATTACGTGATCGAGACGTCATGTCAAAGGTGAGAAACTTCATTAGCATTTTCAGCGGACTTGTTGTATATCTTGCTACTAGTATGTCGTTTGACAATTTTGTCTTCATCTTGCTTTCACGTTCACCTGGGATCTTCAAAATCACGCCATGTCCACAGACCACAGCAGCATCCAGCAAGTATAGTCATTACTCTACCCACATAAATGACATTCTAGTGTATCATGGTGACTGGAGATGAACCACATACTTACATGCACTGAAGAACCATCAAACCAATCAACAAAGGGCAACAAAATCATTCAAATTCATGCCTAAGAGAATTCACTGCAGCGTCTCGCAAAATTTACAAATTACCCACTTCAATAATACCCAAAGATGTCCCAATAACTAGCAAAGCGAGTATACATTTTCACCTTATCATAGGTACTCAAAACCACACGCAAATGAGTGTTAAACTAGCACACCACGTGATTTAACAGCGAAGTCAGCAAAATCCAGAACAAAATCAGAACATTAACGGCCGAAATTAATGACTATTTAGTAAGTAATGGACTTGAAACATATCTTCCTGCAAGTGTATATGGGCTCACGTGATCAAGATGAGAACAAATTGAAGTCAAATGAAGATCATCAATGCTTGTACACTGGGCAAATCTTTAATTTCAGCAAATTAAGGCATGACAACATGATTATCTCCCTCAAAAATTAACATGGATTCCTCACCTCAACTCATATGACTAAGATAACACATAGACAAGTCTTGGCGACTGTTGTTTGAACAACGAATGGATATGTACAGCAGACATTAACATGATTCCAGCAAATTTAGGTCACGGACAGTATTTATAAGGGTTAATACCACGAAAAAATCCCAAACTGGTACACCCATGATAAATTTATCCCGAACTATTTTTTTGACAACAAAAAATCCCAAACTGATACATTTGTGATAATTTTATCCCGAACTAATTTTTTGACCGCTAAAAACCTCAAACTGGTACATTTGTGACAAATTTACCATTCGTTAGTATCCGTTAAATTTGATTAATACCACGAAAAATCACAAATTAGTAAACTTGTGACAAACAGAGGGGTAAAACCTCAAACCGATACACCTATCAACTACCACAGGTCATTAAACTTAGCAATTTGGCAGTAAAATTTAACGAAGATTAACGAAGGGTTAATTTATCATAAGTGTACCAGTTTGGGGTTTTTAGTGGTTAAAAAATTATTTCGAGGTAAAATTATTACATGTATACCAATGTGAGGTTCTTGGTAGTCAAAAAAATAGTTCGAGATAAAATTATCACAAGTGTACTAGTTTAAGGTTTTTGCAGTAAAAAAAATAGTTTATGATAAATTTATCACAAGTATACCAGTTTAAGGTTTTTCGTGGTATTAACCCTATTTATAACCATGACTACAACAAATTTAAGTCCCTGGCACACACATCAGCTCACATACACATGTTGGTCGTGATAAAACAACACCTAAGGTCTTCATAGTTAGAATCTAGAACACATATAATCGAGTAAAAGCGACTTGTGGATTTGTGCACTTGATTTGGAATCCATTGTTCTTGATGCGGAATAGTGATGATCCTTAGCGTGAGTTCTTCTTCTTTATTACTCTCTGTATCACTAGTTCCATAAGATTGCTTCTCAGAGTTCGTATTTGCTCCTTATGTGAGATAATTTGTGCATTAGGGTTAGAAAAGGGATTTGAGCACTATTTATAGAGTTTTAAGCCAGGCCCTCTCATCACAGATTAGGCCTTACTCGGCCCACATTAGACTAATTAAGAATCTTTATATCTTACCTTATTAAACCAACCCCACATCAGAAAAACTCTTATATTTTCCACTTGAGCTACATTAATTGAAATTGAATTGAATGTGTGCACATTTATGTTGGTTTAGAGAAAATTCTTAATAGTCAATCTGATCCCATAAAGTCGCAAACACCAAATAATGGCAATACCTACATGTATACACACAAGGCCTTTCATGGTCACGAATGCTTTTAACTCTACTAGTATAGATTCAATATAGTAGTGTGGCAATTGAATAACACCTAAAAAAGAGTAATAACTTATGTGTCATCCCTTTTATCAATCCATATTCTCTTTCCTTAAACGTCACAAAACCTGATGTGCCACTTAAGAATATCATTATGGTTCTAACGAACCTACATATGTCTTATCCTTATAATTAACTTTACTTTATGTGTAACAAGACATATCCTTAAAACTAATAACCGGATGCCCTTGGCCTTTACTCAAGGTTTACACAATACCCTAAGATTTCACTGGCTATATGTATTCAACATGATAACAATAGATTTATAAACACCTTATTGAATGAGGAGTTGATACATATTCAAAATGTTACTAAAAGTAGCAAAATATAGATGTAAACTTTATTAGTGCAAAGATAAAAGCATCTCGCACTAAACAACAACATTGCTCCTTGTTGCTCCATGCTCTCGTGTGCTAAAATGGAGGTATTTTTCATAAACGGGTCTCTCCCAGACTATACCTCACGTGATAGTAAGGTTTATTTGATCTAAATCTAAACTTGGAGTCGCTCAACTGGTCATTTATGGTAGGTTGACTAGAAATCTAATCGAAATATGGGAGAAATACCACGATCTTACGAACTAGAGATTCTGGATAAGGGACTTGGTTACGTTAACGATCTTAAATTGAGACCATTAATGCCCTTGCAGTACCTAAGAACGATATGGCATGTCTAACGTGTCACATGGATCCCTAATGTCAATCCACTAATCTAATCATGGACAATTAAGTAAGCACCCAAGAATTAAATGCGCAATCAATGGCAAATCAATCATAACAACCTTAATTTGGCCACTAAAAATGAACATCAAGTAAAACATCCAAACCCTAATGAAGCCCTTGAGACTTATTCATTTAATGATGCATTTAAGGTTTTAGGTTTTTGTTAGGGGTCTTCTAGAAATGCCATTTAGGTATTTCCAAAAGTTCAAATTTCACTTTTTATGGCTGGCCATGATGATTTTGGACCATTCTGTGAATTTTCAAAATTTTTGATTTTTTTTTGAAATTTTTTTCCGTAAAATTTTGAACCGAGAATTGATTTTTTTTTTATCATTTTCTAAAAATTTTTATGAATTTTCCCATTTATTTTTCAATTTTTTTTATTTTTCTGAATTTTTTGTTTTTATTTTTTATTTTCTGAATTTTCTGAATTTTTATGAATTTTCTAAATTTTTTCGAATTTTTTCAATTTTTATGAATTTTTCTAAAATTTCCGAAATTTCTAATTTTCTAAAAAAATCTAATTTTTTATATTTTTTCTAATTTCTCTAATTTTTTTTTCATTTTTATTTGATTTTCTGATTTTCCTAATTTTTATTTGATTTTTTGATTTTTGATTTTAATTTTTAATTCCGCAAGCCAATTGAACCGGATCGAATGGGTTTAGACCGATTCGGCCGAGATCAAATCGGCCGACACCAGCGCCGGCACCAGTCTTCCTCTTCGGCGGGCACGGTGCGCTAATAACGGTGCCATTTGGCCTGATTTCTCTTTGGCATTTCGACGAGCATATGATGTGTATGATTTCCGTTCTAAAGTTCTCAAGGCCGCAACTTTGGATCGAAATCCGGCGACCTTCCAGTGGTGTTCCGAAGTCGATTTTTGGTTTTGGATAATCTCTATGTTACCAGCTATTGACCTAGCCTAACTAGAACTTCACTAGACCTTCGCCGGCTAGCGAGAACCGAGTTAAAAAATGCTAATCTAAACTAACTAAAATCAATATTTCCAGAACTTAGACCATCAATCTACACCGCCCTAACCATCTATCTCATTCAAAATAACATCCAGACATCAAACAAAGTAAGAGAAAGACTGACTTGTGTGACCTATGGTCACGATGATGCTCCGGTGAGGCAAAAACGGCTCCAGTGAGGGGATTCTCATATGTGGTCGACTCGGTTTGATGCGTTTTCGATCATTCAAATGCAATCAAACAAGCAAGACATGATCAGAAATGTGTTTTGAGCATCAAATGGCTAAAAATCATCAATGAAATCGCTTGATCAACATTATCGAACTCAAACACGTTTTCTGGAAAAAATCATAAAAACTGAGGTTTGAACGATTTTTACCTTCTTCGGAAGTGGATCAAATGAGGCTCTTAAGTTGAACGATCGATTTGGACTTCTTTCTTGACACTTCGGCTTTGCAACAGTGGCCTTGGATTCACCGGAGGTGCTCTGGAAACACTAACCGAGACTAATTTTCAGGCCTTCGTGGTTGAGTCTCGTCACCAGCTCGCCAGATGTGGAGGATCACGATCGTAGCCGATTTGCTAGTGTCTTCTTATCGGAGAAAATGCCAATCGCTCGGTCCTCAAAGCCTCTATATCGTCTCTCGAACTTTCTCTCTCTAGTCTCTCTCTGGAATTCTCTCGAGCGGGTAGTGTGTCAATGATCATGTTTTCCTCCTCCTTTTTTCATCAAATTTTCCTGCCCAAAAGTGGTTATCACCAACTTGATTCGGTTGGGGATGATTACCCGATGCCACTTGGAGATTTTCCAGCTGGCATCTTGATCAAACACGTGCCGTATTAGCTAGAATAAGTCGGTGAAATTCCGGGTTCGACTTGAGCTTTTTCTGGGTTTAGTATGCTTTTGAACGAACCGGGTGAAGAAGATAACTGTTCGAGTTGGGTCGGGTCGGGTTGACTTGCCCGATCCGGCAGTTCCGGTTTTGACCAAAGATGCAAATTAAGCTCGATTTTGATCGAATTTTCGAAATTGAACCCCAAAATTGAATTGCCCATTACATTTTAAACCTAAAAATATATTTTCCCCAACTTTTGACATAACCATGTCCAAAATTTTCCAAATTTCGAATCCAGGTTATTTGGATTTTGTTCAATTCGGTGTCCTAATGACCCGATGCCAAAATTGAATTACCTAGGTTTGATTAACCCTAGAAATGATGGTCTCGTGTTTCAACAATTTCGAGTTGGACGTAATTTGCAATTTTAGCTCAAAATTCTTAATTTTCAATTAATTTTCAGGGATTTTTGATTTTTTTGGAAAAATGTGCAATTGGATTGACCATTTGAAATTAAAGGTCCCAGGATCATTTATTGTGAAGACAAAATGACCTAAAAATGACTAGAAATGATCTAATTGAATTTTGAGCTCAATTTGGGTTTTATTTTGTCCAATTTTGGGAAAAACACATACCCAATTGAAATTCTTCAAAATTGACGATGTATTAATGAAATTGGATTTAAAAGAAGACTAATGACTATTTTTATGGAATTTTTGGATTCCATTAGCTATTTTTATTGATTTTCTTCTTTGTTTTGACTAAAAGAAATTAAGGAAAAATTCAAAAAAATCCTAAAAAATTATTTTTAGTTTAGAACTAGGTTTCTAGGCTTGGCCAAGGTTCCTAATCCTATTTTTGAGATTTTTGAAAAATTTAAAAATGAGCCAAAAATTAGGTATTAACACTCCTAAGTCCATGTTAACGACATATTGTTCAAATACACAAGGGCAAAGGCCTTTAGTTAGTGGATCCGCAATCATATCATTTGTAAAAATATGCTCTATTGTAATGTCACCATTCTCAACTGTTTCCTTTGAATGATGTTATAGCTCTTAACTTTGGTTCTGATCATTCCCTAGCACTAATAACTTCTAAATGAAGACGATTACAAGTAACATCAAGCATTAAACCCAAAAGAAATCAAACTTCCCACGAATAGGAAGGTCTCTCCTTAGAATGACGTTATGGCACTCAACCTTGGTTATAGTCTGTGACATTCTGAAATTCGACCCTTTTCAGGATATATGAAATGATTGTCTTATTGATGCACTATTAGTTAAATCTCGCTTTGAATTGATCACTCATGAGATGACTAATCAGTAGAAAAAGGCTAGCGAGGAATTAAGTACGCTCGACCTAAGAACTCGACTATGGATTGACAATTCAACCATAAGGATTAACGAAGGACAATTTTGGGTCACTATAGATCGATCAAGAGATGATTATGGAACGATTCACCAATAGTATGCAATTAGATCACGGGTGATTCTGCTTAACCATTTTATGGATTGCAAACGACTCTGAACTAATTTCAACCGATCATGTACTTCAGAACTAGTGATTAACCCTCGCAATTACATGACAACTGAGGTTGCCATGGCTTGAGTAAGCTTAAACATGGCTCGATATCAAATCGACCACGGGTCAAACATGCATAACTTCTAAGAGCTGCCGGTTAGTTTGAGATGCACTAAAGTCACAATTAATCGATTTTGGCTACGAATTAGAATCCGAACTTGGGTATCAAACTTTCAAGGATATCAAGACTAATTGTTTGGACACTACCTCGTTAAGCTCATCTAATTATTGGTACGCTCGAAAACTATTGGAAAAGTGAAATTCGGATTGAAAGTTGGAAAATACCTTTTTACCCTTGAGTTATTTTGGATTCCTTGATTGTGTTGAAGGGCAAATTGGTCAGCGTGCCCTCCTTATCTTGGCTGGCCATATTGGACACCTTTGCCCCTCTCACTCTCTCTTAATTACAAGTTTGCCACTAAATATTGATCAAGCTTGCTTATGAAGATTTAATCTTGACCGTTAGATCTTGGCTTGAAGGATAAGATGGAATCTAGACCATTGATTTTGAGTGGGATAGTTGTGAGGTTTTTAGTGGAGTTGTTAGACTCCCTCTCTCTCTCTCTTCCATTTTGAGCAAGATAACACTCATCTCTCTTACTCTCCCTCTCCCCCTCACCTTCGGCTAATCACCACCATCCCAACCATGACCTGCTCAACCGGCGCGGCCACTAGCAGCCGCCATCAATTGCTGCTCACCACTGCCGTTCGCCGGCCACCACCAATCACGATCACCCTTGTCATGCCCCATCTCGAAATCATGAACGGTGCTTTATGACCGAACATGATCAGGATGAGTCCGTGACTCACGGAAATATATTAGTTCGTCCCGTTTATTTTAAGAAATCAAATGTGCACGCGGAAGCAAATAAACAATAAACGAGACAAACGGGAATGAGATAAGCAAACAACACACGTTATATTTACATGCTACGTGCTTATTCAATTGAGCCCTTCTTTACGGGGTCCTTACAAGCGACGCATATATTTTACATGCCCATTCCAAGGGCGATGCCGCAAAAACCAAATATTAAACAACAAAAACTTTGGCTTGGGTTTCTAACTTCGCTACTACTTCTCATCCTTCTCGCTCCTCCCGCTCTTCGTCTGCCTGGCCATCTCATGCTCCATCCCCAGTTCGTCCCGGAGTCGACCCACCTAGTCTGCCGAATGGCTCTTTGAACTCGAGAAGGGGTCCAACCCGTTCTTCGTGTGCTAGGTGGTATCACGCCTCATACGGGTGAGGGACTAACTCTTTACGGCCTTCGTCAACCATCACATAGGTTATGACTCGACAGTACGCACGACCCTCCCGGGAGCCGATTATAGTGAGAAGTTCGGCTCGCATTTCATAGGGTTTTCAAATCGGGTTGGAGGAGATGCCATATCACGGATCTGAAAAGAGGAAAAATAACAGGAGTGAGTCGGGGAGACTCAATAAGTGAAAACTTTAATATCAAGCGTGGATGAGATAATCACCGTTCACAAAAGTCGACTCTTACCGACTGACATCGATAGCAATACAAATAGCAAAGTTCATACTATGTAACCAACAAAACAAACATCAAACATGAGCATCGTGAGCATCATTTGTCGAGAAAAACGAATTATCATCAACCATAAAATCAAGAAATGGGCCAAGCAACCCATGTTACAACGTATCGCAACTTCTTTTCCCGATATTAGAGAATTTACTTGCTCAACGACTAACAAGAACTAGAGAACGGGTTAGAGACGGGTGAGCTTGGATGATTTTCGAGCTGTCCCCTTGCTTGGCCGACCAATACTAGGCACACAAAGGCCAAATCGTGGGCTCTCGGGCGAAAATGAGAAGAAACATAGGCCGATTCGAGACTTATTGGGCGTGAGGCTTCTTGGGTCAAGAAGTAAGAAAAACAAGAAACAAAGAGAGAAGAAGATGATTGGTGATGTTGGCGTGAGAAAGGAAGAAGGAGGGGGGTGTTTTCATGCATTTATAGAGGCCTTAGAACACCCTTGAATAAGGCAATAATAGAAGGCTTCCAAGTCAAAAATCATCATGACATGCATTAAATGCAATTTACGAACTAAAGCCAAAAATAATGATGATGGAAGCCAAACTTATCCAAGCATTATTGGTCCATTCTCTCCCTCTCCCTCTCGGCTTCTCTCTCTTCCTCTTTCTCTCTCTTTTTCTCTTAGCCGAATGGCCTCTCTCTTGGCTCCCCTTGGCTTGGCCGAATGGCCTTTGCCTTGTGCCCCATTATTGATGGCCATTGAGTCATCAAAGTGCCTTAAATGAGCCATAATTGAAGAGCACAACTCAGCACAAAAGCCTTAAATGAAGAGGAACACCTCATGGGGTCCAATAATGAAGGCTATAAGTGGCATTAAATGAAGCGTTTGATCAAGTCAACAATTTTTGTTTTCTTTTCCTCAGCAAATCTGAATTGTGGAAGGCCTATAAGCTGGCTGGTTCCACACAAAAACTTCTTAGGCCAATCGATTTACACGAAATCGGCTAAACGATACTAAAATCGAAACTCTGCATCATACTATTTTCAAATTTTCTGAGGGTTGTCCACGCTTAGTAGACCCGTTCAACTCGAGGTTTGATATGAGAATATCCCCAAAAGTCATCTAACACAACCAAACCAAGGTTCAAGCAAAATGGAACAAGTCTAAGCAAACCGGGCTGCTGAGCACATGGCTAGGCCTGACCGGGCATAATACCGGGCCACACAAGCACACGACTAGGCCACACGGGCACATGGCCGGGCTGCACGAGCATTGCGCCGGGCTGCACGGGTGACGTGCCCAGCGCCTTGCCGGTTGCATAGGCGAAGTGCCGTGCGTTTTACTTGGCTGCACGGGCGAAGTGCCGTGCGTCTTGCCTAGCTGCACAGGCATCGTGCGAGCGCCTTACTGGTTGCATGGGTGACGTGCTGAGCACTACGCCTGGTTACATGAGCCAGGGGTTAGTTCATGGCCAAACATGTGCAATGGCTCATGAATGGCATGATGCACAGCTCATGGCCATATTTCCTGGGCACGGGACGAGATCGGAACTGGATCTTATGGGCACAACGCCTGGCGCAAAGGTCGAGTACAATAGCCGGCACATGACCGGGCACGTCGCCGGTCCGTGGCTTAGCTGACGGGCATGATGGCTAGTCATGATCGGGCATATGGCCTTGGCCGGCATGATTGGCAATTTTGTCCAAGCCACGACCAAGCCACTAGGCACATAGCTCGGCACATGTCTCGTCCATAGCCTACCTAACTCAACGCAATGCTTCGTGATCGATTCGTGACCGAGCCACGTTTAAGTATCAACAACTCATGATCAATCCTCGGTTGTCATGTAGCCTCGTGGCATCTAGTACCCGGGAATTAACTCATGGTCATCCGAGACTAATGCATAGCCATGCGATATCACCCGCGATGGACACATGCCGACACCGGACTGATCCATAGTTATCCTAGACCGTTTCACTAACGGCCCTTATGGTCGATGGGTCATTCCATAGTCATATTTTGTAATCATTTGCGTAGTCAGGGGGTCATTTTACTGTTGATTCCTAGGCCAATTCATGGACAATCTTTCGATCGAACTATGACCAACTCTCAATACACTCGTTCTGATCATACTGTCCATTCCATTACCAACACTCGGCTCGAGTTACCCATTCATCCATTTATTACTAGCCTCAGCTTCTTAGGTCCGAAATCAGGGATATCACAACCCTCACTATTTTCACTCCTTTTTTCTCCATTTTCCTTGCTCAATCACCACCACCACCCCCGTAGCTACTACCCTTCTAGCTGACATCATCCAATGCCGAGAATTGTCATATGCCATTGCTGTCCTCACCGTGACTGTTCACCGACCAGCCACCTTTACCATGACACTCACTCTCTTTCGACCATCATTACCCCTCACCGTCACCACCATCTTATAGCCATTACCATCCAACCATTTGCACCGCCGTGAGCCGCTTCGTCATTGTCACCGCCCACTGATTGCACGCATCACCGCCGGACCCGGGTGTTGAGTAAGTTGCTTCCTAAACCTTGACTAGGACAATGGGTGTCACGCCTCGCATCTTTCGAGCTCGCAACATCCCGCTTGGTCGTTAAGTATGCAACTTCCCAGGACTAGTTGCTGACTCGATACAAACGAATTAAGAGTAACACATCTAGAAACAACTCGAACTACTCCATTCAACATTCAATTAAACGGGATAGTAAAGTGACAAATGAAACAAAACAACAAATCACTTTATAAACATAACGTTACTTACAACGGCACACCAAGCAAGCCTTACTAGAGGCCTCCACTACAAACAACTCACATACTCAAATAGGATCGGGTGGTTGGGTTAGCCTATCTTCTCTATCAAAAGGAGTAGTCAACTGATAGGAGCACTAACCTATCAGTCATCCCCATGATGTGCAGGCGGCATCTCCGGATCGAAATCCAAGTACTCAGGCGTGCCCGGATTAGCCATGTTATCGAATGGCTCAGGTTCGGGTTCAACAGGCTCTGACTCGGGATTCGAATCTTCAGGATTGGTGTCCGAACTAGTGACAACTCCATTTGGTAGCATGATCTCCATGGGGTCATACCCTGCTATTCCGTCATCTAAAGTACCATTAAACCTATGCAGGGGACCTAACAGCGCATCTCCGTCCCAATAAAACCAAGCTAAAAAGGTGTGGAGTTGCCAAGTGGCCTCTCCCTCGTCTACCCACACAGTAATGGCATGCCTAATATACACCCTACCTTCACCTACCGAAAGCCTCATCAACATATGGTCCATATCCATTGGGACCCCAAAACGTTGCGGAGGACCGTTCATGTTCATGGTCGAGGGTCTAAAAGGTTTGAATTACAATAATGAGAATAAATCTCAATAAGTAAACTCCTTGAGCCTCACTTAGGGTAACATGTACCTCCGAATCACCCTAATCATGCAATCCTACTAACATAGCAACTCAATAATAAAACCTTTCCTTAGAATAACCAACTTGCAAAACATAATATATGTTCTAACAAACACCCAACGTTATCACCATACTATACATGGTCACCAAACACAAACAAATTATGGCATTGCATGAACATGCATATTGATAGTTAATAATCCAGACATGCTCAACTATCACTCTTGAACACAAGGCATTCCCCAATGCAAATAACACTCATAGTTGTCTATATTATTAACGATCCCTTGGGCCACACTGAACCCCCGCCGGTCTTTCGGTCTAGTCAGGCATTGCCCTGCTGCTTTGGGCATGGCAACGTTGGGGACCGAACCTTCCCCCGACAAGCCGGGTACCCAACAACATTCCAATAAAGAGCATCGATTCAGCCTTTACCGTGATTGACAACGTCTGGAACCCCCACCTAGGCGACATCTAAGTTCCCGCTGGGCATTGTCTAGAGCTCCCAACGGGCATCGTCTAGAGCTTCCACCGGACATCGTCTAGAATCTCGCTTAGATGGAACTTGTCATGGCCATGCATGCAAACAATCACTCATTGCCAATTTTCATCTTTCTTAATTAGCCAATGCAGAGTGTTTATGACGTGCATTTTCTTACGAACGAACATGTCATAAACTACACTCATAACCATATCAAACATTAGTATCTACTCACAATTTGCCATGATAAACCAAGATTAGCCATGATTAACCACACTATCCATTATCAAGTCACAAGATCAATCTTCAAGCATAAGATCCACCATTGATCATCCATTTCGGCAACATGACTGTCATGAAAACCACACGATCAACATTAATCACTTAATTAGCCATGATTAAACTAATTAACCACATGATCATCAATCATAACCACACGATCAAACATTGATCACACAATCAGCCATGATTAAACTGATTAACCACCAATCTAAGCCACATGATTGCCCTAAACACATAATCAGCCACATAAGCCATATGATTAACATTAAACCACATGATTAACCACTAATCAGCCATACACATAATCAGCCACATAAGCCATATGATTAACATTAAACCACATGATTAACCACTAATCAGCCATACACTAATCAGTCCACAATCAGCCACTAATTAACCCACAATTAAACACTAATCAACCCCTAAACTAGTCCATTAGTCACCCATCAACCTAATCAAGGTTTAGGAAGTTACTTACCACTAATCATGAGCCCAAAGTGTCACTAAACCAGCAACTAATGGTCCGGTGTGCAGCAGCTACCTCGACCACGGTTGACAGTAAATGGCGAACGGTGGTGACGGCGGCTAATCACGGCTTGAGTAGCAGCTAGGGGTGGTGGTTCACGGCAAGGTGAAGGCGTGATGGTGGCTAGTAGGTGAGGGTAGCGGTTAGGTGGTTGCCGACGGAACAAGAAAGAGAGAAAGGTGATGGTGGACGACAGTGGCGGTGGTGGCTTACGGTGGCTCAAGTGGTGGTGGCGTAATGGTACTGGTGGTGGACGGTGGTGGCTGGTTGGTGTGGTGGGGTGTGAGTGAAAGTGAGTGAAGAAAGGGTTAATTGAAAAATAATGGGAGAGAGAGAATGGCTAAACAAGATCAGCCAAATGAAGGGTTGAGATCACTCCATGGTCCCCAAGTCAAGATCCAAAGGCTAGGGTTGATTCTTGAAAAGGTTTCTAAAAAGGGCAATTAGGAAAAAACCAAAGCAAGAAGGGCAATTCTGTTCAATGAAATTTGGAATCACTAGAGGTGTACAAGACCAACATGCCCTTCCACTCAACTAAGAAGTCCTAGAACACTAATGGGTGAAAGGGTCTTTTCTAATTCTCGAGCCAAAATTCACTTTTCCAAGAATTTCCGATCAAACCGAAAACTAAGTGAGCTTAATGAGGTAACGTCTAATATAATGGTTTTGATATCCTTGAAAGTTCGATACCCAAGATCGGATTCCAATTCATGGCCAAATCGATCAATTACAACTTTAGTGTATCTCAAACTAACGAGCGGCTTTTAGATGCTACACGTATTCAACCCGTAGTTGATTTGATATCAAGCCACGATTGAGTTTACTCAAATCATGGTAATCTCGATTGTCATGTAATTGCGAGGGTCAATCATTAGCTCCGAAGGACACGATTGTTAGAAATTGATTTTTGAATATTCGTAATTCAAACAATGGCTAAACGGAATCACCCGTGATCCAATTGTATAACATTGGCAAATCATTCCATAACCATCCTTGATCGGTTTATAATGGCCCAAAATATTCCCTCGTCAATCCTTATGGTCGAAGTATCAATCCAGGGTCGAGTTCTTAGGTTGTGCGTACTTAATTCCTAACTAGCCATTCACTAATGGTTAGTCTTCGCATGAGTGATCAATTCAGTGTGAGATTTAACTGAAAGTGCATCGATGAGATAATCATTTCACAAATCTTGAAGATGGGTCGAAATTCAGAATGTCACAATAGGTGACTAATGGATGTGTTTAGGGGCTGATTAAGTAACTGATTTGGTGTTAGTTTAGTGGCTAATTCAGATTGATTTAGAGGCTGACCATGATTATAATTTAATGGTTGATTTCTTGATTAATTAGTGGCTGATCATGTTGGTCTAGTGGCTGACCTTGATGGAGTATAGTTAATCTTGTTGACTTAGTGGCTGACCTTGATTGATCATGGTTGATCTTGTTAGTTTAATGGCTGATCATGTTGTTTGGTGGTTGATCATGCGGTTCAATGGTTGATCTTGGCTTAATAATGGCTAATTGTGATTAGTTATTGGTGTTTGAACCAAGTTGAGTGCGTTCGTGACATGTTTATTCGTAGAGATATGTACATCATAAATACTTGCATTGGCTAATTCTCGAAGATAAGAAATGGGGAATAAGTGATGGATTGTGTGCATGGACATGATAGTGCCGTCTAGAAGGGAGTTCTAGACGATGCCCGATGGGGGTTTGGATGCCATCTAGGCGGGGGTTCTGGATGATGCCGTGTTGCAGTTGATGCCAGACCGATGCTCCTTATGGAATGCCGTCGAGGCGAGGGGTTCTAGACATTGTCGTGCCTGACGGAGCGAGATGATGCCTGATTACGCTAGAAGACACCGGCGGTGGTTCGGTTGTAGACCTGAGAGGTTGTTTAATAATCCGAACAATTACGAGTGTGATATGCATTGGGGAATGCTATGTGCCTGAGATTGATGTCGAGCATATCCGATGGTTAATTGTTGATATGCATGTTTATGCAATGGTATGTATAGTGTGTGCTCGGGGAAGCAATTGCCATGTTATACCACTTGTGATATTATGATTTCGTTATATGCTCTGGAAAGCATTTACGATGTCTTATTGGGTTGTAACGTGCAGGGCATGTGTAGGCCAAGACCAGATAATAATACCTGTGATTGTTATGTGGTATGCTTGGTTGCGTTAGAATTACATGTTAAGGCATTCTGGAAGTATTTGTTATCTTAAGCGAGGTTTAGAGAGCTGACTTATTGAGTTTTATCTCATTATTATTATTTAACCATTTCAGACCCCCGACCATGAGTCATCCTCCCTTGTGTTTTGGTGTGCCTATAGACATAGACATGGAGTTTACAGAGTACACAGTTGGTCCAGACATGGCTTACCAGAAGCATGAGTCCACTGTTTGGGTCGACTAGGGTTTACCCAGGTAGAAGGTTCATTAGTTTGTAGCGTGATTTACCCGAGAAGGGGACATGATTTTTTATCCAATCTGTGGTTTTGACGGACCTCCTGCGAATGGTATTGGGGAGGAATGGACCTCGATCCCTTGGATGGGAAAGTGTCGGATTCGGAGTCGGACCTAAACAGCATGAAGTCCAATCCTAAGCCGCCTCCCAGTTACCACTAGTATGGTCGATGGGTTTGGATACCCCATCCTTTTGGACCGTCTCCCTTTTGATAGCGAAGTTAAGCTAACTCGACTATCAATCCATTTTTGTATGCGAGTTATCTGTTAGGAAGTGCCTCTAGTAAGGCTTGTATGTTTGAACCTTCCTAAGGTTGGCTTTATGTTTATAAAAATGGCTTCGTTTGTTTGTATATCAAGTGCTTCCTTTTCTATCCCTCGTATGACTGTTGTTTGGGGTTGTGTTAGTTCGCTTTCGCATGCGTTTAATTGTTAGTAATTCGATAGGGTTGGCGATGCTTCTTGGGATAACGCATTCATAATGACTGTTAGTGGGATGTTGCGCACTTGTAGGGTTTGGGATGTGACATAATCATTAACAAGAAATAATAGCTTCTAAATGAAGACGATTACAAGTAACCACAGGTCCATACGCGTAAATCCTAAAAAGCCGCTCATTAGTAAGAGATACATTAAAGTCGCATTTGAGTGAAATTGGCTGTCATTTGAATCCAAACTTGGATGTTGAATTTTTTGAAGTGTCATGACTAATTTATTTGGACGACGTCACATAAGAGTGGCCAACCTTAAGGTTTATTGGATTTGTCGGAAATTTATAATTTGGATCGGGAGTGGAAAATTACCATTTTCCCCTTGGGATTTTGTGAATGCACGTGATTAAGTGAAGGTTATAATGGTCTTTGGCTTTCTCGTCTCCCTCTAGTGTGGCCGAAAATCGCAAGACAAGAATGCCCCTATCAACTTTGCCCATTTCCCTATTTGCCCTTAGATATTTTGTGCAAGATGCAACCTTGGCCATTGATTCTTGGTGGATGTGATGTGTGCTCGAATTCGGATCATTGGATGAGAGTGTAAGTAGGGTGGGTAGTTTGGCCTGTGTAGTGGGATGGTTGACCTACTCCCACTCACCAAAAATAACAACCCTTCTAGTCTCTCTCTCTCTCTCTCTTACTTCTCTCCCTCATTTTCCCCCTTCCCCTTTTTGCTTCAGTCGAATCCTCTCCTCTCTCCCTCTCCCTTTTGCTTGGCCACCACCACCAGCTACTGCCGGAGCTACCACATAGCTGCCGTTCAGCTTCTGCTGCCTCTTTCTTTGCTCAGTTTACATAGGCTCTCTAGATAAGTGGCAGTCTAAACCTTGTCTAAGCTAAAGGGTTACTAATGGGCTTATTAGGGGTTGATTAGTGGTTGTGGTTAGTTGGTTTAAGGGCTAGATGTAACAGCCCGAATTTCGATGTAATTTCTGGGATTAATAAAATGAATGTTATTTCTCATTTCATTTGAGTACGACTCGCCCAGAGCTAATCACTCTTGGGATACTAACCATGGGGAATGGCTAACTAGGACGCTAGTACGTGGACCAGGGACTTAGTCGTGACTCGGGAGCCGATTTGAGAAAAAAAATGAGGGAATATTGTGAACCAGTGAGGGGCCGATCTTAGGAAAAGTGATGGAAATGGTATGGCCAAGGCCAACGATGCACAATTGGGATCGCAGGTGATTCTGCTTAACCAAACGTGCTCGTGGCCAACCAATCCTGAACTTGAGCCAAATGATCGTGACCCGGGATTAGTAATAAACCCTCTTTCTCTCGATGATCGGAACCATTGAGACTCGGACAGCCCTAAGTCGATACGCGTATTCCTAAACAGCCGCCTGTTAGTGAGAGTTTCAGAAAAATTGAAGTTGAGAGAGAGTTGTTCACGGAATTGAGCCCAGATTTTGGTGTCGGATTTCGGGGACTCGACGGACTAATTTTAAGATTCTGACGCCAGAATATGTTGGTCATACATACATGGGACGCCTTGGTGCGAAAAATGGAATTTCGGTTCGGGATGGAAAAATGACGGAATTGCCCTTGGGTTAATTAAGCTTAATTCCGAATTTTTGGAAAATCATTTTGGTTTAACCAAGGTTGGTTAAAGGTTGGTTAGGGGTTGGTTAGGGACTAATGACAAGAATGCCCCTCAATAATTGAATGGAATGATTTTAAACCATTGGATGCGAGGGTAGTTTGGTCAAGTGTGCTTAGACGATGACACATGGATTCCACTAAGGCTGAGTTGACCAAGCTTTGACCACTTTTTGGTCATGTTTTCTCTCTCTCTCCTCCATTTTCGCCCCTCCCTCTCTCCTCACGATCGGCCATCTCCCTCTCCTCGTTTCTTTCTCTCCTTCTTGGGACCGGACCACCCACCGCCGCCGCCCTTCCTCGGCCCGCTTCATGGGAGTTGTTGGTCACGACAAAGGACCGCCGTGGAGAGCTGAACCAGCCCCCGAACCTTCGCCCCGAGCCGCGCCTCCTCCTCCCTTGTGGACGACCAGCCATACTGATTTTGGCCGAGTGGACGCCGTGACCTGAAGAGGAGGTCCACACCGTGAACCACCGTCGTCGAGCCGCGAGTTAGATGTACTTGTTTCTTCCGCGAGTCGTCCACCCAGTCGTGAGTTTAATACCCAAACTTAGTCTAGCCTTAATTGTGTTTAGTTGGGTTAATTGGGTTGATTAGTGGAGATTAAGCTAGTTTGGTGTTTGTTAGTGATTGTATGGTTGATGGCTGAATTAATGATGTTGTTGAGGGTGATTTAAGGTAGGAACTATGGTTGACTAGTGGGAGTTTGATGGCTGTCCATGGTGAGCCAAATTCGGAAGCCTTGAGTTTTTGTGCTAGAAATGGTGTTTTTAGGGCTAAATGGGCTTGATTTGCTATATTAAGCTAAGTGTATGTCTAATATGTTTGAGTGAGGTCTTGGCTGAATTGTTTGAGGCTAAAATGGAGTTTTGAATGTGTTTGGCTATGTTTGAAGTTGGAGTATGGTTATGGCCGAATTTTACATGTTAGGTGTTACAAATGCTAGAAATGGCCATTGTTTGTAATGTTGGAAATTGTTATGGCATTTGTATTCATTGACATGAAAATGCATGTCACGCACATTGTATGTCGAGATTGAGATTTGAGATGACATTGTGTGATTGTGCGGGTGTGACATTGCATTGTGTGATCACGGTAAATGCCCTGAAAAGAGTGGAGCTGGGCTAAGATAAAATTGATATGTGTGATCACCTAATGGCCTACGGGTCGAGTTCCGTCCTCATGCACTTTGTAGCAGGACGATGCCCGGTTAGACCGGAAGACGACCATCCTCATGCACTTTGTAGCAGGCTCTGGTTCGTAGGTGAGCGGTGTTGCGCCTCAGGCACTTTGTAGCAGGCTAGAAGACACCGGGCCGGGGGCGTAGTATATACGCTGGCCATGAAGTGTTGTGGCCTTCGGGTCGGGCCCTATTGTGGGTCGTGAGATTAAGAATGAACTGAACGTTGCATTATGTGAATTGTGAATCATGCAGTATTGTGATGAGATTGTGAGAATTGTTAGCATGTGACTGCATGAGGCATTCGTGTGGGATGCGGTAATTGAGTGATTTGAACCATTTAAAGAATATGAGCACGCCGTGTGTGAAGTACGCCTGCCCGTATGTACACGTATGTGGGTGTATATATATATGTTGAATTGCACTAACTTGCAGGGGTTGAATCACGTTGAAACATATTGAGTTTTATGTTTGTTGGCTTGAATGCTTGATTTTGATCCGTTAAGAGACACACTTTAGCCTAGCCTAGGTTTAGGTATTTGATTCACTGAGCTAGTCTCACGGTTGTGGTAAAACCGAACATTTCAGAACCTACCCCCTAGGATGCCGGAGCCGCCTCCACTTTTTGGGATTCCTAGGCAGATATTACAGACTGAGGAGCATTTCCCAGCTGGAAATGACGAGATGCATGTGAGGTTTAGGTCAGTTCTCTACGTTAATGTGGGTGAGGATGAGCATCAGAAGCAAGAGTACATCGCATGGTGTCGTAGGGCAGCGGACGGGACCCTCAGTCGACCTATCCGTACCTTTGACATTCCAGAAGACGCTGATGGCGAGTTGGAGCCAGTGATTGCCGATGGCGAGGTGGTCGATGCTTCTCCACCTGACGCTCCGCCAACCGTCGAGGCCCAGCCAGGCCCCGGAGTTTGGTATGTTGACCTAGAGCCGGAGCCTATGGATGAGGATGAGGACGACCCCGAGCCAGAGGCGATGGAGCAGGATGATGAGAATGGTGAGGTCGATGAGGTAGGCGAGGATGTAGACATAGATGCCGTCGAGGATGCAGCCGAAGATGTAGACCTTGAGGACGACTTTGACTCCGAGGCTGAGGCTGACGCTCTCTTAGCAGACTACTGGGGAGTTCAGGAGGGTCAGGCTGATCAGGAGGACCCCGACATGGACGTGGATGAGCCAGAGCCGGATCGCAGCTCTTACGAGGAGTCAGCTGAGTCTTACGATGAGCCCGACGATTCCAGCGACCCAGACTATGAGCCTTAGACTAGTTGGTCGACGATAGGGATCCTTACCCTTTTTGTTATAGTGATCCTTAGTACAGACCTACTCACCCGGCCACCGACACTTTTTGGATTAGTGGCCTTTTGACTTCGATGCTAGCTTGACCTTGACTTAGACCTGTAGTGGTTATGACTGTACATGTATTTGCGTTCTTTGTGTAAACAGTTTATATATATATATATGAGATTGAGGTTTTACTTGATGATATTCTAATTGTTTGGCTTCCTTGCTCATCTTTATTTGTCAGGGTTTGTAATCTGCTTTTGCATGTGTTTTTATACTCTGATTGTTGTTGGGTCGGCGAGGTCTCCTAGGGACGTCGCACTATGATCGACCGGAGTGGTAAGGGGATGCTCGCGTTCCGATGGGTAAGTTGGGTTCGGGGCGTGACACTAGACAAGTAGATTTACTTGTTGGTTGTTTTCCCGAATGTTATTGCTGTTGTGATGCTGAGCTTTGCTATTTTTTTTTTTTAGAATTATGTGGGCCAAATTTGGGATAGTTTCTTCATGACAGCTGTTAAGAACATCTTGAAGTATAACATAATTTAATTTGGGAATTTTTGAAAGTCATTTGAGGCCATTTAAAAGTCCATCTTTGGACCCAAATTAGTCTGCCGGAAACACTGTTCCTCGACCTTCGGGTTTGTTCGAATTTTTATAAATTTTTTCGAACATATTTTCAAATACTTCATTGACAAAACTTGTTGGGGACATTTGTGAATATGACATAAAAATTTCAAAGCTTTCTAAAGAGATTTGGTTACTACTTGAAATGCATTTAGAAAGCCGGATGGGCAGTCTAAATGAAATATTTTATGTCTGACTTTGGGTGACAAAAAGAGGTGATTCTAGGAAGAACTGAGCTTTGTGTTCTCCATGAAAAATGTTCATCAAGATGTTTTCTAGGACATATCCTAAATTCATAATTTTTAGAGTTGAATTAGTATTTGTTTTAAAAGGAATTCCAAAACTGTGCGTTGGCCCAGATTTACCTCGAATCTGTGTATTCGGTTTTCCCTTGTTCCTTGTGGCCGCATTGTGATGCTTAGTGGCTAAATTTAATGTTGGCAAGGATAGATTAGTGTTAGTGATTTATGGCTTGATTGGTAAATTGGAGTAATGTAGGATGTTGTGATCGAATGCTTACTACCCTTGTGGATGGTTTGACGCTTGAATATAGGTGTTTTATGATGATTTGATGGCCGAGATTGAATGTCTTGATGTGTTCACTTGTGATTACTGAGAGGTGGCTTCAATTGTTGATTCAGTGATTAGATCGATTATTGAAGTGGCTAAATTGATTGGATGGAAATTGAGCATGTTTGAGTGTTATTATGACTTGTTATTATGGTGTGGTTGGAGTGATATACGTATTGCATATAATCGATAGGCCCTGAGGCGTATTTACGTGGGGAAGGATGTGAAATTGAGCGAGGAAGTACATGTGATCCTTTAGTCCTTGATGCATATTTACGCGAGACAATGCCCGATGATCCCGGATGATAGCCAACTTGATGCGTCTCTACGCAAGTTGTGCTGTGGACTTGATACATATTACGCGAGTCATGTGAAGTGGTGGACCTGAGGCGTGTTACGCGGGTCGATAATAAATGATGAGTTGTTGGATTGACTTTATAATTACATATGTTAGGAATTGGTGGTATTTTGCAGTGTCTGGACCATATGTGGTCTGGCATGTTATTACGATCCAACTAACGTTTAGGGTTATATATGCATTAAGGTAAGGCTTGGTGTTATTCTATTTGTCTGGAGGTACGTGTTAGCCTAGATAGGGTTTAGGGTGTTGCTTATTGAGACTCGTTCTCATGGTTATTAAATAATCATTTCAGACCCTCAACATCGACCATGAGCAATACACTAGAGCGTTTTGGGATCCCGAGGCATACTGAGCACTCGGTGATGGAATATCCCGTAGGAGACGGCGAGGCCTATATTAAGCATATTACCGCGATGTGGGTAGATGTAGGTAGATAGATGCTATAACTTAATATGTATTGGGCTTACTACTATCGGGATTTATACGGCACCTATGGTCTACTTTCAACAGTGATGTTCCATTTAATAAGGTAGGTGAGTAGGACCTTTCGGTGGCTCTCGCTCCCGACGGTGTGGTCACGAGCCTGGATGCTGCCCCCGACCGATGATAGTGGAGTCTGACTTCGACGAGGAGTCCATGGAGTCAGAGCTGGAGGAGGAATCTAAGGAGGCCATCCCAGAGCCAATGAAGTTTGATTCCGAAGAAGAGCCAATAGAGGAGCCCAAAGAGGAACCCATGGAGTCGATGCCTGAGTCTGCGAGTTCTAAATCGGATTAGGAGCTGCAACGGTGCTTTAGTGCTATAGAAACCCTTTTTGTATAGCAAGGCTAGCCTACCTGACCATCAGTCCCTTTTTGATGAAAGTGGAGTTTAACCCTAGTGGCCTAACGTGTGTAAAACTGAATGTTGTAAATGTGTTATTGTCTGAAGTACGTTGTTGATTGTTCAAGTGTTTTCTTTACTACTCTTGGTCTTTAATCTTGTCTAGGTGCTTTTAATCGTTTTCACTTGCGCTTTATGTTTTGATGTTCGTGTGGGTCGATGACGAGTCCTAAGACGTCACATTCGAAATACGACCGTGAAGAGGTGCTATGAGCTTGGTAGGGTCCGGGGTGTGACATTCCCGTTGATTTGGTATCAAAGCAAGGTCAACTCAATCCAAATTGATCGAGACCTGAAGTGATAAGGAGCGATGACCTTGGGGCAGACAATTAGGGAGACTTGTGTGCTATGCATGCCTCCAGACTGTTTAATTGTGATTGTTGAGTGATTTGGTCTAATAACATATGACAGTACATGTGCGTCAGGATTTGAGATAAGTGCACGAACCTTGTTGGTTGTGATCGGGTGTTATTTGTGGTTGATTGCTTGCTTGTGAATTGTGGATGTGGATTCTTGCCTAGGGCTTTAGACTGGTATAGTTAACCTAAGTCTCTAATTCCTAAGTGGAATTATAGTAGGTAAGTAAGTGGTGAGAAACCGTGAGTATAAATAGAGGCATGGGGACAAGAGGCTAATTGAGTGTGCAAGCACAAAGTGTGGAGGACCCACGGTTGACTGAGGTCATTAGGACCTTGTAAGAAATTGGAAATTTGATGGGGAGGCAAGCTCTGGAGCAAGTTGCCACTATAGCCTAGGCGCTGAGGCTGCTACGGCTACTACTGCAAATGGAAACAATGGTAATTGTCACGCTCCGAACCCCACGACACGCAATGTCCCTACCTTGGTCGACACGTATGCGACGTCCCAGAAAGCGTTGCCGACCCAATGCCCAAGTAGAGAGCAAAGTATAAGCAAAAGCAATTAAATAAACAAACCCTGACAAAAATATTAATACAAGACAATGGATAGCACGACAACAATCAAACAATACTGGAAATATGTACACTTTATATTGCTTATCAAAGCTCTTTTACAACGTTTACCCATACACATCATATATACAACCAAAACCAACAGGGTTAGCGGACAGCCACTACTAAACAAAAAGGATAGGTGGCTAGGGTGAGTCAAACTAAACCTACAAGGAGGACTACAGTAAAAAAGGAACAGTCCTCCCTATCAACTCTGGACCCTCCTAAGGCTCCCAGTTAGGGTCTGAAGACTCCGAAGAATCCTCGAAGGATCTCTCGTTTGGCTCTGACTCCTCTGACTCTATGACCTGGGCTGCTGCTCGCTCATCCTCTGAATCCATCTCTAATTCTGGATCAAGATACCATCCTACCTCTTCCTCTGATCCTATCTTTATGTCCGATCCTAGCTCTACTACCACTGTCCTGCGCTGGGTCTAACTCCATGGCTTCTGGTTCCACCTCATCCTCATGGTCTAAGGGCTCTGGATCAACATACATCACCTCGGGCTCCTCATGCTCCTCGTCGATAGCAGCAGGTCCGTCCACAGTCTCATCCTGAATGCTCCAATTGAATGTAGGAGGAGGATCTAGAATCTCAACATCCACCATTTGTGGAATTATCACGTCGTTCTCATCTAAAGGAACATCAAAAGTCTTGAGAGGGGGTCCAGTCACTCCATTGGCTCCCCTATAGCACCAGGCTACATACTCCTCGGTATGATAGTATGACTCTCCCACATTCACAAACAACACTAAATAATATCTCACATAAGCTGCCCCGTCCCCGCAGGGGTGTACACTCGAAGTCCGCTGAATCAAGTGCGGTATCCCAAAAAGAGGTGACGGTCTAGGCATCCTCACGTATGTCAAACGCATGCTCATACTCATAAATGTTTGTACCGCACATCAGCCACCGAGTCACACGTTCTTGCACTCATGCACACACATGCCTCTAATATGTCATGCTCATGACTTGGCTCAATATCACACACTGCCAATTCCTCAAATTATTATTCGACTCGCATAATACGCATCAGGTCCAAATTTATTAACAACACTTCATGGGTCGCGTGAAATGTATCAGGCCCGGTGTCTCTAGCCCGCGTAAAACGCCTCAGGCGCAATACCGATCTCCATATACGGACCACACCCCCGTAAAACGCATCAGGTTGGCGTGTTCTGGCAATCTGGGCATTGTCCCACGTAAAACGCATCAGGACGGATTTTATGTGATCACACATGTACATTATTAATTATTATCCAGGCCTCGCGTAATACGCATCAGGGCATTTAGTGATCGCATGCTCATTCACTGCACACATGAATGCACGGCCAAACAATTCCCGTACTCGAACAATTTATGAAACATAATGAGTATACAATAACATTCTGGCATATAATCGCTCAATGCCCAAATTAATGTGCTCAATTGGTCAATTAATACCATGTGGCCCAATACGCGATTCACAATCAACAATCAATTCCAAGCCCATCATTGGCCAATCACACTCAGCATTAACCAGTCACACAATTATACGACATAGTGCTGCACAATCTAGCACAATTAAGTTAATAACAACCAAAGATCAATCAGCTCGAGCATACCCGGCATTTATGCAACTTAATCTCTAAAATGCCGATTTTAATCCATTTAATCCAATTGTGGATAGCCAATATTCATCCCGTTTTGGCTCCCAAATAAATCGCTAAATCGGCACACTAATCCATCCCATTTATCCCGACTTCGACCACGCTACACAGTCCAATAATTATTTCCTGAATTACCCTAACACGCCGAACCCTTCTAAAAATACACGATTTCCTAATTCGGGCTTAGGGTATTATACTCACCCAAATTCAAATCGGGCCGATGAGGAACGGGCGGTCAATTGCCGGTGAACGGCGAAATCGACGGCGACGTTCTGGTGGCGACAATTCACGGTGGCGACGGCGACTCACAGCGATCGGCGACATACGAACAGTGGTGTACGGACTCGTACGGAACGGCGGCAAAAAGCTCAGCTAGGCGATGCTCCTGCGATTGGCGGTGAAGTTCCGGCGAGAATGACCGAGGAAGAGAGAAATAGAGAGAATGAGGAGAAAATGAAAGCTGGCCGGTCAAGGTCAAATTGAGGGAGAGAGAGAAAAGATTCGGGATAAATATCAAAGTGTGAGTGGAGTCCATGTGTCACTAATCCAAGACTTTGGACTAAAATACCTTTAATCTAAGGGCTCACACTAAACTCATCCAAATAATTGAAGGGCTCTTTTGTCAATTGTCAAATTGAATTATTGGCTGATCCTTATCCATATTTTAAATTCCCAAAATGCCCTTTTTAATTACCAAATTCGGAATCTTCATTTTTGGCCTAGGGGCAAAATGGTAATTTTCCAATTTCGGACCGAAATTTTGATTTTTGTCCATGCCAACCCCAAATATACGTGGCCACTCAAAAATGTTGTCGGCCACGTAAAATAAATACTTACGCCCTCGAAAATTGGCTTCAAAGTCTTGAGGGGCAAAATCGTAATTTTTCACTCCCGGGTTAAAATTTCATTTTTCGACCATACACACTCCAAATATGCGTGACCACCCTAAAACTATATCGGCCTCGAAAAATAATCACCTACGGTCTCAAAAATCAACTTCAAAGCTTGGAGGGGTAAAACCGTAATTTTTCACTTTCGGGTGAAAATTTCATTTTTTGACCATACTCCCTCCAAACATACGTGGCCACTCTAAAATGACGTCAGCCTTGCAAAATAGTTGTATATGACCTTGAAAATCGACGCCCTAATCTGGGTTAATTTTCTACGATCAAAATCGCTCAATTTCAAATTTTAAAGTCTCTAACTAACAGGCGGCTGTTTAGGAGTTACGCATATCGACCTAGGGATACTCAAGTCGTGATGGCCTCGATGACCGGGAAAACGTGAGAATTTTATCACTAGTGCCGGAGGTCACGATCGGTCGGTTTAAGTTCGGGATTTGTTCACCACGTGTACTTTCGGTTATACGGAATCACCCGCGATCCGATTGTACATCATTGGCCAAACCATATTCGTCACTATCCTAGGATCGGCCTACATTGGCCCAAAATATTTCCTCACCTTTTCTCAGAATTGATGCCCAATTCGCGATCGAGTTCTTAGTCCACGTACCATTTCCTAATTAGCCCTTCCCTTTCGGTCAGTATCCCGAGAGTGATCAATTCCGAGCAAGACTTACCAAAGTGAAATGAGAAATAATATCTATTTTATTGATCCCGAAAATGGTTCGAAATTCGGGATGTTAGAGTAATCATGGGAATCAAGGCCAAGGTTAAGGGCAAGGAAATGTGAATAGACATATACACCAACTAGTGGAACAGTTCTTGAAGTTAAAGCCTCCGAAGTTTGATAGGAAAGGTGATCCTGAGGCTATATCGATCTGGGTGGAAGAAGTAGAACAGGCCTTTACCGTACTGGGATGCACAGAAGGTGAGAAGGTGACCTTGGCAGTGTATCAACTACAAAAAAATGCCAGTGGTTTGGTGGATGGCCACCAATGTAAGGGTGTTCCCTACGGGTATAGCATAAACTTAGACCGCTTTCAAAGAGGCTTTCAATGGCAAGTACTTCTCGAAGAGTGCCTAGGAATAGAAGATGATTGAATTTCTCAAACTTTGCCAAGGTCAGCTGTTAGTGGACCAGTATGAGGCCGAGTTTGCAAGATTGTCCAAGTATGCTCCAAGGATGGTGGAGGACCCATTGTATAAAGCCTGGAGGTTTGGAGATGGAGTGAAGTCAGACCTTTGCAACAAGATGATTTCACTAAACCTAAGGGACTATAACGAATTGTATGAGCGGGCTCAGGTTATTAAGCGAGATCAGAAGGAATGGGCTGCCACCTCTGGATCGCGGTCTGCCCCTACTAGGGATAACCGCTACTTCAACAAGAGGCCGATGGCGGGGAATCAACGCTTTATCCCTCCCGTGCGAAGAACATCGACAAGTTGAGCCACTTTCAAAACAGGAGCGGAGCGTGTTTTGGATGTAGTGGAACAAGCCACCAAATGAGGAACTGCCTCAACAATAGACAGGCTAGGCCGCTTGTGCTACCACAACTGCCTTGGAATGGAAATCAGATGGGAGTTGCCCCACCGGCCATTCAGAATAGGCCGCCAGCTCAAGGACGAGTATATGCGATGGCGAGAAGGGAAGCTGAGGACGCGCCTGGTGTGGTCACAGGTACGATCTCTCTCCGTAATCATGCTACATATACTTTATTTGATAGGAGGCGTCACACTCGTTTATATCTAAGCAATTCGTTAATTGACTAGAATTGAATCGAATCTACTAAAAGTTATGCTATGTGTTACCATGCCTTTGAATCAATAAAGTGATGATCTCATTAGGATGCCAGGATTATAAGATAGTGATTGGAAATAGAGAGGAAAGGATAGATTTGGCAGTTTTACTTATATTTGATTTTGATGTGATTATGAGTATGGATTGGTTGGTTAAAAAGAAAGCTATAATGGATCGTGGTAACAGGGTGATCCAATATAATCCGGTTGGACATCCTAGATTTGAGTTTATGGGAAGCCGAGAAGGAACCTTGATCCTTTGGATTTCATTACTTGAGTTGACAAAGTTGATGGACGAAGGGTGCGAAGGGTTTCTAGAACCTGTGGTTGATTCGACGATGGAGAATCCAAAGTTGGAAGATGTAGCTGTAGTGTGCAACTTTCCCGAAATCTTTCCTCAAGAATTAGCGAGATTGCCACCAGAAAGAGAAGTGGGATTTGTAATCAAGTTGGCCCCTGGGATTGAGCCAATCTCGAAGGCGCCTTACAGAATGTCATTGTCTGAGTTGAAGGAATTGAATGTTCAAATGCAAGAATTATTGGAGAAAGGGTTCATTCGTCCAAGTGCGTCTTCGTGGAGAGCGCTAGTTTTGTTTGTGAGGAAGAAGGATAGAACTTTGAGGTTGTGTATCGACTATAGACAGTTAAACCAGATAACTATCAAGAATAAGTACCCACTACCAATGATAGACGATTGGTTCGATCAGCTACAAGGAGCATCGGTGTTTTCTAAGATTGACTTAAGGACTAGGTATCACCAATTGAGGATCAAGAGGAAGATGTGCCAAAGACGGTATTTCGAACAAGATATGGACATTATGAGTTTACGGTGATGCCGTTTGGATTAACTAATGCCCTTGCTACCTTTATGGATCTAATGAATCTGGTGTTTAAGGAGTTCTTGGATCAGTTCATCATAATCTTCATCGATGACATATTGATTTACTCGAAGAGCCCGGAAGAGCATGAGATGCATTTAAGTAAAGTTCTACAAACTTTAAGAGAACACGCATTATATGCCAAGTTTAGTAAGTGTAAATTCTCGCTCAATCGAGTGGCATTCCTTGGACACATAATCTCTGGGGGATGAAATCTTAGTAGATCCGACAAAGATTGAAGTCGTAACGAAGTGGCCAAGATCGACGATAGTAATAAAGGTTGAAGCTTCTTGGGGTTGACAGGTTATTATCGACGCTTTATGGAAGGACTCTCTTCAACAGCAACACCGTTGACGCGTCTGCTTAAGAAAGAAACAAAATTTGAATGGACTAACAAGTGTGAACGGAGTTTTCAAGAACTAAAGCAGAGATTGACGATGGCGTCAGTGTTGACAATTCCAATTGGACTTGGAGGATATGAGATTTATAGCGATACGTTGCTAAAAGGGCTTGGATGCATACTAATACAACATGGCAGGGTGGTTGCATACGCATTACGACAGTTAAGATTGCATGAGATGAACTACCTAACGCATGACTTGGAATTAGCTGCAATTATCTTCGCCCTTAAGATTTGGAGACACGATCTATACAGAGAGAAATTTCAAATTTATACGGATCATCAAAGTCTTAGGTATTTATTTTCTCAAAAGAAGTTAAACATGAGACAATGTCATTCGATAAAACTCCTTAAGGACTACGATTGCAATATCTTATATCACCCTTGAAAGGCCAATAAGGTAGCGGATGGATTAAGTCGGAAATCAATCATTGCGTGTATGATGGTCAAGGAATGGACTCTGTTGGAAGGAGTGCGAGACTTAGAGTTCAAATTCGAGGTGAGTTTTGTTTCGAGCCTACTTGCAACATTGAGGATCGAACCGGAAATCTAGACTAAGATTAAGGCTATGCAATCTACGGACCAGGAAATCCAGAAGATACTGGAGATGGATACCACCAAGAGAAAATCGGACTTCCAAGTGTCCGAGGATGGGATCTTGAAGTTTTGAGGGAGGTTGTGCGTACCCGATGATGCGAAGCTTAAGGAAGAGATCTTGTCGAAAGCTCACCATAGCAATTATAGCATTCACCTGGGTAGCACGAAGATGTACCAGAACTTGCGACAGCACTATTGGTGGAACAGTATGAAGGTGGACGTAGCCAAGCATGTGGCCAAGTACTTAATATGTCAACAAGTAAAAGCGCAAAATTGTAAGTCCAAAGGATTATTGCGACCTTTGAAAATCTCCGAATGGAAGTGGGAACATATAATCATGGATTTTGTCATGGAATTACCAAGGAGCCAAAGAGACCATGATTTCATTTGGGTGATAGTCGATCGATTAACAAAATTAGCGCACTTCCTAGTAGTGCGAAAGGATTTTCCATTGGAAAGGTAGGCCAAGTTGTATGTATGATAGATAGTTCGCCTGCATAGAGTACCAATGACGATTACTTCGGACCGTGATCCCAAGTTTATTACTAGCTTTTGGAAGAGTCTTCAGGTGGCAATGGGAATGAAGTTGCAATTTAGTATTGCCTACCATCCACATACGGATGGTCAGTCTAAAAGGATAAGCACAATTTATACAATCCATTAGACATATTGTAACACCTAACCTTATTTGAATTAAAGAACATAGAAATAGTATTGCTCTTTATTTCAAAAGAGTAGCCACGCATGTCCAAACTTGATACGGAAACTAAGTTTCATCTAAAAGAATGTACATAAAAAGTATTTCTTAACATCAAATTAAAACCAATATCTAGAATTAAAATGATATCTCCCATGAACTCAACGTCAACTTTATTGTTGTTTCCCACGGTGAACTTTGATTTATCTTGATTTGCCTTCCTATGATTTATGAATCTTATATGGTAAATGCAATATGATTTTTTTCACCTTTATCTAGCCACCATGAACTGGCTATGGCTTATGATAAGTTAGATTCAGAAACATATGTCAAAGAATCATTATGTGACCTCTTTATGTAACCTCTCTTCTTACAAAAGAAGCGGCAATCACCATTCTTCTTGATGGATGCTTTCTTAGGACCTAGATTGTCAGATTAACCAATGGTTTTATGAGTTCCTTTATGAGTATGATTTTGTGACCTCTTACTCTTCTTGTCCTTAACCCCAAGATAACCATCACATCTCATATTGAAGAGTCGTTGTAGATGTATCATAATTTCAGTGTTAGACAAGATATGGTTCCAAGCTTCCAAGGCCTCCATCATTTGTTTAGCAATGCAGTCAGCTAGCAAACCACTCTTTAAGTGTTCTTAAATAGATTAATCCATTAATTACAAGCAAATCCAATTGCTCTTTTCCCAAGCAGCAAAGAGTGCTTTCCCGAGATTCGTACTGGTGGCAGTGAAATCTACTTGCTTTTCCTTAGTAAGAGCAATATGAATATTCACCAGCTCCATCCCAAACAAAAAATCTTCTTCCCATTTCTTAAAGTCTAAGCCAAAAAAAACCTCAATCATAATAGAGTTGTCGTTTCCAGAGAAGGTGACTAATGTGATAAGCAATGTATACAATTAACATTATATTTGAGCACCTTGTAACTTAAAACTGTATAAGTACATATCATGAGATTTACATACATCATCATACAAACACCTTTAGGCAGAATATATGAAATGTAGTTGTATACTCTCCACGTGACAGCGGCCATAATAATATATTCCAACCTTCATGAATTCATCACCTTTGGGTGTATGAACCACTAGGATTAGTCACTCCTCAAGCATATGCTGAACATGCATTCCCTCCATGAACTAATACACAATAACCGCCTTTAGAAGTATGACCACACATTAGAATAGGAGACATCCCACCATAATACGAGACCAATATTTCTCAAACTCAATCAAGTGTACCACTTTAGTGGTCACCACCCAATTGAATCCTTGAAATTCTCTCATACCAAAAATATAAACTTGGTCTCATATTTACCATATACATGTGATTTTCTTGAAGACAGGGGCAATTTGTCACTAAAATCACATGTCATGCCAATTACATTGCTTCATTCATTGATAGACAACGAATTACACTCCACACATTCTTTATGTGGTGATATATATGTGAGCTACCATCTATAATTCCGAAACCATGGATAAATACAAGAAAATACGCAAAAATACCCTAAAAATACACATATATAGGGCTTTATGCATATTTTCACATCATTAAAAACTCAAACATATAAAATAAATACATAATAGTGTAGAGCATCTCGATATGTGCGCATCGGTACCAAGAACACCCCAAACGGACGTAGGACACACTCTCACGCACCACCGAAGTGCGTGGCACATATGCTTGCGTTCAGCTGGTCAAAGGTCAATGAACCGGTCCGAATAGTTGATTGGTCCAGTCAATCGAGTTGGGAATCTAGGTTGACCTGCGTGGTGGGTGGCTAACGTCATGATGACATTAGCCTTGGCACTTGTAAAGCACGCATTGGCAACGCTTGTGCGTGGGGGCGCATGACGGCACATGGACGATGCACACCACTGCCCAACGGCTTGTCATCGCACGTGGAGGCACGTGTGGCGTTCCCCGGTGACGCGCCACCTATGGATATGCTAGTCTCGTCGAGTACTTTCCATTTTCAAAATCAATTTTTGACTTACAAAAAAATGAAAATGAGCTAAATATATTGTGACATTCCGAATTTCGATCCATTTTTGGGATTTATAAAATGTGTATTTCATTAGTGTGCCTATAGTAAAATCTCGCTCAGAACTGATCACTCTCAAGTTATTTTTAAATATGAGATTTCATTGTAATCGCATTTTATCGAATTTGACTATTATTTAGAGCCCAAACTTTTGTGTTGAATTTCTCGGAGTTTCGGGATGAATTTAATTGGATAGTGTTGATATTATTATGGCCAGCTTCGATATTGCCTGGGATATGTGAAAAATAAATTTTGACTGGGTGCGGATTGGACTAGTAGACCACCCTTGTAGTGTATTTTATCTAATGTCTGTGGGCTAAATCCTAATTTATAATTAGTATTTTCATTGGCCGTTAGATCGTTTTTGAATTTGAATGCGAGCCTTTGGACCGCGATCATTTTTGACTCTCTCTCTCTCTCTCTCTCTCTCTCTCTCTCTCTCTCTCTCCCCCTTGTTCGATCACGTCCTGTGACATTCTGAATTTGACCCACTTCCGGAATCAATGAAATAGATATATATTTCTCATTTCGTTTTAGTAAGTCTCGCTCGGAATTGATCATTCTTTGGATACTGACCAATAGGGAATAACAAACAAGGAAAACGGTACATGGACCCAAAAACTCGATCGTGAATCGAGCTTTGATTCCGAGGAATAACGGGAAAATATTTTGGGCCAATGTGGGCCGATCCAAGGAGGGCGATGGATTAGGTTTGCCATCGACATACGATCGGATCGCGGGTGATTCCGCACGATTGAGGGTACGCATGGTGAATAATCCTAAACTTGCTCCGAATGATCACGACCTCCGGAACTAGCAATAGATTCTCGTGTTCTCTAGGAAATCAAGACCATCACGACTCGAGTAACCCTAGGTCAATAAGCGTAACCCCTAAAAAGCCGCCCGTTAGTAAGAGACCCTAAAATCGCATTTGAGTGAAATTGATCGTTAAGTTGAATCCGGACTTGAGTGTCGAATTTCACGAACGTACGCGACTAATTTTCAAGGATGACGTTATATTAGTGTGGCCAATCATAATTGGGATCGGTATGGTAAAAAAAATATATAATTTTGGATTGGAAGTGAAAAATTACCGTTTTGCCCTTGAACCCTATGCTTTAATTTCGAATTTTGAAGGGTATTTTGGACTTGTTAAGCCCCTAATGTGACAAAAAATGATGGATAATTAAGCTCCCATCACTCTTGCTCATTTTCAAGTTTGCCCCTAGATATTTTGTTCTAGATTGAATCCTAGCCCTTGGTTTTGGATAGGATTGATGGGTATTTGAATCTTGGCCATTGGATTAGGTTAGTAGTAGGGTGGTTAGATTGGTCATTGTTAGTGGGGTAGTTGACCAACTCCCACTCAAGGTTTTGTTCAAAACTCTCTCATTCTCTCTCTCTCCCCTCACTTCCCCATTTTAGCTGGCCCTCTCCATCTCACACTCTCCATTCTCTCCTTCTCCCTTGGCCACGAAGAAGCCAAGCCACCGTAGCACCATCAGCCGAGGCCGTGTAGCCCCGCCGAAACCGCACGCCATCGTCGCATCACACTCAACCACCACTCGACCACCTCTATCTCTCCCTCTCTCCCTTCTCATTCTCGGCGCACCACTAGCACCAACTAGCTTGCCTTGGCCATGCACCGCCGCCCAAGCGTCGCCCGCCACTGCCGTCCACACTATCGCCTCGTGCCACCACCATAGCCATCCTCACCTTTCCCCCTCCTTTTCCTATGCCACGCCACCATCACCGCCACCCCCCTTCACCGTCTTGCCTAGTCGTAAGCCAGCAGCCCATCGCCACCGCCGTTCACCGCCTGTGGAGCCACTGGAGTTCCCCACTCGTCCGGCACGAGCCGGCGACCAACCAGCCCATTTTCTCCTAGTTTAGTTCGGCACCCTTTTGAGTTTTTGAGCTTAGGACTTTGGGTGAATGGAAACCTTAAACCCTAATTAGGATTTGTGCATTTTTAGACAAGTTTAGGGGTTAATTAGGGTATTTTAGGAGTTGTTTAAGTGGTTGGTAATTAGGCTGATGGTGTGATGATTTGGGAGCCTAATGTGCTATTTTAAAGGTGATTTAGAGGCTTATGGTGGACTGTTTCATGGCTGAATATTGTTGGCTTGAATGGACAACTTGTTGTTAATCTATGGGTTAAATGTGATTTGCTATGTATGTTGTGATTAGTCCATGAGGTGGCTGAATTGGACATGGTTTTAATTAATTTTGTGGTGCCGTGATGTTCAAGTGAGTGTTTAATGTGGCCAAGGAATGAGGAACATTGTGGGCCATAGGCTAGTGTGGTTTCAATGACTTAATTGCATGATTTTTATGTGCCATATTATGCACCGTGGATGAATTACATTGATTGGCGAATTGAGCATGTTGTTCTGTGAATTGAAGAATCAATGTGGATTAAATTGATGCTCTAAGTTTTGAGTGCTATGGCCATGGTTTCGTGCATATTGAGTGATGGCATGTTATGTGAATCATGCGGGTTGTATGAATCGTATTGAGCATGTGATCACCTAAATTACCCTAAGGCATCGTTTATACGGGGTTCAAATAATAAATTGGTGAAGTGTGCATGTATGATCATATAAGCCCTGAGGCGTCATTTACGTAGGGTATTGAACCCATCCTGAGGCGTTTAACGCGGGACGATGCTCGGATTACCGGATGATGGCCAACTTGAGTCGTCGTTCACGCGGGTTGTGTCATGGACTTGAGGAGTGTTACACGAGTCCCGAGCAGTGATAGACTTGATGCGTTTAACACGGGTCGAACTTGATGCGTTTAATGCGGATCGGAGATTAAATGGGAAATTGGCACGTGTACGAAGTGTGCATTAATGAGTGCAAGCACGTGCATAGCAAGAGTGTGTGGTCTAGTGATAATGTGTACGTGCCATTATTAGTTTTTCGATATTATTACTATGTGCCTAACCTGTAGGGTTGATTATATATTTGATTTGGGCCAAGGGCCTAAGTTGTTTATTCATTCAATTGTATGTTTGGATAGTTGCATGCCTGGAGGTGCATGTTAGTCTAGTTTAGGTTTAAGGGGTCTACTTACTGAGATTCGTTCTCACTATTGTTAAAACTCAACATTTCAGACCCCCAGTCTTGAGGATGGCAGGTGTACTACTACGTTTTGGGATCCCGGACTGTATAGAGCGTCCGATAATCAAGTACTCCGGTTGAAACTGGGAGGCCTATATTAGGTTTTATACTATTGTCTGGGTTTATGAGGGCGGGCCGCAACTCAAGGCCCATCCCTACCTTAGTTGGTTCTATCGGGATCAGACCGGCTTTCACGGGCCCCTTAGGACCTTTGACATTTCGTTTGACGGATTAGGCCAGTGGGATCCGCATACAGCTGATGGGGAAGTGGTGAGCCTCGATGTCGTGTCCGAGGTAGATTCGGACCCCGACCAGTCATCATAAAGTCCGACATAGATTTCGAGTTTGAGGACCAAGAGGAGGAGCCGATGGAATGGGAGTCCGAACCCGAACTGGAGCTGATAGAGCTAGAGCCTGAGCTGGAGGAGGATCTTGAGGAGGTGTCAGAGTCCGAGGATGATCCTGAGGAGGAGTCGTTGGAGGTCAAGTCCGAGCCCGAGTCCATGGATTTTGAGTTCGAGCCGTCCGACGATTCATTCAAGTTTTCTAGATCTAACTTGGAGCTGGATATCTCCTAGGGGTCAGCCTAGAGCATAGCTAGTGTTTAGGGCTGACACTTTTTGGAAGAGAGCCCTTAGTAGATATAGTACCTGACCGCCTCGAGCCATCAGTCCCTTTTTATGATAGTGGCTTGCTGAACCGTTTTGGCCTTGTGTATTTATGTTTCTAATGGATATTGTAAATTCTCTTCTTATGAATGTAATTATGTGTTTATGTTATTTGTTGCTACCTTGGTCATGTTTAATTATGTACGGGTGTATGATTATTTCTGCATGTGTATTATTCTCTGATTTGGGTTTTAGGTAGGCGACGTGTCCTGGGACGTCACACTAAGGGTGCGCATGAATACCATTCTGTGCCCGGGAACAATTTCTGAACAGAAATGATTCGTGTCCAAACAAGGGATTTGAAGGCGTTTGATAAACTGTCCAAAATTTCTATTTCTAGAGTAGAAAAGAATAGAAATGCGTTTGACAAACCCCATAAAATTTTGTTCCCAAATAATCAATTGTTTATTTTTTTCTTTCTAACTATTTTCTTCTTTAGCCATGGTTGGTCAAGTCTAAAGTGATAAGAAGTGATGACCATGGGTAGCTAAATAGGGAGACTTGTGTGTTACATGTACCTCTAGACCGTTTGATTTTCCTGATTGAGTGATTGTTGTACATGACAACATAAAATGAAAAAAAAAAAAAAAAAAAAACTAATTCTCAAAATTGCGAGAAACCTATCTTTTTTTTGGTTGTTTCTCCCTATGTTTCTTGCACAAATTTTTGACCGAAAATGTTGTGTGAAAACAAATAGTTTATGATTCCTTCCCAAACTTTCGGGAACAAAAGACTTTAGCTTGACATGCCAAGTTTGACCAAGAAGGATGCCACATCTAGAGTTCGAGGGTGTGACATCCCCGGTGAAATTAAAGTAAGATCAGGTCAATAGTGAGAAGTCCGGAGTGATAAGAAGTGATGGATGGGATAAATAGGGAGAGGAATACCTCTAGACCGGACCTGATTAAGGATAATTGTACATGACACGTAAATGGGCCAAGAGATGAGAGACCCGAGGATTGATGCAGTCATTTAGACACTGCAAGAAGATAGGGAACTTGATGGGAAGGCAGGCTTAAGAGAGGGCTACCAAGATTGCCTAGGCTACTGAGGCAACTACAGCTACGGTTGTTAATGGAAATTAGGCCAATCAAGGGCAAGTCCAAGTGGTTGTGAATAGACAGATGCACCAATTGGTGGAGAAATTTTTGAAATTGAAGCCGCCAAAGTTCGATGGAAAGGGTGACCCCGAGGCCGCGCCGCGTTGGGTGGAAGAACTGAAGAAGGCATTTGAAGTCTTGGGATGCACCGAGGCCGAAAAGGTGACCTTGGCTGTGTATTAGTTGTAAGAGAATGCCAGTGATTCATGGAAGGCCACCAGGGGAAGAGTGTTTCTTGAGGGTATTGCCCAGATTTGGGTTGTGTTCACCAAGAATTTCTACGGGAAATAGTTCTCTGAGAGTGCCAAGAAAAGGAAATTAGTAGAGTTCATGAGACTTCGCCAAGGATTGATGACAGTAGATCAATACGAGGCGGAATTAGCAAGACTATCGAAGTTCGAGCCAAGGATGGTGGAGGACCCACTAGATAAGGTCCGAAGGTTTCAGGATGGGCTAAAGTCGGATCTTCGTAACCAGATGATCTCATTGAATATCCGGGATTATGGAGAAATGTATGAGCGAGCTTAGGCGATAGAGCGGGATCAAATGGATAGGGCCGTCGCTTTTGGATCGCGGTTTGCCTTGGCTAAGGACAACCGCCACTTCGGAAAGAGGGCAATGGCAAGAAATAGGCGTTTTGTCCCTTCGGTCAAGAAGAATATCGGGAAGCCGAACCATTATCAGAACTGATTTGGGGCATGTTTCAAGTGTAGGAGCCTGGATCATCATAGAAGACATTGCCCTCAACATCTAGCATGACTGCCAATGCAATCTCAGCCGCCCTAGATGGGAAATCAGACCAAAAATCCCCTACCGGCTATTCAGAGTAGACCACCAACTCAAGGAAGGGTGTATGTGATGGCAAGAAGGGAGGCTGAGGACATGCCAGGCGTGGTCACATGTGACATTCTGAATTCGACCCACTTTTGGGATCAATGAAATAGAAGTTTATTTCTCATTTCGTTTTAATAAGTCTCGCTTGGAATAGATCACTCTCGGGATACCGACCAATAGGGAATAGCTAACTAGGAAAACGGTACGTGGACCTAAGGACTCGACCATGAATTGAGCTTTGATTCCGAGAAACGACGAGGGAATATTTTGGGCCAATGTAGGTCAATCTAAGGAGGGTGACGGATTTGGTATTGCCAACGATGTACGATTAGATCACGGGTGATTCTGCACGGCCGAGAGTGTGCATGGCGAACGATCCGAAACCTATTCCGAACGATCGCGACCTCCGGAACTAGTAGTAAATCCTTGCGTTCTCTTAGAAATAGAGGCCATTACGACTCAAGAAAATCCTAGGTCGATACACGTAACCCCTAAAAAGCCACTCGTTAGTGAAAGACGCTAAAATTGCATTTGAGCGAAATTGATCGTTGAGTTGAATCTGGACTTGAGTGTCGAATTTTATGAACGTACACAACTATTTTGTAAGGACAACACCGTATTAGTGTGGCTAATTATATTTGGGATTGGTATGGTTGAAAAATGGAATTTTGGACTGGAAGTGGAAAATTACCATTTTGCCCTTGGACCCTAGGCATTAATTCCGAAAATTAGAGGATAATATGGACTTGTTCAGCCCCTATAATTTAAAAAAAATTTATGGACAAATAAGCCCCCCATCACCCTTGCTAATTCCCAAGTTGCCCCTAGATATTTTGTCAAGATGAGATCTTGGCCATTGGTTTTGGATAGAATTATTATGAACTTTAATTCTTGGCCATTGGATTAGAGGGTTGGTGAAATAGCTAACCTAACCCACTCAAGACTTTTGGATAAAACACTATCTTACTCTTTCTCTCTCTCTTCATTTCCCTATTTTTGGCTGGCCACTTCCCCATCCTATTCTCTCCATTTTCTCTCCTTGCCGTGAAGCCAAGCCATCGGAACACCACCAGTTGTAGCCGCCGCCGCCCACTAGGACCACGCCACCGCCGTCCACACGACCACCTCGCACCACCACCACCATCACTTGACCATTCCCCCTACCATCTCTCTCCCTCATTCTCGTCACCATCGCCAACCCCCGCCCCCACCTTGGCTGCATCGCCGCCGCCCAAATACCGCTGCTCGAGCACCGCCGCCACCCTCAACCATTCCCCCTCCATTTACACACCTCGCCACCATCACTAGCACCCCCCCTTCGTCATCTCGAGCTGCCGGGAACCACTAGCCGCCGCCGCCATCGTTGATTGCCGCCGTGGGACCCGCCAACGCCACCGCTAATCCGGCGTGAACCAACACCGCCCAACTCATCTTTCTCCCTTGTTCGACCTCATTTGGAGTTTAGGATTTAGGTGAGTAGAAATCCTAAACCCTAATTAGGCTTTGATGCATTTTTAGGCAAGTTTAAGGGTTAATTAAGGTATTTTAGGAGTTGTTTTAGGGCCAATGATTAGGGTTGATCATATGGTGGTTTTGGTGGCCTAGTGTGGTGATTTGAAGGTGATTTAAAGGCCTAGAATGGTCTGGTTAATGGATGGTTGGTATAGGCTTGATTGGACCGCGTGTTGCTAATTGATGTTTTAAATGCGTTATGCCATGCGTGATTGCTTGGACCATGTGGTGGCTGACTTGTACGTGGCTTGAGATTAATTATGTAATATCATATTGAGTGCTTGATGTGGCTGAGATATGAGAGACTTGGTGGGCCATGAGCGCATGTGATCTCAATGACCTAATGGTGTAAATTTTGTGCACTAATTGATGGGCCGTAACTGAATTGATTTAATTGGTTGATTGAGCATGTTGTTATGTTGAATTGAGTGCTCAATGTGAATTTGATTGATGCCCCGATTATTGGATGATATGGCCATGATTTGTGTACAATGAGTGTTGGTATAATATGTGAATCATGCGAATGTGCGCGAATGTTATTGAGCATGTGATCACCTAAAAAGTCCTGAGGCGTCTTTTACATGGGGTTCAAATAATAAATGATGAAGTGTATATGTGTGATCACATAAATCCTGAGGCTTCATTTATATGGGGTATTGAATTCGTCTTGAGGCGTTTAACACGAGACGATGCTCGATTTACCGGAAGATGTCCAACTTGAGGCGTTGTTCACGTGGGTTGTGTCATAGACCTGATGCATCTAACGCGGGTCAGAGATTGCTTGGAAAGTAATAGACTCGATGCATTTAACGCTGGTCGGTGATTAACTGGAAAGTTGGTACATGTGCGAAGTATGCATTAATGAGTGCAAGCATGTGTATGACAAGTGTGATTGTGACCAATCGATAATGTGTATCTGCTATAACTATTTTTCTCGGTGTCATTATTATGTGCCTAACCTGTAGGGTCATTGATAGATTTGATTTGGGCCTGAGGGTCTAAATCGTTTATGTACTGAACTGTTATTTGGTTAGTTGCTTGTCTGGAGGTGTATGTTAGTCTAGTTTAGGTTTAGGGGGCCTACTCGCTAAGATTCGTTCTCACTGTTGTTAAACCCCAACTTTTCAGACCTCTCCAAATTTTAAGGATGGCGGGTATACCATTGGGACATGGATTGTATAGATTGTTGGGATAGCGGATCGTATAGATTGTTCGTGACCAAGGCCCATCCCTATCTTAGTAAGTGCTATCGAGACGAAATTGGCTTCTACATACCCCTTAGGACTTTTGATATTCCGTAGGACGTGTTAAGCCAGTGGGACCCGCATGTTGCAAATAGGGAGGTAGTAAGCCCCGATGTCGAGTCCGAGGAGGATTCTAACCCCCGGCCTATCATCTACGAGTCCGACATGGATTTCAACCCTGAGGAGGAAGAGCGGATGGAGTGGGAGTTCGATCCGGAGTCAGAGCCAATGGAGCTGGAGCCAGAGTCGAAGGATGATCCCGAGGAGGAACCAATGGAGGTTGAGTCCGAGCTAGAGTCTATGGATTCCGAGTCCGAGTCATTCGATGATTCATCCGAGTCTTTGGGATCCGACCCGGATTGGTTACCTTAGGGATTAGCCTAACCATAGCTAGGGTCTAGGGCCAACACTTTTTGAAAGAGCCCTTTTTGGGAATAGTACCTGATCGCCCCAAGCCATGTACCCTTTTTTGATGTTAGTGGCTTACTGACCCATTTTGATTAATGTATATTTCTGTTACTGGATATTGTAAATCCTCTTTATTAATGTAAGTATGTATTCATGATGTATGTTGCTACTCCTGGTCATGTTTTATTATGTACGCGTACTTGATCGTTTCCGCATATGTTTTAGTCTCTAATTTGGGTTTTGGGTCGGCGACGCGTCCTAGGACGTCACACCAATACGACTGAGGAAGGGGTTGTCGCATGCCGTAGGGTTTGGGGCGTGACATCACTGGTACAGTCTCTCTCTATGATCATGCTGCCTATGCATTGTTTGATCCGGGAGCATCACACTTGTTTATATCGGAACAATTTGTTAGATTGACTGGAATTGAACCAGTTTTGCTTGAAGTTATGCTTTGTGTGTCAACCCTGTTGAATGATAAGGTATTAGTCTCTTTAGGGTGTCCTAACTGTAAGATAGTAATTCGGGATAGAGAGGAAAGGATAAGACTTAGCGGTGGTGGCTATGTTCCATTTTGACGTGATTGCCAAGATGGATTGGTTAGTTAAACAAAAAGTTATGATGGATTATAGTAATAGGGTGATCCAATTCAATTCGATTGGACATCCTAGATTCGAGTTCATAGGAAACCGAGGAGGAACCTCGATCCCTTGGATTTCTTCGCTTGAAGTAACCAAGTTGTTGGATGAGGGGTGTGAAGGGCATTTAGTAAACGTAGTCGATCCGATGGTTGTGGAGCCGAGATTAGAGGACATACCCGTGGTGTGCAATTTTCCCGAAGTCTTTCCTTAGGGATTGTTGAATTTGCCACCAGAAAGAGAAGTGAAATTCGTAATCGAATTGGTCATAAGAACTGAGCCGATCTCAAAGGTGCCCTACCGGATATCTTTGTCAGAACTGAAGGAGTTAAATGTCTAGATGGAAGAATTGTTGAATAAGGGTTTTATCCGTCCAAATGTGTCTCTATGGGGAGCCCCGGTGTTGTTTGTAAGGAAGAAGGATGGGACATTGAGGTTGTGTATTGACTATCGATAGTTGAACCAAGTGACCGTCAAGAATAAGTACCCACTGCCGAGGATTAATGATCTGTTCAATCAATTACAAGGACCTTCAATGTTTTCTAAGATCGATCTACGGACAAGGTATCATCAATTGAGGATTAGGAAAGATAATATACCTAAGACGGCTTTTTGGACGAGATATGGGCATTATGAGTTCACGATGATGCCTTTCGATTTGACCAATGCCCCCATTGCCTTTATGGATTTGATGAATCGGATATTTAAGGAGTTCTTGGATCAATTTGTTATAGTCTTCATCGATGATATATTAGTATACTCGAAAAGCCCGAAAGATCATGAGGTACATTTAAGTGAAGTACTATGGACCTTGAGAGAACACGCACTCTACGCCAAGTTCAATAAGTGCAAGTTCTGGCTCAACCAAGTGGCATTTCTTGGACATATGATTTCCGGAGATGGAATTTCAGTGGACCCGACTAAGATTAAGGCAGTCACCAAGTGGCCAAGACTGACGTCAGTAACAGAAATTCGGAGTTTCTTGGGTTTGGCAGGATATTACAGGCGTTTTGTAGAAGGATTCTCATCAATAGCCACGTCGTTGACACGATTACTCAAGAAAGAAACGAAATTTGAATGGGACGATAAGTGTGAGAGGAGCTTGTAGGAGCTAAAGCTTAGGTTGACGACGGCTTTAGTATTGATTATTCCGTCTGGGTCAAAAGGATTTGAGGTCTATAGTGATGCGTCGTTGAGAGGACTTGGATGCGTGTTGATGCAACATGGAAGGGTAATTGCGTATGTGTCACGTCAGTTGAGACCGCACGAAATGAATTGCCCGAATCATGATTTGGAATTGGCTGCGATTATTTTCGTCCTTAAGATTTGGAGGCATTTACTTGTGCGAGGAAAAGTTTCAGATTTACACGGATCATCAGAGCCTCAAGTATTTGTTTTCACATAAGGAGTTGAATATGAGGCAGCGTCGTTGGATGGAACTACTTAAGGATTACGATTGCGACATCTTGTATCACCTTGGAAAGGCTAATCAAGTGGTGGATGCGCTAAGTCGAAAGTCGAGTATGGCGCACATAATAATGATCAAGGAACAGACTCTATTGAAAAGGATAAGAGATTCAGAATTTAAGTTTGAGGTGAGCCATGTGTCGAATCTACTAGTCGCGTTGAGGATCGAACCGAAAATTCAAATCAAGATTAAGACATTGCAATCTACGGACCAATAAATTCAGAAGATAGTGGAAATGGACACCGCCAAGAGAAAACTAGACTTCCAAGTATCTAAGAATGGAATCTTGAAGTTCCATGGATAATTGTGTGTGCCCGATAATGTGGAACTTAAGGAGGAAATTTCAAAGGAAGCTCATCCCAGTAATTATAGCATTTATCGGGTAGTACCAAGATGTATTAGAACCTGCGACAACATTACTAGTGGAATGAAATGAAAACGGATGTGGCTAAGCATGTAGCGAAATGTCTGACCTGTCAGCAAGTAAAGGCACAATATTGTAAGCCTAGAGGACTTTTGCAATCATTGAAAATCCCCGAATGGAAATGGGAGCATATCGCAATGGACTTTCTCACGGGGTTACCAAGAAGCCAGAGAAGGGATGATTCGATTTGGGTAATAGTGGACAGATTGACTAAGTTAACGCACTTCCTGGCGGTGCAAAAGGATTTTGAGTTGGAAAGGTATGTAGATTTGTATGTACGATAGATTGTCCGACTTCATGAGTACCAGTGACAATCACTTTGGACCATGATCCTAGATTTACCATCAATTTTTGGAAAAGTCTGCAAATGGCCTTAGGAACAAAGCTTCGGTTCACTACGGCCTATTATCCACATACGGATGACCAGTCAAAGAGGACGATCCATACTTTGGAAGACATGTTGCACGCATATGTATTGGATTTCCAGCGCAAATGGGAAGAGTAGTTACATTTAGTCGAGTTTGCCTACAATAATAGTTACCAACAAAGTATTCAGATGGCATCATTTGAGGCATTGTATGGTAGGGCATGTAGAACGCCAGTGTATTACGATGAAATTGAAGAACGAAGTATAACGGGTCCAGAATTGGTGCAACAGACAGTTAAGGCAGTAGAAATCATTTAGGAAAGGTTAAACACAGCACAAAGCCGCCAAAAAAGTTATGCCGATTGGAGACGGAGGCCTTTGGAATTCTAGGTTGGGGACCATGTTTTTCTTAAGGTGTCACCAATGAAAGGATTGTCCCAATTTGGCAAGAAAGGAAAGTTAAGCCCGAGATATGTTAGTCCGTTCAAGATTTTAGAGAAGATTGGAGAATTGGCCTATCAACTCACCTTGCCGCCTAATTTGTCCCAAGTGCATAACGTATTTCACGTGTCGATACTAAGAAAGTAGAAGCCGGATCCAACCCACATGCTGAAATATGAAGAAATAGAAGTAGACGACAAAGTATCGTACGTGTAAAGGCTAGTAAGGATCAAAGATAGAAATGATCGGGTGCTAAGAAACAAGATGATTCCGATGGTCGAGGTCGTTTGGGAGCATCATGGAAGAGAAGGTGCCACCTGAGAGAGTGAAGAAGTGATGCGATGTCAACACCCTTAGTTGTTTGAGTTGTAAATTATGAGGACGAAATTTTTGTAAGGGAGGAAGAATTGTGATATTCTGAATTCGACCCACTTCCGGGATCAATGAAATGGATGTGTATTTCTCATTTCGTTTTAGTAAGTCTCCTCCAAAATTGATCACTCTCGGGATATTGATCAATAGGGAATGGCTAACTAGGAAAACGGTACATAGACCAAAAAACTTGACCGTGAATTGAGTTTCGATTTTGAGAAACAACGAGAGAATATTTTGGGCCAATGTAGGCCAATCCAAAGAGGGCGACGAATTAGGTTTGCCAATGACGTACGATTGGATCACAGGTGATTTTGCACGACCGATGGTACGTGTGGCGAACAATCCTAAACTTGCTCCGAACAATTGCGATCCCTAGAACTAGCAATAGATCCTCGTGTTCTCTTGGAAATCGAGACCGTCACGATTCGAGTAACCCTAGATCGATACGCATAACCCCTTAAAAGCCACCCGTTAGTAAGAGACGCTAAAATTGCATTTGAGCAAAATTGATCGTTGAGTTGAATCCGGACTTGAGTGTCCAATTTCACGGACGTACTCTACTAATTTTCAAGGGCGACGTTGTATTAGTGTGGCCAATCATAATTGGGATTGATATGGTAAAAAAAAAGTTTAATTTTGGACTGTGAGTGGAAAATTACCATTTTGCTCTTAAACCCTATACTTTAATTCCGAATTTTGGAGGCTATTTTAGACTTGTTCAACCCCTAATGTGACCGAAAATGATGGACAATTAAGACCCCATCACTGTTGCTCATTTTCAAGTTTGCCCGTAGATATTTTGCTCTAGATTAAATCCTAGCCCTTGGTTTTAGATAGGATTAATGGGTATTTGAATCTTGGCCATTGGATTAGGTTGGTAGTGGGTTGGATAGATTGGTCATTGTTAGTGGGGTAGTTGACTAACTCCCACTCAAGGTTTTGTTCAAAACTCTCTCATTTTTCTCTCTCCCCTCACTTCCCAATTTCGATCGACCCCTCTCCATCTCACTCTCTCCATTCTCTCCTTCTCCCTTGGCCACGAAGAAGCCAAGCCGTTGGAGCACCATCAGTCGCGGCCGTGCAGCCCTGCCGAAACTGCGCGCCACCGCCGGCCGCACCGTCGCCTCACGCTCAACCACCACTCGACCTCCTCCATCTCTCCGTCTCTCCCTTCTCATTCTCGGTGCACCACCAACACCGATCAGCTCGCCTTCGCCGTGCATCACCACCCAAGTGTCGCCCGCCGCCACTGTCTACCTACCGCCTCGCGCCACCACCACAGCCACCCTCACCTTTCCCCCTCCTTTTCCCACGCCACGCCACACCACGCCACCATCACTGCCACCCCTCCTTTGCCGTCTTGCCTAGCCGTAAGTCACCAACCCATTGCCGCCGCCATTCGTTGCCCATGGAGCCGCCGGAGTTCCCCATTCGTTCGGCGTGAGTCGGCGACCAACCGACCCATTTTCTCCCTAATTCGGCACCCCTTTGAGCTTAGGACTTTGGGTGAGTGGAAACCCTAAACCCTAATTAGGATTTTGTGCATTTTTAGACAAGTTTAGGGGTTAATTATGGTATTTTAGGGGTTGTTTAAGTGGCTGGTGATTAGGTTGATGCTGTGATGATTTGGGAGCCTATTGTGCTATTTTAAAGGTGATTTAGAAGCTTATGGTGGACTGTTTCATGGCTGAGTATTGTTGGCTAGAATGGACTTGTTGTTAATTTATGGGTTAAATGTAATTTGCTATATATGTTGTGATTAGTCCATGAGGTGGCTGAATTGGACATGGTTTTAATTAATTGTGTGGTGCCGTGATGTTCGAGTGAGTGTTTGATGTGGCCAAGGAATGAGGAACATTGTGGGCCATAGGCTAGTATGGTTTCAATGACTTAATTGCATGATTTTTATGTGCCATATTATGCACCGTGGCTGAATTACATTGATTAGCGAATTGAGCATGTTGTTATGTGAATTGAAGAATCAATGTAGATTAAATTGATGCTCTAAGTTTTGAGTGCTATGGCCATGGTTTCGTGCATATTGAGTGACGGCATCTTATGTGAATCATGCTGATTGTACGAATGACATTGAGCATGTAATTACCTAAATTGTCCTGAGATGTCGTTTACACGGGGTTCGAATAATAAATTGGTGAAGTGTGCATGTGTAATCACATAAGCCCTGAGGCGTCATTTACATGGGGTATTGAACCCGTCATAAGGCGATTATTGGTTTTTCGATATTATTACTATGTGCCTAACCTGTAGGGTCGATTATATATTTGATTTGGGCCAAGGGCCTAAGTTGTTTGTTCACTCAATTGTATGTTTGGATAGTTGCTTGCCTAGAGGTGTATGTTAGCTTAGTTTAGGTTTAGGAGGCCTACTTACTGAGATTCGTTCTCACTGTTGTTAAAACCCAACATGTCATACCCCTAGCCTTGAGGATGGTAGGTGTACCACTACATTTTAGAATCCCGGACCATATAGAGCGTTCGGTGATCGAGTACCCCGGTTGGAACTAGGAGGCCTATATTAGGTTTTATACTATTGTCTGGGTTTACGAGGGCGGGCCGCACCTCAAGGCCCATCCCTACCTTAGTTGGTGCTATCGAGACTAGACCAACTTTCACGGGCCCCTTAGGACCTTTAACGTTCTGTTTGACGGATTAGGCTAGTGGGACCCGCATGCAATTGATGGGGAAGTGGTGAGCTCGGATGCCGTGTCTGAGGCGGATTCCGACCCCGGCCAGTCATCATAGAGTCCGAGTTGGATTCCGAGTTTAAGGACTATGAAGAGGAGCCGATGGAGTGGGAGTCCAAACTCGAACCGGAGTCAATAGAGCTGGAGCTTGAGCTGGAGGAGGATCTCGAGGAGGTGCCGGAGTCCGAGGATGATCCTGAGGAGGAGTCGTTGGAGGTCGAGTCCGAGCCCGAATCCATGGATCTGAGTTCGAGCCGTCTGACAATTCATCCGTTTTCTGGATCTGACTCTGAATGGATATCTCCTAGTGGTTAGCCTAGAGCCTAGCTGGCGTTTAGGGCCGACACTTTTTGAAAGAGAGCCCTTAGTAGATATGGTACATGATCACCCCGAGCCACAAAGCCCTTTTTGGTGATGGTGACTTATTGACCCATTTTGGCCTTATGTATTTGTGTTTCTAAAGGATATTGTAAATTTTCATTTTATGAACGTAAATATGTGTTTATGTTATTTGTTGCTACCTTGGTCATGTTTAATTATGTATGGGTGTATGATTGTTTCAACATGTGTATTATTCTCTGATTTGGGATTTGAGTCAGCAACGCATCCTGGGATGTCACACTAATTTGACCGAAGAAAGGATGCCGCGTGCTGTAGGGTTTGGGGCGTGACACGTCCCCTCTACCACGTTTCCCCCCCTTTTTGCATATGTCTCATCCACCCATACCCCCTCATGCAGACTGTACCTCCTCCTTCTCTCTCTTCCTTTTTCTTCTTTTCTTCTTATGCTCTTCTCCTTCTTCCTCTCTCCTTCCACCCCATCGTTGTACTGCTCACCTTTCGATCATTTCTCCGTCTCGACCTGCCACTTCCGCGCGACCATTGTTGGCGATCCAGCATCGGCCTTTGTTGTCGCCGCATTGCCTATTTGGCCATCCCCCCTCGGGCTTGGCTGTTCTTCTCCTCCTTATTGCGTGCAATAGTAAGTTTTGAGGTGCATTAGACGTCAAAATGGGGCTGATGTTCAGCTAGTTCATGGGTGGTATTGTCGATCCTTTGCATGTTGAATTGGCGGGCTGATTAGTGACGTTAAGTATCTTTGTGATAGGGCTGTTGAATGGTAGAAATCGTGTCACGCCCCGAACCCAACTTACCCATCGGAACGCGAGCATCCCCTTAACACTGCGGTCGATCATAGTGCGACCTCCCCAGGAGACCTCGCCGACCCAACAACCATCGAGTATAAAAACACATGCGGAAGCAGATTATAAACCCCGACAAATAAAAATGAGCAAGGAAGCCACACAAATCAAAACATCATCGGGTAAAACCTCATTCTCATATATATATAAACATGCTTACATACGAGCACGCAGACTGCATGTCACTCATATCCACTAAGGTGTCTAGGTCGTGGTCAAACTAGCATCATAGTCAAAAAGCCACTAATCCAAAAAAGTGTCGGTGGGTAGGGTGAGTAGGTCCGAACTAAGGATCGCTATAACAAAAAGGTAGGGATCCCTATCACAACCGACTAGTCTAAGTGCATAGTCCGGTCATTGGAATGCTTCACCTGGGTCAGAAGACTCGGGGCTTGACTTCAAGAGCTGCGATCTGGCTCGCTCATCCACGTCCATGTCGGAGTCCTCCTGATCACCGGACCCTCCTCGAACTCCCCAGTAGTCTCGCTAAGAGAGCCGCCAGCCTCAAAGATCGGGAGTCAAAATCGGCCCTCCGTGCCCACATCCCCGCCTGCATCCTCTACGGCATCTATATCTATGTCCCTCGCTCACTCCCACCCATCTCACCATCCCCATCGGCCCCGCCCATCGCCCCCTCCGGCTCTCGGTCGCCCACAACCTCTTCCATAAGCTTGGCCCAGCTCATCATACCAAACTCCAGGACTGGGCTGGGCCTCCGTGGTTGGCGGAGCCTCAGCGGAGGAGCACGACCACCTCTCCATCGGCAATCACTGGCGCCAACTCGCCATCAACGTCTACTGGGATGTCAAAAGTACGAATAGGTCGACTGAGGGTCCCGTTCGCTGCCCTACGACACCATGCTATGTACTCCCGCTTCTGATGCTCATCCTCACCCGTATTAACATAGAGAACTGACCTAAACCTCACATGCATCTCGCCATTTCCAGCTGGGAAATGCTCCACCGACTGTAATATCTGCCTCGGAATCCCAAAAAGTGGAGGCGGCTCCGGCATCCTAGGGGGTAGGTTCTGAAATGTTCGGTTTTACCACAACCGTGAGACTAGCTCAGTGAATCAAATACCTAAACCTAGGCTAGGCTAGAGTGTGTCTCTTAACGGAACAAAATCAAACCTTCAAGCCAACAGACATAAAACTCAATATGTATTTCAACGTGATTCAACCCCTGCAAGTTAGTGCAATTCCACATATATATACACCCACATACGTGTACATACGGGCAGGCGTACTTCACACACGCGTGCTCATCTTCTTTAAATGGTTCAAGCCACTCAATCATCGCATTCCACACGAATGCCTCATGCAGTCACATGCTAACAATTCTCACAATCTCACCACAATCCTGCATGATTCACAATTCGCACAATGCAGCGTTCAGTTCATTCTTAATCTCACGACCCACAATAGGGCCCGACCCGAAGGCCACAACACTTCATGGCCAGCGTATATATACGCCCCCGGCCCGGTGTCTTCTAGCCTGCTACAAAGTGCCTGAGGCGCAACACCGCTCACCTACGAACCAAAGCCTGCTACAAAGTGCATGAGGATGGTCATCTTCCGGTCTAACCGGGCATCGTCCTGCTACAAAGTGCATGAGGACGGAACTCGACCCGTGAGCCCCGACCCAAGGCCTTAAGTGATCACACATATCAATTTTATCTTAGCCCAATCTGCTCATTTCAAGGCGTTTATCGTGATCACACAATGCAATGTCACACCAAGACAATCACATAATGTCATCTCAAATCTCAATCTCGACATACCATGCGGCGTGACATGCATTTTCATACCCATGAACACTAAGGCCACAACAATTACCAACATTTACAAACAATGGACATATTCTAGCATTTGTATTCAAACATATGCAATTCGGCCAAACCAAAACCTCAACTTCAAACATGTCCAAAACACATTTAAAACACTCCGTTTAACCTCAATAAACTCAGCCAAGGCCCCACTCAAATATATAAGGCACACACTTAGCTTAATTAAGCAAATCAAGCCTAATTGGATCTAAAATCACCATTTCTAGCACCAAACCTCCAGGCCTCCGAATTGGCTCACCATGGACAGCCATCAAATCCACATTAATCAGCCATAGTTCTTGCCTTAAATCACCCTCAACAACATCATTAACTCAGCCATAATTACACAACCACAATCAATTCACTAAACTAACTTAAAATCCACAAATTCATCTAATGAATCTACTAAACACAATTAAGCCTAAACTAAGTTTAGGTATAAAACTCACGTTTCGGTGCACAACTCGAGGGAAGATGATGATCATCTAACTCACGACTCGGCGACGGCGGCTCACGGCGGTGGCCCGATCCTCACGGCCACGGCGGCTGTTCGGTCAAGAGAGAGAGGCGACGGCGTGGTTGAACCGGCGAGGGGAACGGGCTGACCAAGGCGGCTCACGATGGCGCTCCGGTGATCCTTGGCCGTGACCCACAATTCCGCGAACGGCTGAGGAGGGAGGCGGCGTTGGGGCTGGTTCGGTGAAGATGGGAGAGAGACGAAAAAGAGAGAGAGAGATGAAAGGGAGGAGAGAATGACCGAATGGTGAGGGAGGGGTGGTGTGCGTGAGAGGAGGAGAGAGAGAGACATACTCCATTATTAGTCAAAAGTTGGTCAATTCCCCACTAGTGGAATCCATGTGTCAAGCCTTAAGCCCATTAGACCAATCTACCCCTTCATCAAATGGCCCACATTCATTCAAAGCAATTATTGAGGGGCATTTTAGTCTTTAGCCCCTAACCAAACCTTAACCCTCCTAGTTAACTCTAACCCACCTTAGTTAAACCAAAATAAATTCCAAAATTCGGAATTAAGCTTAAATAGTCCAAGGGCAATTCCGTCCTTTTTCCGTTCCGAACCGAAATTCCATTTTTCGCACCCATGCGTCCCACGTGTGTGTGGCCAACATTTTCTGGCGTCAGAATCTTAAAATTAGTCCGTCGGGTCCCCGAAATCCGACACCGAAATCTGGGTTCAATTTCGTGAACAACTTTCTCTCAATTTCAATTTTTCTGAAACTCTCACTAACAGACGGCTGTTTAGGCATACGCATATCGACTTAGGGCTATCCGAGTCTCAATGGTTCCGATCATCGAGAGAAAGAGGGTTTATTACTAATCTCGGGGTCACGATCATTTGGCTCGAGTTCAGGATTGGTTAGCCACGAGCACGTTTGGTTAAGCAGAATCACCTGCGATCCCAATTGTGCATCGTTGGCCTTGGCCATACCATTTCCATCACTTTTCCCAAGATCAGCCCCTCCTTTGGTTCACAATATTCCCTCATTCTTTCTCAAATCGGCTCCCCGAGTCGTGACTAAGTCCCTGGTCCACGTACTAGTGTCCTAGTTAGCCATTCCTCATGGTTAGTATCCCAAGAGTGATCAGCTCTGGGCGAGTCGTACTCAAATGAAATGAGAAATAACATTCATTTTATTAATCCCAGATATTACATCGAAATTCGGACTGTTACAAATCGTATTCAATCATTAGCGGGTTATCAAACCGAAGGGTGTCGTGTTTGAAGAGGAAGTAGGGGCTAATTTAGGATGGCTTATGATCTGTTTTATGGCTGGTTTTGGAGTCGATTAATGCTGGAATTTGTGCCGCAAATAATGGTTGTTCGTGTGCAATTTAACGTTCGTTTGATGGTAGTTCATGTTGATAATTCGTGATAGGGATAACGCGCCTATTGTGGGTTATGGCTTAGTGTGATTATATGAGGGGCCGTTGAGACTAGAATATCAATTTAGCGTGTGATTGTCCTATGTGGTCCAATGATTGAATTGTGTTCATATGTGGTGAATTAATGATTGGTTGTGATCGCTCTTTGGTGATCATAGGTATTTGTTGAAATGCAATGTGAATTGGTGGAACCGTGGCCTTTTTGGCGTAAGTGTGGCGAATTGTGTTGTGGCCGTTTGGAAATGGTTGTGTGATATTTGATTTTGTGAAAGACGTGAAATCAATTGAATTAAGTGGCGTGTGTGTTTGCTTGAAAAGTCCGGATTGATCGAAGGGCTGCAACCTGAGGCGTGATTACGCGGGTGTAGTGAGAAAGGCAAGAAAAAACCTGAGGCATGTTTACGCTGGTCATTGGAGGATGCTGAGCCTTGAGGCATTTACGCGAGTTGTGGAAGGAAAGTTGAATTTGAGGCATGTTTACGTAGGTCATTAGAAAGAAAGTTGGACCTGAGGTGTGTTTACGTGGGTCATCGGAAAGTGAGAATGGGCTGAGACATGTTTACGCGGGCTGTGAGAATGAGCCTGAGGTGTGTTTACGCGGGCTGTGAGAATAGGCTTGAGGCGTGTTTACGGGCTGTGAGAATGAGCGTGAAGCGTGTTAACGCGGGCTGTGGGAAAGGACTTGAGGCCTGTTTACGCAGGTCGTGGATAGTTGGATGGACATGCTGTGGATTATGCTTAATTGAATTGGGTGAACGGACGTGTGTATGGCGCTCAAGTGATTGTGATGTGTTCTTGAAATATTATTGCTTATAGTGATTTGACTAATATGCAGAGTTGGCGCATGATTAGAAGCGAGGTAAGTATATTTATGTGATTTCTAGTACGTCGATGGTTAGATTGCACTTGAGACTTGTCTGGGTATGTATTGGCCTAGGTGAGGTTTAGGGTGTCTGCTTATTGAGAAGTGTTCTCATGGTTGTTTAACCAAACCATTTCAGATCCGCGATCGTGATTAATTGGAGACGCTGTAAGGATAATCTTAGGGATCGATGACGGGTCAAGTACTCTATATTTTGAGTGCCCCTTTTGTAGAGTAGTTAAGTTTACGAACCATGGTCTTTTTTGATAAAAGTGGTTCTATCGTTTGTGGCCTAGCTGGCAATTGTCTTTTGTGAACGTTGTATATATCTGCCAAGTGTATGAATTGCAAATATTGATTATTGCTATTGCTATTCCTTGGTCATTATTAATTGTCTGGGTTGTTTCATTTTGTTTTCGCGCGTGCCTAATTTCTGATATTTGGGTTGGGTCGGCGGCATGCCTGCGACGTTGCATTCAATGATCGACCATCGAGGGATGTCGCAAGCCCATGAGAGTTCGGGACGTGACATATGTACATTTGAATTCTACGCTATGGTTGCTCTAATAGTACATGTTGATCGCGATAAAACAACACCCAAGATCTCCATAGTTAGAATCTAGAACACATATGATCGAGTAAAAGGGATTTGTGGATTTGCGCACTTGATTTGGAATTCATAGTTCTTGATACAGAATAGCGACAATCCTCAGCGCAAGTTCTTCTCCTCTATTACCTTTTGTACCACTAGTTTAATTAGATTCCCTCTCACAGTTAGTGTTTGCTCTTTATGTGAGATAATTTGTACATTGGGGTTAAATGAGGGACTTGAGCTCTATTTATAGAGTTTTAAGTCAAGCCCTTTTATCACGGGCCTCTAGCCAGTTCCTGATGAACATTTTCCATGAAGGACACAAAACCCATTTTCAACGGTAAACACCTCTTTTTGCCACCACAATCCAAATAGAAAACAATCCATTTTGACAAGCCATCCGACCCCTAAAATACGTTTCAATCAATACCCAAACCTCTTTAGAAAGTTTTGAAATTTTTGTATGTCATAGCCACGGATGTCTCCAATAAGTTTTGTGACGGAAGTATTTTGAAATTAGGTTTGGAAAAACTTATAAAAATTTGAACAGACCCGAAGGTCGGAGGAACAGTGTTTCCGGTAGAATATTTTTGGTCCAAAGATGGATTTCTGAATGGCCCCAAATGACTTCCAAAAATTCTCAAATTAAATTATGTTGTACTACAAGATGTTTTGAGCAATTTCCATGAAGACAAAACCCTAATTCGGCTCACACAGGTCTCGATAAAAATAGGAAAACTCGGGAACACAACAGGGACGAAATCCGAGAACACATCCAATAACAACTAACACACAAATCAACATTTCCAGCCATCTAATCAACTATCCACAGCCACGAAATAGTCTCTAAATCACCTCATTTCACCATTTAAACATGTTTAAAAGTTGCCTAAAGTCCTACCATGAGTTTAGGGAAGACTTACCAAAAGTCTAAGCAAGGAAAAATCCACAAAACACCTCCTAAGGCGACGGCAAGGGCAAGGGCTGGTTGGCGGCAAAGGAGGTGGACGACGGCAACAAGGTGGCTGGTCGATGGTGGCAAGGTGGAGCAAGAGGGAGGAGAGGGGGAGAATGGCGTTAGAGGGGGGGGAAGGAGAATGGCATGAGAGAGAGAGAGAAAGGTCTAGCATTTGGTGAAGCTTCCTCAAGAAGCTTGGTGTCTTGGAAAAGCAAGCTAGGAAGCTAGAGGGGATGGCTTGAATGACACCTTGATGGAGAGGTGGAAAGACAAAAAGAGAGAGAGTGAGCTGATGGTGGCTAGAAAGTCAAGGGGAGGGCTCACAAAATCTCAAACTTGTCTTCTTATCCACAAATGCACATTAAGACTAAAGTGCACACTAATCTAGGTAAGAGGGGAGAGGGAGAGACCAATTTTAAATACTTTACAAGCCTAAGGATGAGCATTAAAATTGATACCAAGGGAATGTCCAATTCGCACACTTAATCTCCGATTCCGATTAATCTCGAGACGATCACTAAGTTAACGCGATTAGACGATGTCCAAAATATTTTGTCGTCAGAATTCTTAGATAATCGACGTCCTATTTCGAAGTCCAATTTGTGACCAAAGTTTGTGAATAGTAATTTCAGGGCGTCTCGAACTAACAAGCGACTTTTAGGGTTTTACGCGTATTGACCCGCGATTAAAAATCATGTTTAAGAACTAATCTAATCGTGGTGACTTGGTTGTCATGATATTATGAGATCTACTCATTGGTTTCAAAGAACGCGATCCTTAGGATTTTGGTTTAGGTTAATTCGCAAATTACACTATGGTTAAACGGGATCACCCGCGAACCAATTGTATAACACTAGCAAATCGTTCTCAAACCAAATCTTAGATCGGCCTCTAATAACTCGAGATATTCCCTCAACAATCTTTATGGTCAAGCCGTTAATCCATAGTCAAATTCTTTGGTCCACGTACTAATTCCTCACCAGCCATTCCCTTTTGGTTAGTTAACTGAAGAGTGATTAATTCTAAGCAAGAATTATTGAAATACATCGATCGACATTTTATTCATTCATAGGCTTCGAAATGAGTCGAAAATTCATAATGTCACATATTATTGCTTGCTTGATAATTTTATTGCTTGAACACCATGCATGATCATCTTTCACATATTAGAGGATTTCTAACTAGCCCATAATAGGTTAGTGATGACTTTTTAGTCTAATCTTATATGAATAATTAATTGAGAAAACTAAGTTACGGTAATAGGGGCTTAGGAGGCCCCCACCTACCAGGAGGAATTGTTCTTCATTTAGCAATCCATCAAATTTCCTTGGATGTATCTTATACCACTCTCAAGAAGGTTGCGATAGGTTGCACTTAAAGTACTGCATATATCTATAATAGTCAAATGTCCACACGTTACATAAGAAATGACTCCAAAATTTAACACAATCAAACATATGACAAGATTTGCAAGAAAATTATCCAAAAAGTCTTAAACCTATTGCACTTTTATCAATTTAGTTCTAAACCTTTTAATTGTGCCAACTAAATCCTAAATCATTTCACTTTTTGCTAATTGAGTCCATTTAGTCAATTTTGGCCGAAAATCGTTGTTGTGGATGCCGGCCGTGACGGCCGGCGATGATAATGATAATTTTCTAAAAATTTTAAAATTTTTTCAAATTATTTATTTTGTTTTTCCTTTTTTTCTTTTCTTCATTTCTCCTCTTTTTTTTTTGGTTACTGTTGTTGGCAAGGGTTGCCGGCCATGGGCGAGGGTTATGGCCCTCACTTGGCCTCGCCCATGGTCAATGAGGGCCTAGCAACCCTCGCCCAATAGCCACGATCACCTCACCTAGATCTGGTGATGGCCACGACCCTTGCTTATTGGCTGGCGAGGGCGCGACGACCCTTGGGTCCTCGTCATCCTCGGTATACAAAATAAAGAAAGAAAAGAGAAGGAAAGAAGAAAAAATAATGAAAAAATTAGTAAAAAAATTTGAAAAAATATTAAATATTAATTAAAAATTATACACATCAATGCCGGTCATACCACATATGACGGCTAACGTCTATATCAACGATTTCAAGTCAAAATTGGCTGGATGGACTTAATTGGCATAATTAAAAGGTTTAGGATTAAATTGGTAAAATTGCAATAAATTTTGAAATTTTTGGACAATTTTTCTCAACATTTGCAATAACATGTTATTTATAAATATTTCATAAAATTGGAAAAAAATTGAAAGTAAATGAACATAGAGGATGAGGTGATATATTAATTCCGAGCACCGAGGATTGTTGCCACATATTGCCACTGTATAGCGCCTGATGGTCCTATCTTAATGCTACGACCATACATTGGCTATAACACAAAAATATATATTGATGAAATCTATTCTGTCAACATTTGTTTACGGCAATGAAGAGATAGTGATTGTTGAGCGTACATCATCTTCCTCGTTGACTAAAAAACGGGAGATCTAAACACAATACAAGAACCTTAATCCATTCCGCAAAATGTAGATAATTATCTGACCTGCACGTCCTCGTGTCTCTAAAGCAACAACTTCTTTTAAAATCTACAATATTTACGTCATCATTATATTTAGGATAGTCCAAATAGTGTTGAAGAAATAAAATTCAAAAGAAGGTGCGAGTGGACACAAACCTCAAAAGGAGATGAGAGGAAGAGAGCAACCTACCGATCAAACCGATACACTCTTCTATCACCACTTGAAGAAACATATAATCAAATGTCATTCTAATATCACTATGGACTTTTCCAAAAATATTGGTTTATCAACTATAAACATCCATTTTTTTTCTGATTAATTCATGCGCGTGAGCATAAAGAGCTAGTTGCCTGTTGGACACTTTGCAAACCCATCAACTGGTAGTTGTAAAAGCGACGATGCCCCAACCAACTGTTCCGACTGTTACATATGAAAAGGAAAAGATGGAGATAAGAAAAAAAAATGAATTTCATAAATATAACCATTTGTTTTTTTTTTTATTTCCAATGTTCCAGTTCACAATTGATAGAAAAACTTAAGGCAGACCATTAATCATAGATGGCCTATACATTGATATCTTAAAACCACTAAATGACTAAATGTTGAAGGCCGGACCATTCAAACTGTTAAAAGTAGCTTAAACCAGTAAGGTGAAGCCCAAAACACAACACCGATATCCATAAAACATCTAGTTTGATATGATCTCCATCTTCCCTCTTTCACATTCATATTATAGCAATATATTCCGTAATTCTTACTAGTTACTTATTTTTTTTTTTGGGTAAAGTTACTAGTTACTTATTGTTATCAATAGTAATCAATAATTAGCAAATTACATTCTTACCTTCAATAACTTGAAGCTCCAGCATCCCCATCACTACTTTGAGCGAGTAAACTTCGTATGAGATGGAGTTGATTATGTGATGCTGCTAACTGATCTATTATGGCTTGCTGACTTTCTATTTTTCCCTCGACGTTCACAGTACTGTCTTTCATTCTCTCTTTCTTCTTGGGCCTTTACTGTCTTTCATATGACTTTCACTGTGGAACAAAATTACAGCAGTTCTTTTTGCTGATTCTGTTACGTAATTCAGTGATCCAACTCCTATGATGCCCTTATAGATTTTGATCTTCAATTGTTCAAGGTATTTCGACCAAATTTTTTTTTTTCAAGGTGTCCAGAAAGGTGCTTCTTATCTGTTGCAAGCATATACTTCCAGTTACAATTTACTGCATTCCTCAACACCGTGAATAGCATTCAATCAACCAACGATATAGAAAATGTTCAAATTCTATTTGAAAGGAAAAAAGTGGAAAATTGGTAGGCTACAAAGTTTCAAATACTGCAAAAATGAGCCCTATCCAAACTTTCAGACAGGATTACATCCCACTTTCCCATTTGATAAGCATCGTCACCAAGAAAAAGACGACACCATCAAATTCACTCGTTATATCCAGTTCAGATGACAGTATCAAGCTTCCTCCTGAACAGACAACTAAGGCTACATATAGGTACTCCATGAACTCCAACTGGGTGTTCTGTTTCGAATAATTGGGCAGTGCGCAAAAATAACACATTTCTACAAATTTCTCTATCAAAAACTGTCCCAAAAATAATGAAAGATGAGAGTTATCTTCACAAAAAATTATCATCAATCAACACTACATAATCTCCATACAGGACAGAAGAGCCATCTCAGCTCAAACATATTTGCATTCATCAACAAAATTATGCCAAGAAAAAGGGGAAAAGAGCAAAAGCAAAAGCAAAAGGGACAATAAAAAAGAGAGGACAAGAAAAAGGGGGCAAATTTACATACCCCATGAGATTAACTTTGAGGTGGATGCTCAAATCAATGAAGAGCTCGTACATCTGGCCAGTGTCCGTGGCATTGCTGTGGGAGTAGAGGAGCGTGGAGGTGGCCATGGGGTACCTCACGTTCACGGAGGCGATCTTCGTGCCCCACCACGTCAGCAGGTGGAGGACATCGACATTCTCATGGTGGGGGAAGGGGTCCAGGAGCAGGAGCCCGGCGGCATGGTCAGTAATTACGTGGTTGGAAGGTGGGTTCGGTGGGAAGAAGGCGAATTTCGCGGCCATGGATGAAGTGACTCCGCCCATTACTGTATTGTCTTTTCTCTCTCTCTCTCTCTCTCTCTCGGACAAGAAAGGCAGGGGCTTTCTTACTTGCAAGAAACCTCCGGAGAGTTTTCTTCCCTTCTCTGGTTCCCCTTTACTTGGGACTCTGAGATGATGGTTTTTAGAAGCAGCAGAAGGGGAATGACATGCTTTTGTTCTTTTGGGATGCTTTTGGAAGGTGAATGTCCATGATGGGACTCTTCTTTTTGAGCTCAAATATAGTTGGTCTCGCTCCTTGTCCAACGCTGTGATCATAAAACAAAATTTGGCTTCAAAACCCTTTGAGCAACTTAACGTCTAGGCACCTTCATAAGAACATTGTCTATGTAGCGTGACCATTTACTCCTAATTTTGGGAATCGAAAATTGCATCAGTTTTATATAATGAAAAGTACATGTATAGCACTCAAAAGAGATAAGTTTGCTCACATAGTTTGCTTGAGCTTCTTGATGAATCCATGAGCCATCTTCCTTCTTATGTGTGTCATAGGATACCTTCAGCTCAAGAGGTACCTCATATGTATTCTCTGATATTTCCTGTAACCTCAAAGTGCCGAACAGTTTTGTATAACCCAATTAGAGATCACGTTGGAAGTTCATTCATTCGATGCTTACCATATCTCAGCAGAACTTAGAACCTGAAGTATGGTTAGCTTGTAGCTTCTATCAATTTCCTCCATTAAACTCCACTTTGATGCTACATAAGTTCAAAGAAAATAGTAGTCTACAATGAGCACATATGTATGAATATGCTAAAAAAGTCACAAAAAAGCTCGCACAAAGGAAATCAATCAGCCTCCTCTATATCATCAGGAGGATGTTAAACGTGCTTCATTTTGAACAGGAACAGTCTTGAAAGGCAGGTGCATTCGATGCTCAAAATTACCCGGATTGCCCATTCCTTGATCCACCACTAGCCTTGAATATGAGAATCTACTGTTGATTTTTCAAATTCACTCTGTAGAAGTATGAAATGTATAAGACAAGCTCTAGGCACCTATGAAAGAGTCAACTCCAGTTTCAATTTATCTGACTTGAAGGGCTTGCTTAGCTTGGCATTTGCCGAACTTCGGCAAATGCCCAGGCTTTTAGCACAAGGGCTTTGGGGAAATGCATAACTACTTGGTAAATTATAATTGAAAACTTCGGAGAAATGCAAGACTATTTGGTAACCTACATTTGGAAAGTCCTTTAGTGTGACCAATTTAAGTTTTTTAATTTTAATTGTTGAAAATTGAACTAAAAAAACAATAACCGTAACTTTTATATTTTCCCTTTGAGATTAATGTAAAAGAAACATATTAACAAATTCAAATAAAAGAGAGAGTCCTTATTATAATAATACACGTGATCACATGTCTTTAAGAATGAAATACATTATCCTTAAATATTATAAACATCCTTAATGACTTTGTAAACTCATGACTATTTGATCATTTAAACGTGCCATGTCAGGAGATTCTCATGGTTAACTGAATATCCATAATCATGATCCAATTCTACACTTTCAAAATCCATATCGATCAAGGCATTTCTTCATATATAATTGTGCAAAGCTGCTGTCACTATGACAATTTGCACGTGCTTTTCATACCAATAACTTGGCATCTTAGTTAGAATCTTCCACTTATTCTTTAATACGCCAAATGCTCGCTCAATTACCGAGTGTGGAGAAGAATGGGCACAGTTGAACACTTCTCAATAACCCGTAAAGTGTAGGACCCTGTCGTTACTCTGGCAAATGATATCTAAAATCTTTACATAGCCCCAAATAACTCGTGAGATTTAGATATCCAACAGCCCCAAATAACTCGTGAGATTTAGATATCCAACATTTATTATATAATATTTACCTAAATAAATATAATGAAATTTACTCAACATATGCCGCATAGATATGTCTATATATATTTAATGATAATGCTGGACGAAGTCTAAACAATCACTTAACAAACCTGTACTCTTCGTCTAGCATTAGAAATAAGGGTGTGCAAAACGGACTGCCTAGACTGGATCGAACTAGCCGGTTTGGTTCAGTTCCCAATTTCTAATAGTGAAACCAGTATATGGGCAGTCCAGACCGGACCATCCGGTCCAAACCGACGACATATACTTTTTTATATTTTATTTCTTTAAAAAAATTAGTAAAATGTGAACTAAACCCAAGTACAACTCTTTCCCTTTATCATCGCACCATAATGACTCTTCACTTATCGTCGTTCCCATCAATATGTTGAGATTTGTCACTCTCTTTTGTTATTGTAGGACAAAAAAAAAAAAATGACCAGTTCTAGATCTTAGGACCAACTGGTCCGGTCCCCGATTCTCGGTTCCATCTCGAACCGGACCAGACCGAGAATTAATCACCCCTAATTAGAAAGCTGGCAAAGAGAGGGTCCTTTTGTCGGACAGTCACGTTCTTCAAATAGAACAAGCGGAGTGGAGCTAGTAATAGAGTAATAATCCCAATTTCCATCTTCCTTTTCGTGAATTCATAGCCTCTCGCAACACCCTGTCCTCTTCGTCCAGCATTAGAAGCTATAATCAAATAAATGCGGATATAGCTTATAATCCGTGAAAAAAAAAGCATAAGTATGACCAAAAAAAATGCATTAGTAATAAGTATGGCATGTAAGGGTGCGTTTGTTTCACCTACAACTTCATGATAATGGAAAATATTTTCCGTGAAAAACATTTTTAAGGAAAACGATGAGATTTCATTTGTTCAGCTTTGATTTTCAAATTGGACACTATTAAAACTTATTGAATAATTTGCACTGGCCGTAACTACGTTTTTTTCAATTTTTCAATTAATAACAAGATAGGATTAGATAAGATAAGTAAAGTGTCATAAGGTTCAGATATCTCATGTTATAAAAATATACACAAGAAGTAACCTTTAGCAAGTTTTGGCCAAAATTCTAGGAGCTAAGTCCCATTCGACCAAAAAGAGAGTCCCATTCGAATGCACTTTTGACATTTCCAATATATATAGATCCTGCAAAAGTAAATATGGATGAGATTCTTGCACATCTTACCAAAGGACTCCCAAGGAAAGTACTGACAAGCATTCCTAATTCGACCAACTTAATGTTTTGCTCGCAAGTCTAGGATGAGTTCTATAGAAGTCCATCTAATTGCATAGTTCTATGAAGTCATGAAAACCCACCAACACTTTCCACTAACATGAAAAATCATGGGAGATTGAGACTTTAATAGACACGAGATCATGTAACTGGCATCAGAACTTGCATTTTCTTGACTTACAAATGTGTAATACAAAGCTCAAGCCACTCCAAAACGCAACTCCCCCCAAATGAAAAGGTCAAACTCAAAGGCAGGAAAAGAAGAAAAAGATAGCCGCTAAAGGAGATCAGATGTTCAAAACATTATAAACTCTAACAGGAGTTAGGATTTGCAGGATTATTCATGACATAGACTTGAATGTGTCCAAACTCCAAAATCTCCCGTGCCTGGTAGTGATCTGTTGCTCTAGGACCTGGGCTCCAACTCCTCCGCTGCCACTTCCTCGTTCTCTCCGGACATCTCTTCCAATGACTTGCCCTTCGACTCGGGCACCAAGAACGTAAACAGAAGACCCAGCAAGTTGATGAATCCCAATAAGATGAGCGAGTTCCGGACCCCAATGCCCGCCGGGTAGCCTGCATCGGCTTTGGTCTTGTCCTGGTTCTGCGCCAGGTACAGGAATCCAAAGGCACCCACAATCGCCCCGAGCTTCCCTGCCGCTGCAGATATCCCGTGGCAGGTCGACCGCAGCCTGGCAGGGAAGATCTCAGCTGGGACAACGAAAGTGGTGGCGTTGGGCCCAAAGTTGGCGAAGAAGAAGGTGAGCGAGTATATCACCACGAACCCGATGCGGTTTTCCTTGTGCGTCCAGTGGTTGTATGGGATAGCCAGTGCGAACATGAACACCGTCATGAAAGCGAAGCCCATCAGCTGGATAGCAAACCGCCCCATCCTGTCAATGAAGGCCACGGTGAACCAGTACCCAGGGACGGTGCTGCACAGGGCAATAAGCGTCTGTGCCCGCCCAATCCTGAACACCTCCTCAAGTGCGTTCATGGTCTTCGCAGCAGGGATCCACCCGATCGCGCTGAAGATATCCTTCTGGAACAGATTCTGGCTGTAGAACGCAATGTCGAGCAAGAACCAGGTGGAGGTCGTCCCAAGCAGGTGGAGGCCATGGCGCTGGAAGAATTGCTTGGTGAACAAGCCGAATGCGCCGGCCTCACTCTTGGTTAGCTGCTCGACCTTGCTTTGCTCGGCCTCAATGTCAACTTGCAAGACCTTGGACATGTCCGATGCAGCCTGCTTGGCGTTCTTAGCCACAAGGGCAGTGTAGCGGGCGGTCTCTGGCATCTTCATCCTCCAGTAGTAGGTGAGCCCTGCCGGAATCGCTCCCACCATCAAGATGATCCTCCAGACATAGTCAGCCTGTGGAACAGTTGAGCCAATCGGGTCCACCTCATAAGCTGGGGCATCGTACCTCGTCTTGAAGGCCGTCGACACGATGATGGCGAAGACACCGCCGACAAGGATCCCAAAGCCCTGCATGGCGAAGACAGCAGCAATGAAAGCACCTCGGGTCTTCTTATTTGCATACTCGGACATGATTGTTGCTGACAGCGGGTAATCACCACCGATACCGAAGCCAAGCCAGAAGCGGAAGAAGCACAAGGTTGCCATCACCGACTTGGAGTTGTGCCCAAATGAGAGGCCCGAGGCGATGGAGCATATGACCATGAGCATCAAGGTCAGGCCATAGACCTTCTTCCGGCCCAACTTGTCACCGAGCCACCCGAAGAAGAGCTGGCCAGCAAGGGTCCCGCAGAGTGCAACCCCATTGACAGCTGCCGAGACATTAGGAGGCAGAGAGCCGGGCTTTGCCGCGCCGTCGACATGGTAATAGATGCGGCCGAGCAACTTGGTGACAAGGGATATGCAGAATAGATCGTAGGCATCAGTGAAGAAGCCCATCCCAGCGATAATGATCGCAGTGAAATGGTACCACTGGGTCTTTGCGACATCGAGGGCGTTGAGGACTTGCAACTGTTGCCCCGCCATGGCCACCGACTCTCTCCACTCTCTTCCTCTGTGAATAATTTCAGGATCGACAAGAAACAACTATGAGCACTTGCCCTAACCAGCTAGAAACTAATCATATTTATAGCCACAAGCCAAGACCGTCAACAATTTCACAAGATTAGGCAATAAAAAAAACGATCAAATTCACATTCGATTAGAACATTCAATTACACAGTCAAGCAACTGGGGCAGGTTCAACTGTGAACGAGCTCTAGGATCTCCAGTTGAAAGAAAAGTAAATTTGAAACGAAGAAAGAAGGTAAAGACAAACCTTACCATGGATCTACACCCAATTTTGCAAGCACAATTTATTGTCCATTAAAGTGATTCCTTGCAAATACAACTCATCGTCCATAAAGTGAATCATTGCTGACACAGCTTTCCTCAAACGATTCGGAATCCCACACGGTATTCAGAATTTCATTATCAAAATCAAAACGTATGTTATCTCGACTCGAGCAAGAAGGGAAAGACCCGAGCGTCAAGAAGAGGCCCCAACGAATTGTATTAATTGTCCTTGAATGCCATTTACTTGTTTTCCCCTCATTCACAAATGCGAATACGCCCTTTCATCGGGGCAACAAACGACGAGTTCTTGATCTCTTTTCCGTATCTTCTTCTTCTTTTAATTCTTCGCCGAAGACAAAGTAAAACCACAGAAATGATCGAATGTCCAGGACACAAAGAACGATCTCTGGTGGCAAAGAAACCAGACGACCGAAACATCAAGAAACTCATGTTCTCCGAGTTGCAGGTGATGCGACGAAGACATGCAACGACAATGAGTTGCTGAGCTTTGTCGGGTGATACAAGACAAACCAACCAGAATAAACAAAGGAAAAATTGTACACAAGAACAAACGCGACAAAGACCAGCGTCCGGAGACCAACGAAGGAGACACACGTGCTTATGTAGAGAGAGACTAACCTTTGCTTTCTCTCTGGGGATGATAGAAAACGATGGAGAAAGAGAGCGCGAGAGAGGGCCAGAGGGAGATTAAACGGTAAGTTTTCTTTTATGGATGGCTTTGGGGGCTGTCATTCTGGGGATGAGAAGTGGTGAATTTATAAGCGAACCGAGTCCCATCGAGCCTTTAACAAACTGGGGAATCTCCACAGTATATTCCGCCTCGTTTTCCGCTCTACCATATTTGGGCCTTAAATTTCTCTTATTAGATTACAGGATATTCGAACCTTTTTATTTCGATTATTTCTCACAGGTAAATTCTGTCCACGCATAACTAGTAAAGGGTATTCGCAGGATACAAGACGTGACCCTGATATCACTTTGAGTAGAAGACGCACTATAATTAGGCCTCAGAATTTGCCCCGCCCAAATTAAGCACTTGATTACTCGATGAACTCCGACATAAATAGCTTTATTCCTAGAATATTCGAGAAAAGATTTACTATGGTGGCAAAATCAATATTTACGAGGGAAAAAATTTTGCTACTTATGATTTTGGATTCATATTTTGTTGAGAGCATTTCAGGAATAAACTCATGTATTGACATAACAATATTGGGAAGCGTGTCTTTAAGATCGCTTGGCAAGATAGATTATTCAAATTGAATGGGAGCTAACACAGCCACCTTATGATAGCTGAAACAAAGAGAAACCTATTTAAAGGTCCTGTCCATAAAATTGAAGGCATTAGGTCTCCAAATTTACCACACTCAAAATGAGCACACGACATTGCAACAAACTCTTTGAGATCATTAATTTTATCTCTAGAATTATTCAAGAAAAAATCATTACTATAATATACATAGTGGACAAAATGAATAGTCATGTGGAATCTATCTATAGGATTGTCCACTTGTAACTTTATTAGTGCAGCTTAAAGTGAAATCTATTTTGTTTCATTTGGATATTGTTAAATATACCTAAATGGGTCAAATAATTTAATTTATTAAGTGATGTGACAGTATTATTCAATGTAAAATATGACTTACTTTTTCGAAATCCAAGTTATAAGCTATCATATAACGTCAACGAAGCAAATTACTAAAACAATCTCAGTATACCTAACATTTGATATACTCGTTACATTCAGTGTGAAAATGCATTATTCTTGATTTGCAATTTACGATGTTATCTTTGAAAAAAGTATTTCATCTCTCAACTGCAGAATATATATAGTTGGCATACATATAAAGAAACAAGTCAATCAATTGCGTGTTAATTATTTATGGCCAGCAAAAAAGATGCACTTCGGTAAATTCCAACAAAGATGGCTATCTCTCAATTGTTATAATTAAATTGCATCTCCAAGTGGCTAATTCTTTCTACCGATGCACACATAGTTAACGGGATATCAATCTCATCTCAGCCCTCGCATTCATAAACGAGACGTTTGTTCAAGATAGACCGTTGTTTTGTCCCCATTCTAGTCCGAAAAAGCGAAGAAAATGATGCCTCGGCGTTGACACGTGGGACTTTTCATTATTTTTCTCCCTTTTTTTTATGAGAAATGTGTGTCAACAAGCAAGTCAAAGCAACAGCTGTACTTGTCAAAAGGACGGCAAGCTGGGCCCACCGAGGTCAAATTTCAATTGATTCTGTCCGGTTCTTGCTATGAAACCTCGGACTTGCAACAAAAAGAGCACGTGTTGCGGGGCTCCGAATTTTTAAGTTGGGACAATCGTATAGATAATTCATGAATTTTAATTTAATATAGCATCTGAACTTTTAATTTTTTTTAATCTGGCCTCTTTACTTTAATCTAATGTATAATATCGTCACTGAATTTTTAATTTATTCAATATGGTTCATGAACTTTAGGTTAATATTCAAACTAATCCTTAAAGTATATGAAAATAACTAATGTTATCCTTTCATTAATTTAAATTTAGGGATAACATTAAACATTTTTATATAGTACAAAAACTAGTATGAACATGTACTAAAAGTCCAGTAATTACATTAAGCAAATTAAAAGTTTAAGGACGGCATTACATATTGAGTTAAAAGTCAAAGATCACATCGAATAATTAAAATTTCGGGGACCGTATTATACATTGATTCATAGTTCAAAAATCATTTGAGTCATTTGCACTTGAGCGAATGATTTGGCACAATCCCTACATTTTGGAAATCTGTGGAGGTCTTTTGAATTGGGAAATGGGATATAGATATTTCTTCATTTTGGTTTTCGAGATGTCAAGGATACATATGACATGAACAAAAAGGTAAAATTATTAAAGGTCACATTGACGACCTTTTTAAAATACTTACTAACTATACTTCTCTTAGAATAATTTAATTTTCAAAACATTAATTACACATAATAATAGAAAAGTCAATATCTTGAAATTTGCATAGTTTCGTTAGTTACTTGCTTAACATATGTTCTTAGGATACTGATGCGGGAGCATCCGACTTAACTCCATCAACAAAATTAGCACCATTGATATTCATTTAAGCAAAGATAGAATTCGGTTATAACTTGCTTCGTTGGATTATCGACAATGAGACTATCAATCAGGTTATCAATTATTAAGTTGTCGATTCTTCCTCTTGACATTTAAACCTATCATTTCACAAAGAATAGTTGCTGATTTTAGTGCGGATCGATAGCATATCGATGGGAAGTTTTTCAAGCAATTTCCTATGACATTTGCTGATTTATTGGGGTGGTTATCCTATGGTCAAAGATGGTGGACAAATTTTTAAAGATAAACCAAAGGTCTAAAGAGTCAAGTTACAAGTCTCCATGTCTTTCTTGATGTTCATAGTTCCTAAGTGTCATTAATACATTTATGAGTTCCTAGGTGTGACATCCCCGAATTTAGGGCCAAGATGATCAAAGGTGAATAGTAATAGAATGGGCGAGCAGTCCGATCCAACGGTCGATAATGGAACGGATAACATGGTCAAAACGAGTGTACTGAGGGTTAGTCACGGTTTGATCGAAAGATTGTCCATAAATTGGCCATGGGATTGACAATAGAATGACTCCTCGAACATGCAAGTCAATTAGAATGATACGACTAAGGATTGACCCTTCGACAGTAAGGGTAGTTAGTGGGAAAGTTTGGAACGACCATGGATCAGTGCCGTGTCGGCATGTGTCGATCTTGGATGACCATGGATTAATCCCGTGGTACTGGATTTCACACAACTACATGACAACCAAGGGTTGACCATGGGTCGTTAATACTTGAACGTGGAGTAGTCGCGAATTAGCCATGGATCGTTGTGTTAAGTTAGGTAGGCTATGGATGAGCCATGTGCTAAGCCACGAGCCATCTACCAGGCCACGAGCCTAGTGGCTTGGTAGTAGACCAAGCTTTGTGCCAGCCATGCCGGCTAAGCCTTGTGTCCGGACATGATTGATCATTGTGCCCGTTAGTTAGGCCATGGATTGGCCATGTGCCGAGTCATGTGCCAGTCATTGTGTCGACCCTTATGCCATGCATTGTGCCTGTCAGATCGACTTGACCTAGTTCTGTTCCTAACAGACTTGACCATGAGCCATACATTGTGTCCATTCATGAGCCAATGCATGTGTTTAGTCCATGAACCGGTCCCTCGCTCGTATGGCTAACATTGTGCCCAGCACACCGCTCATGTAGCTTGACATTGCACCTGTGCACTTGGCCCTATGCTCGGCCATGTGCCCAATCCCGTGCCAGTGTGGCCCGATCGTATACCAAGCCCCGTGCTTGGTCAAACCCAACCACACAAGCCACGCGCCTAGTCAATCCAATTGGTTCGAACTTGCACAATTGGACATGGACTTTGGCTTAACCATGTTTAGTCATATTTGGAGGTATTTTTACACCGAACCTCAAATTGGATAGGTCGGTCAATCATTCTAAATCAGAAATTCCCCATTACTTAGCCATCCTTGCTAAGTATACTTATTGATTTTGGAAGATAAACCTTAATGAAGAGGTGGACCATAAGCCGATTGTCCTTAGTAAGTTATTAAGTGCCATTAAGGAACAAGAACCAGCAAGATTCGGCCAAGCTTAGGGAGCAAGAAGCCAATTTTGACTAAGTCAACATAGAACCAATTATTGGAAGATAATCATTAAAAAGATCTTATCTTGCAAGGTCTTCATTAATTGAGAATCTTTAGTGATCTTGTATGATCTAGAGAGTGCCACACGACCTTGTAGATTGGAGAACAATAATGAAGGCCAAGACAAGAACAATTATTAAGAGACCATTATTAAAGGCTTATGTGTCATCTAGAAAATTAATGCCTTAGGTGACTCATATACCCTAAGTTAGGGCATAATGACCCTAATAATAGGTGCCACTTGGTGATTATTTAGACCATCCAATTATTAGGTCTAAAGATTTGGATAAGATTTCCACAAGATTTTCTCTAATAATAGGTGCCACATGAATGAATCTTATTGGACCATTTGGCAAGTGAATTATTGGAGTCATTAGCCTATAGATAGAATGGACCCTAAGCCATTTCATCCTTTCCCAACCGAGCAGCCCACTCTCTCCCTGTCTCTTTCGGCCATCTTCTCTTTCTTGGTGTCTCTTTCTCTTTCTTTCTCGGCCACTCTTCCGGCTACACTCTAGGCCACACACTCTCACTGCCGCACCATCACCAAACACCTTAGGATAGCCCGTGTAGTAAGTGAATTCCCCATACTTTGGTTAGCACATGGTGTTGTGTGTTTGGACTCAAGTGGTGACCTTGTGTTGATGCTTGTTGTGTGCTTGTTATTGTGCATCATGGCTGTAAGTCAAGGCATGTACGAGTCATGAAACGGGATGTCGTATGATCTCATACTTTGTGGCATCACGGGACGAGCATGGCTTGGTGCAATTTTTCATTGAGGCATGTAGATCTAGGCCAAGTTCGACTCAAAGCCGGAGCTTGGCATGGCGGACCAAACCACGTACCCTCGATGGCGCCCCACATGTTAGGCAATTCGCCCTATAGAGCATGGATCATATAGGCATTGCACGATTGTAGGGGCTAATATTATCAAGATAAGAATCGAATTGTTTGATGATTGTTAGATGATCACACAAGGAACTAAGGTTGTCATCGATAGATTTCGGGATGTTGCCGCTGCCAATATATTTCGGGGTGATGCCATCATCGATGGATTTTGAGATGATGCCGCCATCGATAAATTTCGAAGCAATGCCCGAGGGAGGCTCAAATGTTTGGTGAAAATCGGAGGAATCGATGGATTTCGGTTGATGAATAATGAATTCCGTGTGTTGACCTTTGCATACAACATTAAAAACCATGCTTGATGTTGTCTTGTTTGTTAAACATGCCATGTTTAGTATATAGGCAATGTAAGAAGCATGTGCTATTGATCTATCATCAATAAACCAATAGTAACGGTTATTTTTCTTGTTCGATGCAAGGCTATTTCTTAGCCGAAGTATAGTGAATTTAACTTACTGAGTTGTGTAACTTCATATATTTTCAGCTTTGTAGGTATGGCCTTACCACCTCCGATTCGCTTTCGCCTTCAGATTAAAATGCATGTGCGAGTGATAGATGTTGTTGATGTCGAGACCGAAACCACATATCGTAAATGTAGCACAACCATTTGGGTCCAAGAGGGTACGAATGAGCTAGTCCCCCACTGTTACGAAGCATGGTTCATGTAGTTCGACAGGGACCTTTTGGGACCCCTAGTTGACTTTGGCAGGCCACTTAGGGCTGCTGGTGATGACACGCCCAATGGGAATACAGGTGCACTGTAGCTAGTTAAAGAAGCTTGAGAAAAAGCTAAGTTTTGTTTTTTTGTGAAGGGACGAAGGTAGTGAAGCTAGGATAACCCCAACCACGTGGTTAATATGAAAAGAATTGGACATGATCCGGATGTAAATAAATAACCAAGAAGGCCCATGTAAAGAAGGGCTTGTAACATAATCATCTATCATGTAAATTACGTGTGCTTGTTTAAAAAGCTTCTTTGTTCATGTTGTATTCTCGTTATTGTTGTTAGTTACTTCCGCTTGAGCTTAATTAAGGAAAACAATAATGGGATGTCACATTACAAATCCCCAAAACAATAAAGGCAATCATGACCAGGCCTAGGATTGAACATTACGGCCTTGGTTCGAGGCGTGACACTAGGTCTTTAAGAGTCTTAATCGTTATGCAAGTCTCGAGGGTCAAAATCCTTAGTTCTTAAGTGTTTAAATGCTTTCTAGTTCCCGAGTCCTTAATTAATGTTTGTATATTTCTTAAGTCCTAGTCTATCTTTAAATAGAGGATTGTTCTCCATTATAAGGTAGAAGACTTTGATGAATGAAAATACATGAGATTTTCCTCTGTGTGAGATCTTCGGAGAGTAGGTAACTCCTGTGTTGGTTTCTTTATCCTTGGAGAGTGGATTACTTCTCGGTGGTAAGCTAATAAGCACTTTATCCTTGTCTGATGGTTTTACATTAGGCTCTGGTGGTGAATTTCTCCTATCCCGAAGTCCTTTAACATTAATGGGTGGCTTGTCCTTTAAGCCTTGGTGGTGAACTTTGTCGATCCTGATTCTCATCATTGGTTGGTGGCGCATCCTTTATACTTAGGTGGTGATCATAATCCGTCCTTTGGTTTCCATTTTATCCTTCGGTAACCATCCTGTAACCACACAATCATCTATACACATAACCCCAAAAACCCTATTTCCGGAATCACTCACTCACGCATCCATCAAGTTGGTATAAGAGCTCTAGGTTGAACTCCTTTGGTGATTCCTTTTGTTATCATTCTTCTTAAAAAAAAAATGGATGAACTGGTTCTGAGAGATATGACCTTAGAGCAAGCGCACAACGAAAGGTGGGACCGTGCAATTTCAAAATTTCCAACAACAAATGGAGATAATCCTTCATCTTCTAGAAGATCTAGCCAGATAGGGATAACCCGCAAGGCATCCTAATAATCGACATTGACGTGATGGTTCATATTCTCGTCAAAGATCTAATGACGAATCAGATTTTACCGGAGGTAAATCTAGTGATTCACAATATCGAATATGAAGAAGAAGACGGAGACATAAGGAGAATGATCGTGAAATAAAAGTGGAGGCACCTAAATTTGAGGGTAGTCTCAATCTGGTTGATTTTGTCGATTGGCTACATGCAATCGATAGAGTTTTTGACTTCAAATCCTATTTGGACGAGAAGAGATGTAAGGTTGCTGTCTTGAAATCGACAAAATATGCTTCTATTGACACTTGATTTTTAGCTTTTTTTTTTCATATTTTCAAAAATCTCAAAATTAAGATTAGGAATCTTGGGCAAGCCTAGAAACCTATTTCTAAACCAAAAATGTTTTTTTTAGCATTTTCCTGAATTTTTCTTTAATTTCATTTAGTGAGAAAATTAAGAAAAATAGCAAATGGAATCAGAAAATTCCATAAAAATAGTCCTTAGTCTTCTTTTAAATCCAATTTCACTAATCCATCATTGATTTTGGAAAATCTCAATCGGGCTTGTGTTTTTTTTCCCAAAATTGGGCAAAATCAAACCCGAATTGAACAAAAAATTCAATTAAATCTTTTCTAGTCATTTTTAAGTCATAGTGTCTTCATAACAAATGATTCTGGGACCGTGAATTACATAATGGTCTGTCCAATTCCACAATTTGTCAAAGAAATCAGAAAATCCCAAAATTCAATTTAAAATTAGGAATTTTAAGCCCAAATTGGGAATCATGTCCAATTCGAAATTATTGAACCATGAGACCATCATTTCTAGGGTTAATCAGATGTGGGAAATTCAATTTTAGCACCAATTTTGCCTAATCAGGTCATTAAGGCATTGAATTGAACAAAATCCTAATAACCCGAATACAAAAGTTCGAAAATCTTGGACATGATTTTGTCAAAAATTGGGAAAATCACATATTTGAGTTTAGAATGTTATGAAGAATTCAATTTTGGGATTTAATTTTGAAAATTCGATTGAAATTGGGCTCAATTTGAACTTTTAATCAAAACCGAGGCTGCTGGGTTAGCCGAGCCAACCTGACCCAACCCGGGTGGGCCTTCTTCTTCACCTAGTTTGCCCCAAAATGTGATGAACCCAGAAAATATCTTCTCAAACTCGTGACTTTGATAACCTTCTCCAATCAAATTAGCACGTTTTAATTGAGTTAGCCAGCTGTAGAATCTCCAGTTGGCGCCAGAAAGTCATTCCAACCGATCGGAAGGCGATGGAAACGGATTTTGGGCGGGAAAAATCGATCAACAAAAGAGAGAAAAAACTAAACGTGATGATAGAGTGTGTTCGACGAAATGCCAGAGAGAGAGAGAGAGAGAGAGAGAGAGAGAGAGAGAGAGAGAGAGAGAGAGAGAGAGAGAGAGAGAGAGAGAGAGAGAGAGAGAGAGAGAGAGAGAGAGAGTTAGAGCAAGAAATGAGAGAAAACCAGTGAACAGAGTGTGTTGAGATCTCGAGGGCCAAGTGATTGGCATTTTTCTAGAGGAAAAATGTCAGCAAATCGGTGCCGATCATGGATCTCCATCCTTGGAGATTCTGTGTTGAAGGTGGTTATCAGAGCCTAGAATTCTTGATCGGCCGGCGGTTCTAGACTCCGTCAAGCGAAGCCAAAGCCATTTACAAGAAGCTGAAGTGTCAAGAAAGAGTTTTACGATGACCGATCAGCTCAATAACCTCGTTTAATCATCGAACGAAGAAGGTAAACTTCGACTTTCGTCGCTGTTTTGATGAAATTCCAGAATATACGATTCAGTTCAATCTTATTGCTCTAGTGATTTTCTTCCCAATTTTGTATTTCTAGATGTTCAAAGCTTGTTTCTGATCAAGTTTTATGTTGTTTGATTGCATTTTGATTGTTAAACTTGCACAAACCACTTCGATCACCGTTGAAACCACTCGCTAGAGCTCGAGGGACCTTCGTCGGAGCGCCCTATGGCCATAGGCCTTCCAAGTTAGCCCTCTTTAACCATTGTTTGATGTTTTTTTATCCTTGATTTGAACTGAGTTTGATGGTTAGGGCGATCGATGTGATGATTTACATTTTTGAGAAATAAAGGAGAACAGTTTGCATGTTAGGGTGTTTAGGTTGATTTTTCGCCAGCCGGCAAATGTCCGGCGATGTTCCGAGTAGGCTAGATTGAGAAAAGAACACATGGACATTACAATGGATCCATCGGAATGGCGAAATAGTCGCTGAAAGGTCGTCGGAAAGGGGCTCGAATAGGTGGCCTCGATAACACTTAAATCTGGAATATGCCCACCAAGTGCTCAACCAAACGCCCTAATGAGAAATGCCAAAAACGGTGCCGTTTTGGCGCTGTGCTCGCCGGAGGAGACGATTGGCACCGACGAGGCCTAGTTCGACCAAGCCGAACCAGGTTGAATCGGGCTAGTCCAGTTCATTTTTCCAGTGGGAAAATCAATTAAATATAAAAATAAATAAAATTTATAAAATTTTCATAAAAAAATCAAAAAATTTTAGAAAATTCATAAAAATCCAAGAAATTCTGGAAATACAAATAAAAAATGTGAAAATTCAGAAAATCCATAAAAAAATTGGAAAATTCGAAAATCCATAAAAAAATTTTAGAAAAATAATAAAAATAAATTCTCAATTAATGAAATTTTTAAAAAATTCAAAAAAAATTCAAAAATTTTAAAAAATTCATAGAACGGTTCAAAAACACTGTGGCCAACCTTAGAAAGTGAAATTTGAATTTTTGGAACTGCCTAAGTGACATTTTTAGAAAGACCTCAAATTCAGGGGTTATAACCCTTAAACAACCCTAAAACTTTAAAAAGACACAAATAATGAAATGAATAAGTCTTTAGAGCTTCATTAGAATTTGGATGTTTTTGAGTGCATTTTGATTTTTAGAGACAATTTAGGATTGTATGGTTTGATTGACATTGATTGCGCATATTAAGTCTTGATTGATTTCCCCGCAATTAGAGTGAATAGGATTAGTGGATAGACCTCGGAAACTCATTTGACACGTTAGACATTATATCGTTCTTAGGTACCGAAAAGGCATTAGGGATATCGATTTGGGATCATTAGCGTAACCAAGTCCCCGTACTCAGAATCTCTAGTTCGTAGAATCGTGGTATTTCTTTCATACCCCGATTAGGTTTCTAGTCAACCTACCAACGATAACTAGTGGTGACTCCAAAATCGAGAACTTAGACTAAATAGGAAATTATCATCCGCTATCATGTGAGGTATAGTCTGAGAAAGACCCTTGCATGGAAATACCTCCTTAGTATGCAAACCCAAGAATCCCAAAAAAAGAAGCGCGGTGCGATAGGCTTGGCAACTCTGCTGGGGAGTTGCCTTTTCTAAGTGGACTTATGTCATGCCCCGAACCCTACGGTCCGCAATATCCCTGCTGAAGTCAAATTTAGTGTGACGTCCCAGGACGTGTCGCCGACCCAACGTCCAACACAGAGATCATTGCACATGCGGAAGCAATATATATATAAATCACCCATACAATAATCAATGTAACCAAGGATAGCACAACAATGAGAATTAGCATGATTACCAATATACATTTGCATTACCACTAAAAATATATACAATATCCATATTTACATAAAATGCACCTATAACCAAAAACGGGTTGATGGCCACTAACTGCAAAAAGGGGTAGGTGGCCAGACGGTGAGATTACTACCTAAGGTGGGGCTCCAATCAAAAAAAGTACTGGCCTACCTAACTGAGGCTAAGGCTAACTCTATGGAACCCAGTTCGGGTCGGATTCTGAGGACTCAGAGGATGAAGAACTATCAGACAGCTCGATCTCTAAGTCTACGGAATCCAGTTCGGACTTGGCCTCTGTCGACTCCTCCTCAAAGTCCATCTCCTCAAGCTCGCCCTCCGGCTCGGGGTCCTCCTCTATAGGCTCTAGTTCCTCACCTGGCTCCATCGGCTCTGGGTCAACATTCCAATCCACCGGCTCCTCGTCCATCGGGTCTGGCTCATCCACCTCCAAGATAATAGGTCTAGCGCCAGAACTCGAACTCCCTTCAGACGTAGCTTTTCGGGGCTCGCCAAGTCTCCATCGGTACACTACGGATCCATCTCACCCAGCCCGTTGAACGGAACATCAAAAGTCCGAAGAGGTCCATACTTCCCAGAGTAGTCTCTAAAGCACCACACTACATACTCGTGGGTCCGTAATACGTCTCCCCCACGTCAACCCATACTATAGTATAATACCTAATATACCTATCCCCATTTCCTATGGGGTACTCGGTCATCGCTCTCTCTATCTGATGCGGGATCCCAAAATGTACAGAAACTTCGGACATCCTCAGGGCTGGGGGTTTGAAACATTGGGTTTTAATAACAATGAGACAAATCTCAGCAAGTAAAACCCCCTAAACCTAAACTAGGCTAACATACACCTCCTAACAGGCAAACAAAGCACATATAACCAGAAATATTTAACAATCAATTGACCTAGGCCCTCGGGCCAAGATCAATCACACAATTAACCCTGCAGGTTAGGCATAATATAATCACCATAATGGCATATATGCAACAGGCTTAGTCACACGTGCGCCTTGCACTTACTCATGTTCTGGTTCAATCATACACACTGGCACACGACTTATTTCTCAATTAAAGTTCGACTCTCGTAAAATGCATCAGGCCCAGTATCTCTATCCCGCGTAAAACGCATCAAGCGCAACACCGATCTCCATATATAGACCAAAATCCATGTAAAACGCATCAGGCTAGCCGTCTTCCGATAGAACTAGGCATCGTTCTGCATAAAACGCAGCACAATTAGGTGATCACATACTCATGTCAGGCATGCATATTCGCACAACTCACGATTCAAGCCAATGTTCAGCATGCGAAATGCGTGGCCATGCAATCCAGCATTCGGGCAACAACACCATGCACAATGAACACTCAATTCCAATCACGGGCACATAATCCAATAATGCCAAGACATGCTCACGTTCAATCCCATTATACCCAATCAACATATTAGCATGTCCATTTAAGCAATTAAAATCAACCTTACATGGCACATAATTAAATCATGTAATTACTACGACACAAGCTCGCACACTCAAGGTCTGCCATGCTACACCATAATTGGCCACTTTAGGACACACAACATGGCATCATAGTATTGATTTCAAATGAGCATAAATCAGCCACCACATCAACCAAATAAGGTATGCTCAGGAATTCGCTATTAAACCCCAATTGATTGATCTTAGTCCAATTAATTCCCGATATGGACAGCCACTTCCTCGGTCATTCTAGGTCACTAAACCTCTACATAACCAGCAATATAATCCACCAAAAACCATCACATAGGCAGCCACAATATCCAGCCACTAACTATCCCTAAATTACCCTAATTTAACCCCTAAATTAACCTAACCTATCTAGAAATGCTTAATTAGTCTAATTAGGGTTTAGGGACTAATACTCACCTAATCACCTAAGCTCCAACTAGCTGATCGGGAGAGGAAAACGGGCCGGCTGAGCTGGTCTTACGGCGACCTTAGCGATAGTGATGAGCGGCGGCTTCCACGGCGGCGTGCGGCGACCGGCGGTCCAAGGTGGTCTTCACGCGGCCAAAGGGGAGAGGGTGATGGTCGGTGATGATGGTGGACAGGGGAGAGAGAGAAAGGTGGTCGGGTGGTGGTGGCTTGAGCGGATGATGACCGGCGAGCTTACATGCGGTGGCACTTGGCGAGCGGCGCGACCAAGGGGCTGATCCGGCGGTGTTCCTCATGGCCGAAGGGAAGAACGGAGAGGAAGAGAGATAAGATGAGACGGGGTGATGGTGAGCGATGGTGGTGTAACGCAGGCAGACGAACAGCTCGGCGTGCGGGGGTGAAGGCGGTGGCGACTCCAGCGTGGCTGGTCTCACAGTCGATCAAGGGAAATTAGCCTCTAGATCATTCAAATGGGGCATATTCAGGAATTATTCTCATTAAGCCCCAAGTCGCCCGATCTTAGGCCATTTAATCACCATATGGCAGCCACTAATCCAATCATTCTCGGCCATAAATCAACTTCAAAATAACCCATTAAGTCTCCCAATTCATCAATTTAGTCTAAATTGAACCCGATACACCAATGGCACTTAAATCGTGTGATTAACATAACGTAATGTCACGCCCCGAACCCAACTTACCCATCTGGGAACGCGAGCATCCCCTTACCGCCCCGGTCGATCATAGTGCGACGTCCCCAGGAGGCATCGCCGACCCAACAACAATCAGAGTATAAAAACACATGCGGAAACAAATTACAAACCCTGACAAATAAAGATGAACAAGGAAGCCAAACACTCAAGTCATCATCAGGTAAAACCTCATGCTCATATATATCAACAAACCTGTTTGTACAAGGATCATAAATACAAGTACACTACAGTCCGATTCACTATGGGTCTAGGTCAAGGTCACATCAAAGTCAAAAGGCCACTAATCCAAAAAGTGTTTCGGTGGCCGGGTGAGTAGGTCTGTACTAAGGATCGCTATAATAAAAGGTAGGGATCCCTATCGCCAACCGACTAGTCTAGGGCGCATAGTCCGAGTCATTTGGAATCATCGGGCTCGTCCTCAAGACTCACCCGAATCCTCCAAGAGTCAGGATCCGGCCTCGCTCGCCCACGCCCATGCCGGGTCCTCCCCGACACCATCCTCCCGATCTCCCAAGAAGTCGGCTAAGAGCCGCCGCCCACCAAAGACGAAAGTCAAAATCATCTTCCGTGTCTACATCCTCACCGCATCCTCTACGGGTGCATCTATATCTATGTCATCGCCACCATCAACTTCACCATCCCCATCATCCCGCCTCCATCGCCCGCCCGTGGTCGCCCCTCATCCTCAACCATAGCTCCGCCCGGATCCTCATACCAAACTCCGGACTGGCCGGGCCTCAACAACGGTGAGCTCCGTGGAGGGAGCATCGACCACCCGCCATCGCAATCACCGGGCGCCAACTCACCATCAACATCTAATGGGATGTCAAAGGTAATGAATAGGTCGATCGAGGGTCCTGGCCACCGCCCCACGACACCACGCCGCTATGTACTCTCGCCTGACGCTCATCCTCACCCGATTAACATAGAGAACCTGACCTAAACCTCACGTGCATCTCGCCATCCCCATTTGGGAAATGATCCTCCGACTGCAATATCTGTCTGGGAATCCCAAAAAGTGGAGGCGGGTCCCCGCATCCTAGGGGTAGGCTCAAATGTTCGGGTTTTCCACAACCGTGAGACTAGCTCGATGAATCAAATACCTAAACCTAGGCTAGGCTAAAGTGTGTCTCTTACTGAACCAAAATCAGTCAAACAAACCGACAACATAAGACTCAAAGTGTATCGACGTGATTCAACCCCTGCAAGTTAGTGCAATTCAATAACATATATATACATTCACATACGTGTACATACGGCAGACGTTCTGCACACACGCGTGCTCATCTTCATTATATGGTACAAATCGCTCAATCACCGCATTCCACACGAATGTCTCATGCAGTCACATGCTCACTATTCTCAAGATCTCATCACAATGCTGCACGATTCGCAATTCACATAATGCGATGTTCAGATTATTCTTAATCTCACGACCCACCATAGGGCCCGACCCGAAGGCCAATAGTGAAACCGACCCAAAGGCCCGACCCGAAGGCCACAACACTTCATGGCCAGCGTATATAATACGCCCCCGGCCCGGTGTCTTCTAGCCTGCTACAAAGTGCCTGAGGCGCAACACCGCTCACCTACGAACCGAGCACGCTACAAAGTGCACGAGGATGGTCGTCTTCCGGTCCTAACGGGCATCGTCTCGGCGAACGCAATGCGGAACGGAACGACCCGAAGGCCACGAGGTGATCACACGTCTCAATTTTATCTTAGCCCAATTCCACTCAATTCAGGGCGTTTACCGTGATCACACATAATGCAATGTCACACAATGTCATTTCACATATCAATCTCAACATATCAAGTGGTGACATGCATTTTCATTCCAATGAACACAAATGCCATAACATTTATCCACATTTACAACCAATGTACACTTTCTAGCATTTGTATTCTACACATGCAATTCGGCCAACCTAACACCCCACATTTAAACATGGCCAAAATACAATCTAAACACTTCATTTAGGCCTACAATGTTCAGCCAAGGTCCCCCTCAACCATATATAGCATGTACTAAGCTTAATTAAGCAAAACAAGTTCAATTGGACCTAAAAACAACATTTCTAACATAAAACCCCAAAGGCTCCGAATTTCAGCCATAATGGACAGCCACTAAACCATCATGATTCGGCCATGGTTTCACCTCATATCAACCCTCAACAACAACATACTTTCAGCCATTACTACACAATCCACTAAATAGCACTAATCTAGTTCAAACTTCACAATTCAAACCAAACTAACTCAACTAGACACAATTAGGCCTAATCTAAGTTTAGGTGTTCAACTCACGTTTCGATGCACCACTCGGGGAAAGATGATGATCATCTACTCGCGGCTCGACGACGGTGGCGGCTCACGGCGTGGTCCGGCTCTCACGGCCACGGTGGCTGGTTTGGGCGTCCGAAGGGGGAGGCGCGGCTGATTTGGGGCGTCCAAGAGGTGGCTGAATCGGCGAGGGGAACGGGCTGACCAAGGCGGCTCACGACGGCGCTCCGGCGATCCTTGGCCGTGTCCTACGCTCCGGCGACCGGCTGTGCAAGGCGGCTATGGTGCTGGTTCGGTGATGATGAAGATGAAAATGAAGAGGAATGGTGAAGAGGAAAATGATGACCGAATGCAAGAGGGAGGGGAAGAGTGATCGTGAGAGAGGAGAGAGAGAGAGACTTGATCAAATTTTGGTCAAAAAGTGGGTCAAAGCTCCCTTAGTGGAAGACACATGTCATCCTCTTAGCATACTTGCCCAAAATACCCTTCATCCTATGGCCCACATTCATCCAAGATAATTATTGAGGGGCATTATGGACTTTAGCCCCTAACCAACCTCTAACCCCTCTAGTTAACTTTAACCAACCTTAGTTAACTCAAAATAAATCCTAAAATTCGGAATTAAGTCCTATTAATCTAAGGGCAATTTCGTCTCTTTGCCGTTCCGAACCAAAATTCCGCTGCACACCCAAGCGTCCCATATATGTGTGGCTAACATTTTCGCCGAGAATCTTAAAATTAGTCCGTCGGGTCCCGAAATCCGACCTTTGAACTCTGGGCTCAATTCAGTGAACAACTCTCTCTCAATTTCAATTTTTCTGAAACTCTCACTAACAGGCGGCTGTTTAGGAATACGCGTATCGACTTAGGGCTGTCCGAGTCTCAATGGTTCCGATCATCGAGAGAAAGAGGGTTTATTACTAATCCCGGGGTCACGATCATTTGGTTCGAGTTCAGGATTGGTTGACCACGAGCACGTTTGGTTAAGCAGAATCACCCGCGATCCCAATTGTGCATCGTTGGCCTTGGCCATACCATTTCCATCACTTTTCCTAAGATCGGCCCCTCACTGGTTCACAATATTCCCTCATTTCTCTCTCAAATCGACTCCCAGTCGCGACTAAGTCCCCGGTCCACGTACTAATATCCTAGTTAGCCATTCCTCATGGTTAGTATCCCAAGAGTGATGATCAGCTACTTAGTCAATACTCAAATGAAATGAGAAATAACATTCATTTTATTAATCCCAGATATTACATCGAAATTCGGGCTGTTACACGTAAATTCGACCATTCGAGGTCCTCTATACCACCTCACATTCGGCCACTAAAATACACAACCTGGCATTCCAAAATCTCACACCACCAAACATAATTTGTCACGCCTTGTACCCTACGGCACGCCACATCCCTACCTTGGTCAATATTAGTGCGACGTCCCAAGATGCGTCGCCGACCCAATACCCAACACAGAGATCAAGTTACATGCGGAAGCACGACATATAAATAAATATATATCACCCGAACAAAAATTACAGAGAATAAGGATAGCCACAACAACAATTAAACAATCACTGAAAATATGTACACTTTATATTACTTATCAAAGCTCTTTTACATAGTGTTCACATATACACATCATATATACACATCCGACCCAAAAAGTCAGTGAACAACCACTATTAAACAAAAAGGGTAGGTGGCTAGGGTGAGTCAAGCTAATCCTACAAGTAGGACTACGGTAAAAAGGAATAGTCCTCCCTACCAAACTCGGGCCTCTTCTAAGGTTCCCAGTCTAGATCAGATGACTCTGAAGACTTCTCGGAAGAACTCTCCTGAGTCTCAGACTCCTCAGAATCCATAGCCTCTGCCGCGACCCTCTCATCCTCCAAATCCGGCTCTAACTCTAGGTCCAGGTACCACCCTAACTCTTCATCTTCCTCAGCTCCTATCTCCACATCTGACCCTTCCTCAGTGACCTCTCCGTCCTCATCCGGGTCTTGATCCATGGGCTCCACCTCTGGCTCAACCTCCTCGTCCATCGGCTCGGGGTCCTCATATAATACTCGTGGCTCCTGGTCCATGGCTATAGGCTTGTCTGCAATCTGGGAATCCACAATTTCGCCATCAGCCATCTAGGGTATCATCACCCCATCTATATCTACCGGGACATCAAAAGTCCTGAGGGGTTGCCCATTGTTTCCATTCGCGTCTCTGAGACACCAGGCCACGTACTCTTGAGGCTGATAAAAATACACCCCCACATTCACGAACACTATAGATCGATATCTTACATATGCTTCCTCATTCCTTGCGGGGAAGACTCTTATCGTATGGTGAATCTATACAGGGATCCCAAAAAGTGGTGACGGCTCCGGCATGCTCAGGGCTGGGGGTCTGTAAAGGTGGGTTATTACAACCGTGAGACGAATCTCAGTAAGTAAGCCCCCTAAACCTAAACTAGGCAAACGTACACCTCCTGACCGGAAAACAATCGCACACAACCACAAACATCAATAATGGCCTAGGCCCTCGAGCCCAGGTTGGTCACATTCTTGACCCTGCAGGTTAGATAGTTTATATAAAATGCCCAAGGAACACATGTGTACTCACTTAGCCACATGTACGTCAAACATATGCTCATACTCATAAATGTTCGTGCTACACATCAGTCACCGAGTCGCACGTTCTCGCACTCACACATATACGTGCCCCTAATAGCTCATGACTCGGCTCAACATCACACACTGCCAATTTCTCAAATTATTATTCGACCTGCGTAATACGCATCAGGTCTAAATTTATTAACAACACTTCATGGCCCGTGTGAAACGCACTAGGCCCGGTGTCTCTAGCCCGCGTAAAACGCTTTAGGTGCAACACCGATCTCCATATACATACCACACCCACGTAAAATGCATCAGGTTGGCCATCTTCCAACAATCCAAGTATCGTCACACATAACATGCATCAGGACGGACTTTATGTGATCACTCGGGCACACTATTAATTATTATCTAGACCCCACGTAAAACGCATCAGGGTATTTTAGTGATCACATGCTCATACCAGGCACGCATACTCGTACAATTCTCATTTCGAGCCAATTCTTAGCAAGAGAAATGCGTGGTCATGCAAATCTGGCACTCGGGCAACCACATGATGTCTAATGGGCATTCAATTTCAATCATAGATATAATTCAAGTATGCCACAACATGCTCAACTATTGTCACAACCTGCTCACAATCAATGGACATGCTCACAATCAATAGCAATAGATTCAATCTACATATTAGCATGTCCAATTAATCAATCTAATTCAACCTTGCACGGCACAATAATCAGCATTCATAATTTGCACACTTGAGGCCTGCCATGCCACATCATTCTTTGCCATAATAAGCACACAACATGGCATCATTTAAATAATCACCAATTAGCACAATTCAGTCATTAAATCACTCAACATGGCATGTTCGGGAATTTCGCAATTAAACCCGAACTTAGGCAATATTCAGTCAACATGGACAGCCACTAAACCGGCTCATCAAGGGCTCTAATCAACCTCAAATCACCTCATTAGGTTCCTCAAATTATCAAACAATTAGCCATTAACCACTAGCCCACTAATCATCATTAAACATGCTTAATTAACCACTAACTAAACACTAATCCTATCTAGAAATGCTAATTAGCCTAGTTTGGGTTTAGGGTTAATACTCACCTAATCTAAACCGGGTTGACGGGAACGAGCGGCCAATCGCCGGTGGACGGCAAGATCGGCGGCGACGTTCTGACGGCGACAACTAACAACGATCGGCAACGTACGGACGCGGCGTACGGACTCCGGTGTACGGACCGTACGGACGGCGGTGTACGAACCATACGGGTATAGCATATGGGACCGTACGGATGGCGGCAGATAGCTCGGCTGGGCGGTGCTTCGATGGTCGCTGGTCGGTCTTTAGGGCTTGGATCGGAGGAAACGGCTAAGAAGAGAATGAAAAGGGAGAAATGAGGAGGAGATGGAAATGGCGTGGGAAGGGCTGAACGTGGAGAGAATGATCGGTCCAAGGCTGGTCAAAGAGGCCTTAGGTGGAATCCACATGTCAAGATCTCCTCCTCTTAACAATTTTGCCCTTTGATCCAAGGGTTCAAAGTTGTCCTTATCCAATAATGTTAGGGCAAAATGGTCCTAGGCCTCAATTATTGGGGCTGACCACTTTAACATAATTAAAACCTTAATTTAATCCAAAAAATTTTGGCCCAAAATTCGGAATTAAGAAAATAAGCCTAGGAGCATTTTTATAATTTTCCGATCCCATGTCAAAATTCCATTTTTCACCCGTACCAACCCCAAATATGCGTGGCCAGCTAAAAATGGTGTCAGCCGGGCAAAATAATCACTTACGCCCCCAAAAAATCGGCTTCAAAGTCTTGAGGGGTAAAACCGTAATTTTTCACTTCCAGGTCGAAATTCCATTTTTCGACCGTACACGCTCCAAATAAGCGTGGCCACCCTAAAACCGCATCGGCCTCAAAAAATAATCTCATACGGTATCGAAAATTGATGTTGGAGTCCATAGAGGTAAAATCGTAATTTTTTTCAATTTCGACCGAAATTTCAATTTTCGGCTGTACTAGCCCCAAATATATGTGGCCACTCCAAAACGACATTGGCCATGAAAAATAGTCGCATACGATCTCGAAAATCGATGCCTAAGTCCGGGTCAATTTTCCGCAATCAAAATCGTTCAATTTCAAATTTTAAAGTCTTTGACTAATGGGCGGCTGTTTAGGGGTTACGCGCATCGACCTATGGATACTTGAGTCATGACGGCCTCGATAACCGCGAAAATGTGAGAATTTATTACTAGTGCGGAAGTTACGATCGATTGGTTTAAGTTTGAGATTTGTTCGCCCATGTACTTCCGTTCGTGCGGAATCACCTGCGATCCGATTGTACATCGTTGGCCAAACCATATTCGTCACCTTCCTAGGATCGGCCCACATTGATCCAAAATATTTCCTTGCGTTGTTTCTCGGAATCGAGTGCCCAATTTATGATTGGGTACCTAGTCCACATACTACTTTCTAATTAGCCATTCCCTTTTGGTTAGTTTCCCGAGAGTGATCAATTCCGGGCCAGACTTACCAAAGTGAAATGAGAAATAATATCTACTTTATTAATTCAGAAAATGGGTCGAAATTCGAGATGTTACATAATTCAGCCACTAAATCATTCAAATACGGCATATTTGGGAATTCCACCGCTTAATCTCAATTTTGATCAGACTTAGTCCAATTGAGTCTCCCATGGACAACCACCAAACCGGCCAACTTAGGCAAAAAATTCCACTCCCTAATCAATCTATTAATCCACTAAACTCACCACAAAATAGCCACTATAATCCACCGGTCGTTAATTACTTCTAAATGTGCATGAGGGTGATACTCACCCTAATCTCGTCTAAACGTGCATAACTCGCCTAATTAGGGGTTAGAGGGTGATACTCACCCTAATCCTAAGCTCCAACAATTCTAGATTGGCGGGGAACGGACGGCTGATCGCCAGCGAGCGACGGAATCGGCGGCGTTCCGGCGATGGCTTCTGCGGCAGTGGTCTAGGCGGCGAAAAGGGCACTGGTGATGGTGATGGTGCTGATTGGTGGTGGTCCAGGTGAGGGAGGGGAAGGACGGCGGTCGGGTAGGTGCCCCTCGCCACGCTCGACCAGCGGCGGGTGACTTGCGGCCTTGGCGGGAGGTGGTCGTGACGGCGGGTGCAAGGGTCCCTCACCGCGGCCGTGGGGAAGATAGAGAGAGAGAGATGGGATGAGACAGTAGGGGAGAGAGATGGTAGACGATCGGTGGCGATGAGGCTGGGTCGAACGGCGACAGGGCGAGCGGTGGCAGCGCCTCTACCAACAGGCGGTGTTCACGGCCGGAAGTGAGGGAGGGAGAGGGAACCGGGGGTAAAGGAAGAGAGGAGAGGGGAGAAGTCTTGATGAAGAAGAAATGAGGAGAGAGAGAGACAAAGGCAATTAATAGCATTGACCACTTTTCCAAATTTCAAAAATGCCCTCGAAAGACTTGGTCCTCATTAAATCTTAGCCAATAATGGAGGGGCATTTTGGTCATTCACTAGGTTGAATTATTGGGCCGATATAATCTTAATTTAATCCTTAAATTAATCCCTAAAATTATTCCAAAATTCGGAATGCCCAAATTTAGTCTAGGGGCAAAATGGTCATTTTCTGATTTCGGGCCGAATTTCCATTTTTCGACCGTATTAATCCCAAATACATGTGGCCACACAAAAATGTCGTCGTCCTTGCAAAATAGTCGCTTATGACTATTTTAGGGTCCAATTCGATGTCCAAGTCCGGATCCAATTCCATGATAAAAATTACTCAACTTAAAATTTTAGGGTCTCTTACTAACGGGCGGCTGTTTAAGGGTTACTCGTACGACCTAAGGTTGCTTGAGTCGTGACAGTCTCGATCACCGAGAGAACGCGAGGAATTATTGCTAGTTCCGGAGGTCACGATTGTTTGGATCAAGTTCGGGATTTGTTCACCACGCGTACTCTCAATCATGCGGAATCACCCGTGATCCTATCGTACGTCATTAGCCAAACTAAATCCGTTACCTTCCTAGGATCGGCCCACATTGGCTCAAAATATTTCCTCGTCGTTTCTCGGAATTGGTGCTCGATTCTCAATCGGGTCCTTGGTCCACGTACCGTTTCCTAATTAGCCATTCCCTATTGGTCAGTATCCCGTGAAGGATTCGTTCGGGGCGAGACTCACTAAAATTAAATGAGTAATAATATCAATTTCATTAATTTCGGAAATGGGTCGAAACTCGGGATGTTACACCATCACCTTCATAGGATTGGCCCACATTTGCCCAAAATATTTCCTCGTCATTTCTCGGAGTCAGTGCCCGATTCACGATCGGGTCCCTGGTCTACGTACTGTTTTCCTAGTGAGCCATTCCCTTTTGATTAGTATCCTACGAGTGATCAATTTTGGGCGAGACTTACTAAAATTAAACGAGGAATAATATCAATATCACTAATCATGGAAATGGGTTGAAATTCAGGATATTACAACTCTTCCCCTTTGCAAAAATTTCGTCTTTGAAATTTGCAACCTAAACTTATCTACTCAAACAAATGCGAGTGCTGACGTCGCATTGCCTCTTCGCTTTCCCAAATGACGCCTTCTTTTCCATGGTACTCCCATACAACTTTGACCATCAGGATCGTCTTGTTCTGTAGCACTCGATCCTTTCTATTTTCGATCCTTACTGGCCTCTCCACGTACAACACCCTATCGTCCACGTCTATTTCTTCGTACCTCAAAACGTGGGTCGGGTCTGGTTCATACTTTCTTAACATCGACATGTGGAATATATTATGTACTTGGGACAGGTTGGGTGGCAAGGCAAGTCGATAAGCCATATCACCGATCTTCTCCAAAATCTCAAACGGACCGACATACCTTGGGCTCAGTTTTCCTTTCTTGCCAAATCTAGATAGTCCCTTCATTGGCGACAACTTGAAAAATACATGATCTCCAACTTGAAACTCTAAAGGTTGTTGCCTCTGATTGGCATAGTTTTTTTTACGACTCTGCGTGGTTTTTAACCTTTCTCGAATAATCTCAATGGCTTCGATCGTCTGCTGTACCAATCCTGAGCCTGTGATACTCCACTCTCCTACTTGTCCCAACACACTGGCATCCTGCATGCTCTGCCATACAAAGCCTCAAACGGCGCCATTTGAATAATTTGCTGATAACTATTGTTGTAGGCGAACTCTACCATGTGTAGCTGCTCTTACCATTTGCTCCTAAGTCCAATACACAGGCACGCAACATATCCTTCAAAGTTTGGATCGTTCTTTCATACTGGCCATCCGACTATGGATGATAGGCTGTCGTGAACTGCAACTTCGTTCTTAAGGCCGTTTGCAAACTTTTCAAAAATTGATCGTAAATCTCTGATGACGATCCGACATGATCGTTATCGGTATTCCATGTAATCTGACGATCTATTGCACGTACAGCTCGTGTACCTTTCCAACTCAAAATCCTTTCACACTGTCAGGAAGTACGCTGACTTAGTCAATCGATCTACTATCATCCAAATGGAATCGTGTCCTCTCTGGTTCCTTGGTAGTCCCGTTACAAAATCCATTGTGATGTGCTCCCATTTCCATTTGGGGATCTCTAACGGTCGCAACAATCCTCTAGGCTTATAGTGTTGTGCCTTAACTTGCTGACATGTCAGGCATTTCGCCACATGTTCGGCCACATTCTTTTTCAGTCCATTCCACCAATAATGCTGCCGCAGATTCTAGTACATTCTTATACTACCTGGGTGGATACTATAATTGCTGCAATGTGTCTCCCTTAAAATCTCCTCCTTAAGCTCCAAGTCATCGGGCACGTATAATCGTCCTTGGAACTTTAAAACTCCGTCCTCACTTAGTTGGAAATCTAATTTTCTTGTAGCGGCATCCATTCCAACAATTTTTTGTATTTCTTGGTCTATAGATTGTAGTGCCTTAACCTTGGCTTGAATCTCCGGTTCAATTCTCAATGTAGCCAACAGGTTAGACATCTGACTCACTTCGAATTTAAACTCTGAGTCTCTTAACTTTTCCAATAAGGTCCACTCCTTACCCATCATATGCGTCATACTCGACTTGCGACTTAGCACATCCGCTACTCGATTCGCCTTCCCCGGGTGATACAGAATGTCGCAGTCGTAATTCTTAAGAAGTTTCATTCATCGGCGCTACCTCATATTTAATTCCTTATGTGAAAACAGGTACTTGAGGCTCGATGATCTGTATAAATCTGGAACTTTTCCCTGCACAAATAATGCCTCTAGATCTTAAGGGCGAAGACGATCACTGCCAACTCTAGATCATGGGTCGGATAGTTCATCTCATGTGGTCTTAACTTGCGCGACACATATGCGACTACCTTTCCGTGCTGCATCAATGCACATCCAAGTCCTCTTAATGACACATCATTATAGACCTTAAATCCTCCTGGCCCGAACGGAATGGTCAATACCGGGGCAGTTGTCAGTCTATGTTTCAACTCTTGAAAACTCTTTTCACACTTTTTATCCCACTCGAACTTAGTTTCCTTCTTAAGCAGTCGCGTCAATGGCGTGGATATCAATGAGAACCCTTCTACAAAACATCGATAATAGCTAGCCAATCCTAAGAAACTTCGGATTTCTGTCATTGATGTCGGTCTTGGCCACTTAGTTACTGCCTCAATCTTCATAAGGTCCATAGAAATTCTATCTCCCGAAATTATGTGTCCAAGGAATGGTACTCTGCTAAGCCAAAACTCGCACTTACTAAACTTGGCATAGAGTGCGTGTTCTCTTAAGGTCCATAGTATCTCAGTCAAATGTACCTCATGCTCCTTAGGGCTCTTCGAATATACCAGTATGTCGTCAATGAACACTATGATGAACCGGTCCAAGGACTCCTTGAACACCCTATTCATTAAGTCTATGAAAGCAGCAGGGGCATTGGTTAATCCGAAGGGCATCACTGTGAACTCATAGTGCCTGTACATTGTTCTGAAAGCAGTCTTAGGTATGTCCTTCTTTCGAATTCTCAGCACTAATGGTACTCCATCCGTAGGTTAATCTTAGAGAACATTGAGGCTCATTGCAATTGATCAAACAGGTCATTAATCCTCGACAGTGGGTACTTATTCTTAATCGTCACCTGATTCAACTGCCGGTAGTCGATACACAACCTCAACGTCCCGTCCTTCTTCCTTACAAATAGGACCGGCGCTCCCCATGGAGACACACTAGGACGAATGAAACCTTTGTCCAATAATTCTTGCATCTAGACTTTCAATTCTTTCAATTTTGATAAGGACATTCGATCATTGCCTTTGAGATCGGTTCTGTACCTGGGGCCAATTCTATAACAAATTCTACTTCCCACTCTGGTTGCAAACCTAGCAATTCTTGGGGAAAGACCTCGAGAAAATTACACACTATATGTATCTCTTCCAACTTAGGCTCTGTCACTCTCGAATCTACCACATTTACCAAATATCGTTCACATCATTCGTCTAACAACTTAGTCACTTCGAGCGAGGAAATCCAAGGGATCGAGGTTCCTCCTCGGTTTCCCTGAAATTCAAATCTATGATGTCCAATCGAGTTAAACTGGATCACCCTATTGTCATAATCCATTACGGCTTTCTGCCTTACTAGCCAATCCATTTCAATTATCACATCAAAATCAAACATGGCCAACGCTGCCAAGTCAATCCTTTCTTCTCTACCCCCAATAATTATCTTACAACTAGGACACCCTAACGACACTAACACTTTGTCATTCAATGGGGTCATTGCACATAGCGAAGTCTCAAGCAACACAGACTCAATCCCAACCAGTCTAACAAATTGCTTCGAAATAAACAAGTGGGTTGCCCCCAGGTCAAATAATGCATACGCAGCATGATCACAGAGAGAAATCGTACCTGTGACCATGCCCGGCATATCGTCTGCCACTTTTCACGCCATTGCATAAACTCATCCTTGTGCTGGCGGTCGACCTTGATTAGTTGGTGGGGGATTTCCGGCTTGGTTCTCTACTCGGGGCTGTTACGGTTGAATCGAGGGTCCTGAAGGGCGTTGTTGGGGACAATTCTTGATCTGGTGCTCTAAACTCCCGCACTTGAAACAAGCCCCATATCGGTTCAGTTAGTGGCTCGGCTTCCCAATGTTCTTTCTAGTCGATGGGACGAATTGCCTATTTCCCGCCATCGACTTCTTCCCGAAGCAGCAGTTGTCCCTATTCCGGGCGAACCGCGATCCAAAAGCGGCTACCCTTTCCATTTGATCTCGCTCTGTGGCCTGAGCCCGTTCGTACATTTCCCCATAGTCTCTGATGTTTAAAAAAATCATCTGACTTCGAAGATCCGGCTTCAGACCATATCGGAATCTCTGAACTTTATCTTGTGGATTTTCAACCATTCTAGGTGCAAACTTTGATAGCCTTACGAATTTTGCCTCATACTAGTCCACGGTCATTTGCCCTTGGCGAAGTTGCATAAATTCAGCTAATTTTCTTTCTTGACCACTCTCCGAGAAATACTTCCCACAAAAACTTTCGGTAAATGCAGCCCAAGTCTGGGAGGTACCTTCTGGGAATACTCTGTCCCTGGTGGCCTTCCACCAATCATTTGTATTATCTTGTAGGTGATATACCGCCAATGATATTTTCTTGGTCTCGGTACACCCCAATGCCTTGAAGGCTTTCTCTAGTTCCTCTACCCATCGCGGTGCAGCCTTGGGGTCACCCCTACCATTAAAACTTAGGTGGTTTCAACTTGAGGAGTTGATTTACTAACTGGTGCATCTGTCTATTTGCCGCCATCTGAGCTTGCCCTTAATTGGCATTGTTTCCATTCACAGCAATAGTTGTTGCAACCTTATCAGCCTAGGCAATGGTGGCGGCCCTTTCCTGAGCCTGCCTACCCATAAGATTTCTTATCTCATGTAGGGTTTGAATAACCTCCTCCATTCTTGGATCTCTAGCCTCTTGGCCTACTGCACTAGGCTATCCTTGGGTTTCCTTTCCTCGTCTCCTCATCTTTGCAGTTCTTACTACCAACCTACCTGTTAATTCTATCAGGAATTAGAGACCTAAATCAAGCTAAACTGGTCTAAGATCCTAGGCGGGTAACTAGCACAAAGCAGCAATCAATCACTCAGTATGCGACTAAGCACAAACAGCACAGGACCTCAACCAAGGAGATACATATACTTACCTCAGGTCCTGCCACACCTACACTTTACGGGTCAATTCATATATGCATTCAATCAAAACACAGACAGTCAGGAGGAACACTTAGCACACAAGGTCTCCTTACTAGCTATCCAAGGTCATGGCTCCTTATCACTCCAGGCTTCGATCGAATTGGACCGAGCTTACCTTGCTCTGACACCAAATCAAACGGGGATGTCATGCCCTGAACCCTACGGTGCGCAACATCCCTGCTGAAGTCGAATTTAGTGCGACATTCCAGGACGCATTGCCGACCCAACGCCCAACACAGAGATCATTGCATATGCGGAAGCAATATATCACCCATACAATAATCAACGTAACCAAGGATAGCACAACAACGAAAATCAGCATGATTACCAATATATATTTGCATTACTGCTAAAAATATATACAATATCCATATTTACATAAAATGCACCTATAACCAAAAACGGGTTGACGGCCACTAACTGCAGAAAAGGGTAGGTGGCTAGACGTTGAGACTACTACCTAAGGTGGGGCTCCGATAAAAAAGGTACTAGCCCGACCCAACTAAGGCTAAGGCTAACCCTACGGAACCCAGTCCGGGTTGGATTCTGAGGACTTAGAGGATGAAGAACCGTTAGACAGCTCGATCTCTGAGTCTAGGGAATCCAGCTCGGACTTGGCCTCTACCGGCTCCTCCTCAGAGTCCATCTCCTCAGGCTCGCCCTCTAACTCGGGGTCCTCCTCTATAGGCTCTAGTTCCTCATCCGGCTCCATCGGCTCTAGGTCAGCATCCCAATCCACTAGCTCCTCATCCATCGGGTCCAGTGCATCCACCTCCAAGATAACAGGTTTGGCGCTAGAACTCGAACTCCCCTTAGGAGTAGCTTTGGGGCTCGCTAGGTCTCCGTTGGCGCACTGTAGTTCCATCTTGCCTAGCCCATTGAACAGAACATCAAACATCCGAAGAGGTCTATACCCCCAGAGTAGTCCCTAAAGCACTGCACTATATACTCGTGGGTCTGGTGATGTGTCTCTCCTACATCAACCCATACTCTAGTGTAATACCTAATATACCTATCCCTCTTCCCTACGGGATACTCAGTCATCTCTCCCTCTATCTGATGCGGGATCCCAAAATGTACAGGAACTTTGGACATCCTTAGGGCCGGGGGTCTGAAACATTGGGTTTCAACAACAATGAGATAAATCTCAGCGATTAAAACCCATTAAACCTAAACTAGGCTAACATGCACCTCATGATGGGCAGACAAAGCACATATAACCATAAATATTTGACAATCAATTGACCTAGGCCCTCGGGCCCAAATCGATCACACAATTAACCCTGTAGGTTAGGCATAATATAATCACCATAATGGCACATATGCAACAGGCTTAGTCACGCATATACGCCTTGCACATACTCATGCTCTGGTTCAATCATGCACATTGGCACACGGCTTATTTCTCAATTAGAGTTCGACCCGCGTAAAACGCATCAAGTCTAATAGTCAATACCAATACTTCATGGCCCACGTAAAACGCATTAGGCCCAGTGTCTCTAGCCCGCATAAAACGTATCAGGCGCAACATCGATCTCCATATGCGGACCAAAATCCACGTAAAACGCATCAGGCTGGTCGTCTTCCGGTAGAATCGGGCATCGTCCCGTGTAAAACGCATTAGGACTCATAATGATCACACATGTACACAACCAATTTTATCTTAACCCCGCGTAAAATGCATCAGGGCAATTAGGTGATCACATACTCATGTCAGAGGCACGTATATTCGCACAACTCACGATTCAAGCCATGCAATCCGGCATTCGGGCAACAACACCATGCACAATGAACACTCACTTCCAATCATAGGTACATAATTCAATAATGCCAAGACATGCTCACGTTCAATCCCATTATACCCAATCGACATATTAGCATGTCCATTTAAGCAATTCAAATCAACCTTACATGGCACATAATTAAATCATGTAATTAGTACAACACAAGCTCGCACACTCAAAGTCCGCCATGCTTCACCATAATCGGCCACTTTAGGACACACAACATGGCATCATAGTATTGGTTTCAAACGAGCATAAATCAGCCACCACATCAACCAAATAAGGCATGCTCGAGAATTCGCGATTAAACCCCAACTGACCGATCTTAGTCCAATTAATTCCCGATATGGACAGCCACTTCCTCAGTCATTCTAGGTCACTAAACCTCCACATAACCAACAATATAATCCACCAAAAACCATCACATAGGCAGCCACAATATCCAGCCACTAACTACCCCTAAATTACCCTAATTTAGCCCCTAAATTAACCTAACCTATCTAGAAATGCTTAATTAGCCTAATTAGGGTTTAGGGACTAATACTCACCTAATCACCTAAGCTCCAACTAGCTGATCGGGAGAGGAAAACGGGTCGGCTGAGCTGGTCTTACGGGTGGTTTTAATGGCGGCGACATGCAATGACCTCCGGGTCCAAGGCCTTCACGGGGTCAAGGGGAGAGGGTGATGGTCGGTGGTGACGGCAGCATGTGGAGAGAGAGAGAAAGGTGGTCGTGGTGGTGGCTGGAGCGGATGATGACCAAGTAGATTGGCGGGCGGGCGAGCTAAGGGGCGATCCGTGGTGTTCCTCAAGACTGAAAGGAAGAACGGAGAGGATGAGATGGGGTGATGGTGAGCGGTGGCGTGCAAGGTGTGTGGATTCAACAGCGGGACGCGGGTGGCGGCACGGGCGGTGGTGGCTCCGGCGTGGTTGGTCTCACGGTCGATCAAGGGAAATGAGAGGGAGAGAGAATGGTGTGGAGGGGGAGGGTAAGTGGCCGATGGTGAGGTGAGGAATAAGGGAGAGACAAGGATAATTATTAGTCTTAGGGGGGTTTGACCAAACTTTCCTAATTCCCATCTTGCCCTTCACTCACTTGGTTGATATAATCCTAAGCCAAAATATCCAAGGACAATTTAGACCTAAATTTTCCGAATTATTGGGCTGATATTATCCAAGATTTAATCCCCAAAATATTCTTCAATAAATCCCAAAATTCGGAATACTAAGAATAGGCCTAGGGGCAAAATTATAATTTTCCGATTCCGGGCCGAATTTCCATTTTTTGACCGTACCAATCCCAAATATTATTGGCCACACTAAAATGACATTGTCCTCGCAAAATAGTTGTGTATGTCCATGAAATTTTGTAGCAGCCCGAATTTCGATGTAATTTCTGGGATTAATAAAATGAATGTTATTTCTCATTTCATTTGAGTACAACTCGCCCAGAGTTGATCACTCTTGGGATACTAACCATGGGGAATGGCTAACTAGGACGCTAGTACGTGGACCAGGGACTTAGTCGTGACTCGGGAGCCGATTTGAGAAAAAAAATTGAGGGAATATTGTGAACCAGTGAGGGGCCGATCTTAGGAAAAGTGATGGAAATGGTATGGCCAAGGCCAACGATGCACAATTGGGATCGCAGGTGATTCTGCTTAACCAAACGTGCTCGTGGCCAACCAATCCTGAACTCGAGCCAAATGATCGTGACCCCGGGATTAGTAATAACCCCTCTTTCTCTCGATGATCAGAACCATTGAGACTCGGACAGCCCTAAGTCGATACACGTATTCCTAAACAGCCGCCTGTTAGTGAGAGTTTCAGAAAAATTGAAGTTGAGAGAGAGTTGTTCACGGAATTGAGCCCAGATTTTGGTGTCGGATTTCGGGGACTCGACGGACTAATTTTAAGATTCTAACGCGTAATATGTTGGCCATACACATGGGGCCTTAGTGCGAAAAATGGAATTTCGGTTCGGGATGGAAAAAGGACGGAATTGCCCTTGGGTTAATTAAGCTTAATTCCGAATTTTGGAAAATTATTTTGGTTTAACCAAGGTTGGTTAAGGTTAACTAGGTTGGTTAGGGGTTGGTTAGGGACTAATGACAAGAATGCCCCTCAATAATTGAATGGAATGATTTTAAACCATTGGATGCAGGGGTAGTTTGGTCAAGTGTGCTTAGATGATGACACATGGATTCCACTAAGGCTGAGTTGACCAAGCTTTGACCACTTTTTGGTCATGTTTCTCTCTCTCTCTCCTCCATTTTCGCCCACTCCCTCTCTCCTCACGATCGGCCATCTCCCTCTCCTCCGTTTCTCTCCTTCTTCGCCGGACCAGCCACCGTCGCCGCCCTTCCTCAGCCGCTCGCCGGAGTTGTTGGTCACGGCAAAGGACCGCCGTGGAGAGCTGAACCAGCCCCCGAACCTTCGTCCTCAGCCGCGCCTCCTCCTCCCTCGTGGACGACCAGCCACGGTTGATTTTGGCCGAGTGGACGCCGGCGACGCAAAGGAGGTCCCGCGCGCCGCCGTGAACCACCGTCGTCGAGCCGCGAGTTAGATGTACTTGTTTCTTCCGCGAGTCGTCCACCCAGACGTGAGTTTAATACCCAAACTTAGTCTAGCCTTAATTGTGTTTAGTTGGGTTAATTGGGTTGATTAGTGGAGATTAAGCTAGTTTAGTGTTTGTTAGTGATTGTATAGTTGATGGCTGAATTAATGATGTTGTTGAGGGTGATTTAAGGTAGGAACTATGGTTGACTAGTGGGAGTTTGATGGCTGTCCCTGGTGAGCCAAATTCGGAAGCCTTGAGTTTTTGTGCTAGAAATGGTGTTTTTAGGGCTAAATGGGCTTGATTTGCTATATTAAGCTAAGTGTATGCCTAATATGTTTGAGTGGGGTCTTGGCTGAATTGTTTGAGACTAAAATGGAGTGTTTTGAATGTGTTTGGCTATGTTTGAAGTTGGAGTATGGTTATGGCCGAATTTTACATGTTAGGTGTTACAAATGCTAGAAATGGCCATTGGTTGTAATGTTGGAAATTGTTATGGCATTTGTATTCATTGACATGAAAATGCATGTCGCGCACATTGTATGTCGAGATTGAGATTTGAGATGACATTGTGTGATTGTGCGGGTGTGACATTGCATTGTGTGATCACGGTAAATGCCCCAAAAGAGTGGAGTGGGCTAAGATAAAATTGATATGTGTGATCACCCTAATGGCCTACGGGTCGAGTTCCGGTCCTCATGCACTTTGTAGCAGGACGATGCCCGGTTAGACCGGAAGACCCACCATCCTCATGCACTTTGTAGAGGTGCCCGGTTCGTAGGTGAGCGGTGTTGCGCCCTGCACTTTGTAGCAGTGCTAGAAGACACCGGGCGGGGGCGAGTATATATCTGCGGCCATGAAGTGTCAGGGCCTTTGGGTCGGGCCCTATTGTGGGTCATGAGATTAAGAATGAACTGAACCTTGCATTATGTGAATTGTGAATCATGCAATATTGTGATGAGATTGTGAGAATTGTTAGCATGTTTTGCATGAGGCATTCGTGTGAGATCGTGATGATTGAGTGATTTGAACCATTTAAAGAATATGAGCACGCGTGTGTGAAGTACTTTTGTATGTATGTATACGTATGTGGGTGTATATATATATGTTGAATTGCACTAACTTGCGAGGGGTTGAATCACGTTGAAACATATTGAGTTTTATGTTTGTTGGCTTGAATGCTTGATTTTGATCCGTTAAAGAGACACACTTTAGCCTAGCCTAGGTTTAGGTATTTGATTCATCGAGCTAGTCTCACGGTTGTGGTAAAACCGAACATTTGGAACCTACCCCTAGGATGCGGGAGCCGCCTCCACTTTTGGGATTCCTAGGCGGATATTACAATCGAGGAACATTTCCCAGCTGGAAATGACGAGATGCATGTGAGGTTTAGGTCAGTTCTCTATGTTAATGTGGGTGAGGATGAGCATCGAAGCAAGAGTACATCGCATGGTGTCGTGGGGCGTGGACGGGACCCTCGATCGACCTATCCATTACCTTTGACATTCGATGAAGCGGCTGATGGCGAGATTAGACCTTAGATGGCGGGTGGTGATACTTCTCCACTGGCGCTCCGCCCAACCGTCGAGGCCCGGCCGGTCAGGAGTTTGGTATCTTGAGCCTAGGCAGGAGCCTATGGATGAGGATGAGGGGCGACCCGAGCAGACGCGATGGAGCGGGATGATGAGAATGGTAGGGTCAGTGAGGTAGGCGGGGATGTAGACATAGATGCCGTCGAGGATGCGGCCGAAGATGTAGACCTTGAGGGCGACTTTGACTCGGTGGTGACGCTCTCTTAGCGAGACTCTTTGGGGGTTCGGGGAGGGTCGGGGCTGATCGGGAGGACCCCGACATGGGCGTGGATGAGCTAGGCGGATCGCGGCTCTTGAAGAGTCAGGCAGGTCTTCACGATGAGCCAGCGATTCCGGCAGCGGACTATGAGCCTTAGACTAGTTGTGTTAAACGATAGGGATCCCTACCTTTTTGTTATAGTGATCCTTAATACGGATCTACTCACCCGACCCACCGACACTTTTTGGATTAGTGGCCTTTTGACTTCGATGCTACCTTGACCTAGACACTGTAGTGGATATATTTGTACATGCATCTGCGTTCTTTAAACAGTTTATATATATATATATATTTATATATATATATATATATATGAGATTGAGGTTTTACTTGATGATATTACGATTGTTTGGCTTCCTTGCTCATCTTTATTTGTCGGGGTTTTGTAATGCTTTCGCATGTGTTTTTATACTCTGATTGTTGTTGGGTCGGCGAGGTCTCCTGGGGACGTCGCACTATGATCGACCGGAGTGGTAAGGGGATGCTCGCGTTCCGATGGGTAAGTTGGGTTCGGGGCGTGACAAATTTGACGTCCAAGTCCGAATTTAATTTCGCGATCAAAATTGCTCAATTTAAAATTTTAGGGTCTCTCACTAATGGATGGCCCGGTTTAGGAGTTATGCGTATCGACCTAGGGTTACTCGAACCCAACTTAAACATCGGAACGCGAGCATCCCCCACCGCATCCGGCCGATCATAGTGCGACGCCCCCGTGAGACCTCGCCCGACCCAACAACATACAGAGTATAAAACACATGGAAGCAAAATATAACCCCGATAAATAGAGATGAACAAGGAAGCCACACCAATCAAAATATCACTGGTAAAACCTCATTCTCATATATAAACAAACTGTTTACATAAAGAACGTAGATACATGTACAAATACATCCACTAAAGGTCTAGGTCGTGGTCAAGCTAGTATCAAGTCAAAAGGCCACTAATCCAAAAAAGTGTGGGTGGCCGGGTGAGTAGGTCTGCACTAAGGATCGCTATAACAAAAAGGTAGGGATCCCTATCACAACCGACTAGTCTAGGGTGCATAGTCCGGGTCGCTGGAATCATCGGGCTCGCCAGAAGACTCGGTGACTCCCTCAAGAGCCGCGGATCCGGCTCGCTCATCCACGCCCATGTCGGGGTCCTCCTGATCAGCTCGACCCTCCCAGGCTCCCCAGAGTCCCGCTAAGAGAGCGTCCACCTCTCAAAGATCGAGTCAAAATCGTCCTCCGGATCTACATCCTCATTTGCATCCTCACGGCATCTATATCTATGTCATCGCCTACCTCATCGACCTCACCATCCCATCATCCTCGCTCCATCGCCTGCTGGCCGGTCGCCCCTCATCCTCAACCATAGGCTCCGCCGTCGTCATCATACCAAACTCCGGGACCGGCCGGGCCTCGATAATCGGGCGGAGCCGGGTGGAGGAGCATCGACCACCTCGCCATCGGCAATCACCGGGCGCCAACTCACCATCAACATCTACCGGGATGTCAAAGGTAATGAATAGGTCGACCGAGGGGTCCTGGCCACCGCCCTAACGACACCACGCTATGTACTCTCGCTCGATGCTCATCCTCACCAGTATTAACATAGAGAACCGGCCTAAACCTCACGTGCATCTCGCCATCCCCAGCTGGGAACTGCTCCACGGACTGTAATATCTGTCTCGGAATCCCAAAAAGTGGAGGCGGCTCTGGCATCCTAGGGGGTAGGCTCTGAAATGTTCGGTTTTACCACAACCGTGAGACTAGCTCAGTGAATCAAATACCTAAACCTAGGCTAGGCTAAAGTGTGTCTCTTAGCGGACCAAAATCAAACATTCAAGCCAACAACATAAAACTCAACATATGTCATCGTGATTCAACCCCTGCAAGTTAGTGCAATTCAACAAATATATATATACACCCACATACGTGTACATACGGGCAGGCGTACTTCACACACGCGTGCTCATCTTCTTTAAATGGTTCAAATCACCCGATCACCGCATCCCACACGAATGCCGCATGCAGTCACATGCTAATGATTCTCACAATCTCATCATAATACTGCATGATTCACAATTCACACGATGCAACGTTCAGTTCATTCTTAATCTCACGACCCACAATAGGGCCCGACCCGAAGGCCACAACACTTCATGGCCAGCGTATAAACTACGCCCCCGGCCCGGTGTCTTCTAGCCTGCTACAAAGTGCCTGAGGCGCAACACCGCTCACCTACGAACCAGAGCCTGCTACAAAGTGCATGAGGATGGTCGTCTTCCGGTCTAACCGGGCATCGTCCTGCTACAAAGTGCATGAGGACGGAACTCGACCCGTAGGCCACGACCCGAAGGCCTTAAGTGATCAAACATACAAATTTTATCTTAGCCCAATCTACTCATTTTAGGGCGTTTACCGTGATCACACCATGCCATGCCACACTCGCAGACAATCACATGATGTCATTTCAATTTCTCAATCCCGACATACAATATGCGAGACATGCATTTTCACAACAATAACTACAAATGCCATACTAATCACCAGCATTTACCAACAATGGGCATGTTCTCACATTTTTATTCCAACATGTGTAATTCGGCCAAACCAAAACCTTATCTTCAAACATGGCCAAAACATATACAAAACACTCCAATTAAGCCTCCAATGATCAGCCAAGACCCCACTAAGATATATAAGTCATAAACATAGCTTAATCTTGCAAAACAAGCCCAATTGAATCTAAAATCACCATTTTTCATACCAAACCCCAAGGCCTCCGAATTGACTCACCAAGGACAGCAACCACACCCACATTAATCAGCCATACTTCTTGCCCTAAATCACCCCCCCAACAATATTTTTAACTCAACCATTAACCACACAATCATTAACAACACTAATCTAGTTTAAAATTCCACAAATCAAACTAACTAAACACAATCAAGCCTAATCTAAGTTTAGGTATACGACTCACGTTTGCATTGCACCACTGGGAAGATGATGATCATCTACTCGCCTCGACGACGGCGGCGGCTCACGGCGGCGGGTCCGGCTCTCTCTCGGCCACGGCGGCTTGGTGGCTGGTTTGGGCGCCCAAGGGGAGAGAGGGAAGAGGCGACGGCGGCTTGGGGCTTGGCCGGTCCTCCACGGCGGTCCTTGGCCGTGTCCCTCACTCCCGCGACCGGGCGATGAAGGCAACGATGGGGGCTGGTTCGGTGATGATGATGAAGAACGAAAGAGAGAGGGAGAGACGAAGGAGAGAGGAAGACGAAGGGGGAGGATCGGCCGAATGAGGAGGGGAGAGAGTGATCGTGAAAGAGGAGAGAGAGAGAGAGAAGCTTATCATCTTGGTCAAAAAAGTTGGTCAATCTCTCCATAGTGGAAGCCAAGTGTCACTCTTCTAAGCCCCTTGCCCAAAACACCCTTGCATCCAAAGGCCCACATTCATTTAAGATAATTATTGAGGGGCATTATGGACTTTAGCCCCTAACCAACCTTTAACTACTCTAGTTAACCTTAACTCACCCTAGTTAAACCAAAATAAACCCCAAAATTCGGAATTAAGCCTAAATGGTCCAAGGGCAATTCCGTCCTTTTTCCTTTCCGAACCGAAATTCCATTTTTCGCACCCATGCGTCCCACGTGTGTGTGGCCAACATTTTCTGGCGTCAGAATCTTAAAATTAGTCCGTCGGGTCCCCGAAATCCGACGTCAAAGTCTGGGCTCAATTCTATGAACAACTCTCTCTCAATTTCAATTTTTCTGAAACTCTCACTAATCAAGGGTTGTTTAGGCATACGCCAGATCGACTTAGGGCTGTCCGAGTCTCAATGGTTCCGATCATCGAGAGGAAGAGGGTTTATTACTAATCCCGGGGTCACGATCATTTGGCTCGAGTTCGGGGATTGGTTGACCACGAGCACGTTTGGTTGCTGTAATCACCGCGATCCCAATTGTGCATCGTTGGCCTTGGCCATACCATTTCCATCACTTTTCCTAAGATCGGCCCCTCACTGGTTCCCAATATTCCCTCATTCTTTCTCAAATCGGCTTCCGAGTCGCGACTAAGTCCCTGGTCCACGTACTAGTGTCCTAGTTAGCCATTCCTCATGGTTAGTATCCCAAGAGTGATCAGCTCTGGGCTAGTCGTACTCAAATGAAATGAGAAATAACATTCATTTTATTAATCCCAGAAATTACATCGAAATTCGGGCTGTTACAGTGATGGTTTCAATTATCGGGAGAATGTGAGGGATTATCGCTAGTTCCGGATGTCGCGATCATTCGGTTTAAGTTCGGAAATTGTTTGCCACGTATACTCTCTGTCATGCGGAATCACCCGCGATCCGATCGTACGTCATTGGCCAAACTAAATCCGTCACCTTCCTAGGATCGGCCCAAAATATTTCCTCGTTGTTTCTCGGAATCGGTGCTCGATTTGCGATCGGGTCCTTGGTCCACGTACTGTTTTCCTAGTGAGCCATTCCCTTTTGGTTAGTATCCTGTGAGTGATTAATTACGAGCGAGACTTACTAAAATTAAACAAAGAATAATATCAATATCATTGATCCCGGAAATGGGTTGAAATTGAGGATATTACAACTTAGGCCTAGATAGAACGATACGCTTGTGATTTGTACTCGCAAGAATCCTAGGTATGTTTTGCTGACAATTATGTTAAATGTTTTTGCAGACGGGAGGTATAAGGGGTGCAGTTTATGTTAACCTTTGTTTTGCAAGATGGTGTTAGGAATGAATGTGAAATGATTATTTTAGAAGTGCTGTTTGATTACTAATTGCTATGCATGCATTTGAATAACTTAGGCACTACACCATTAGCACACACCACCCGTGGCCCTACCCCGACTACAATTAGGTCTACCTTTAGGAGGTAGGGGTGAGCAACTTAGACCGCCCAAACCGGGATCGAACCGGACCGACGAGTTTGGTCCGGTTCTCGGGACTATCGGTCCGGTTCCCGGTTCCTAAAAGCGGAACCAGTTTCCGGACAGTCCGGTTCCCTGTTCTAAGGGGGAATCGGACCGGACCGAACCGACTATTTAATGTATATGTTTGTTTTTTTTTTCTTTAAAAAATTAATAAAATGTGAACTAAACTCCAAGTGAGCTTCATTATCATAAATTCATTGATAAAAAATAGTAAAATGTGAATTAAACCCTAAGTGAACTTCATTGACATAAATTTATTCGCAAAAATTCGTAAAATGTGAACAAAACCTTAAGTGTTTGACAAAAAAAAAACCCTAAACTCTAAGTAACCAGCTCCATTGGACCGGACCGGAACCAGACTGGACCGACGATCTGGTCTGGTTCTTGGTCCTAGAACCAACCGGTTCGGTCCGCGGTTCCGAAAATTGGGAACCGGCTCTCTCGGTCTGATTCGGTACCACCTTAGAACCGGACTCGACTGGGAACTGCTCACCCTTATTAGGAGGTATGTGTTTAGGTGAAACTATGAGCTAATTGCTCATGGGATCGTTTAAATACAATACTGATCACCAAGATGAATAATATTCCTTCATTTTAGGCTGATTGCCTATTGGGATGGAATCTTTTATCCATTAAGATGGTGACCTCAAGCCTTCAGAATACCTTACCTTTTTAGGTGTCAGAACCTCACTGATTGCATTTGCTTGTCTGTGTGGTTGGTATACCTAAAACCAAACCGAAACATTTTGGTAAGCAAGTATCGTTTTACTTCCTTCTTTTATAATTTTGCAAACTAGTTGGCACATTTTTAAAAAAATGCCTAAATAATGATCAACGATTGGTTTAAATACCCTTTCGTATTAGAATGAATGATTAAGGCGTTGTACTCCGGTATGACCATTCTTTCATTTTTAAATGAAATGTATAGGTCTGCGGCATTCAATTGTTTATCCATTCATTTCGATGTATTCGAAATTGTAAATCATAGTTTAGAACTTTATGGTCTAAACATACTTTACCTCTATTTGCACCAAACATTGAATTCATCCATGATTTCAACTATATGCTCTTTTAAGGCATAAATGGATTTAAAGTGACATTTGCATTACTTTTTAAGTATGCGATATACTTTACCTCTATTTTATCTTAAAAGGACATATAATTGAAATGGAAGCATTAAAATTAATCAGTAATCCATGTTGAATAATAATCAATTTTCTTTACGTGCTTTAGATCGAAATAGGGAAATTAGACATATAAGTCATTCCGATTCCAAGGAAGGAACTTTTGGCATGGTGGGTAAATATGACAAAAGACAACAAAGTATACGTGAAGGAAAGAGTCAGGTATTTATTCAAGCTTATCAACCTAGAATACCAAGTGAGCTTAATTCAAGCATTATCCCATTTCTAGGAAGTTACCACCGCCACATTTCAATTGAGTGAGCACGAGATGGTACCTACACTAGAAGAATATAAGGCAACCATTTGAATTGATTTCGAGTCAATAATCGTTAAGCCCCCATTTGGATTACCACCCACGAGTGTTATAACCGAATTCTTAAACTTGAAGACCCCTCAAGTGGAAAAGTTGATCAAGTCAAATACCGGGAGATTTCCTCTATCTTACTTGGTGGCTAATTACTCCAAATTGCCAAAAGAAATTGGAAATTTTTCCACGAGGGTTTTCATTCTTGCCTTCTTCGGATTCATCTTATTCCCCGCATCAAGGACTAGATTAAATCCTCTTGTTGTAGTAATTGCTAGGCAAGCTTGCCTAAAATAGGACTTCTCCAATATGCTCTTGGTGGAGATCATCATTTAATTGAACAAATACCAAAATCAGCAAAAAGGTATACTTCAAGCCTCAATTGGGTTACTTTCTGTGTGGTTTATTTCCTATATCCGACCTTGGGAACATCGTATACGCATTCGAGAGATCTACTCATCTACCAACCCTATCGAGAAATATTTGAAACTCCAAGACAAACTGCCAAAATACTCCTTTCATGAGTGGGCAAACTTCATTAGAGAATTAACTCTTGACCAATGTCAATGGAGAATTCAATGGCTGAAGATAACAAAAACTCAAATTACTTCTCAAGACGTCAATTTGGTATCTTTGCTTAGATTGAGCGGAGGAACCGTTTATTGCCTATTAAAAGTCATATGGCAATTTGGAATGATTCAGCAAGTTCCACCTATTTGGCATCATGAGGAGTTCACATTTGAGATACCACAAAAACCTTTACAGGAAAAGAAAAATAAAGAGTTGCAGATAAGAGTTGATAGGATCGTGAATTCATTGAAACTCTTCTTAGCATCCAACAAGTATATAAAGTGGTTGAAGGCTAAACGACTAATTGACACCCAACCATATGTACCCTTGAGTGTTAATACCCATTTTGATGAGTCATATATCCTAGAGTACATTATGCCAAACACACTAGGTGTAGAGTCGTATATTCCCGAAGAGGTTGCAATCGACATGGAAGAATGGGAGACACGAGCTAAAGAATATAAAGAGGATAAAGCTACCTTAGCTAGCAAGAAGCCTAGACTTGTTTAAACTAGTGTTCCCCTACTTTGATGTATAGTATTATATTATAAATTTTCAAAACTAAAACAATAGCTTAATTGAGTTTCAAAGTACATTTTGCAAAAAGTCACCATGGATTACAATTCTTTGAATTGTATGATTGCTTGGGAAAGATATCGATAAGAAGTTATATGCAAGGCTAAGGCTTGCATAAAAAATCTTATCCTTGTTAATCATAAGAAATCATACAATTGAAAGAATGTAGGGTTTTATGATTCTTTCACTATGCTAACAATGGGTCTTTTTGTGAAGAAGGTTGTTTAGCAATGGAAGGTAAAAGACCTTGAACTCGCTTGCAAATAAGAATGGCAGAAGAAGAAACTCGTACTCGACTAGCTGAGTTTGAGAACCAAATGACCTAGATAGCTTCCATGATGGCAAAAATGAAGACTTTTATTCTCACATCTCGAGGATCTTATCCTACTACTCCAAATGTAGGAACTTCAAATGCTACTAAACACATATTGAAGACCTAGTCAGAAATTAAGAGCCAATTCGAGAGAACCCTCCGAAGACTATGCCTAAGGTAGTGAATTTGAAAGAAGACTACCCAACCAAGAAAACATCCAAAACAAAAGATGAAGAAGAGGCCAAGAGATTGGCTAAAATTGAAGAATGCCTAGCAAGTCAAGATTATGAACTTCAAAGGTTCAATAAGTTCTTGCCATATGCGAAAGTTATTGTTCCAGAAAATTATAAGGAACCGAAATTTGTGAACAAGTATAATGGCACTACTTGTCCCAAAAGCCATTTGAAATATTATCTCTGTAAGTTGGTGAAATATTCAGATAACACGCCATTTCTTATTAGCACATCTCAAGACAGTTTGAGAAGAGCAGCTTTGGCATGGTACATCACTCTCGACATAGAAGACTTCACTGAATGGGATCATTTGACGGGAGAATTTTTTCGCCAGTACAAGTTTAATATTGAAGTACTCCCAATTAGAGAAGATCTCGTCAGAATCAATAAACTGAAGAATGAAGGGTTTAGAGCCTATGCTCAAAGATGGAAAGCCGTTGCCTCATAAATAAGGCTTGCCATAAGTAAAGATGAACTCATTGAACTCTTTCTAAAATCATTACCAATTAAGTACTACAATAAGCTTCATGTATCAAGTTGTCAAACATTCACCATATTAATAAAGGTAGGCGAGAGAATTGAATGGGGATTGAAAGAGAAGAAGGCTAAAAAAAAGCAACATGAAGGCTTTACCTCAGGAGAAAAGACAAAGAACCCATCCAAGAAGTGGCTATGGTGTCTAGCCCAAATACTCATCAAGCATCATTTCCAAAGCAATCAAATGTCGCCTGGAAAAACCCAAGGCAGATCGAGCCAAAGAAAAGGCCTGTGAGGCAATACACATGGTTGCCCCGACTTTTATCAAAACTATTACCAATGCTTCTAGAAAGACATTTGGTGGCCAAAGAGGTACCAAGGGACAATCCTACACGACTTCCTTGGTACGATGAATCAAAAACCTACTCCTATTACATGGGACAAAGGGAACATGACGTGGATAATTGTTCCGCTCTAAAGTACAAGGTTCAACAGCTCATTGAAAGAAGATATTGAACTTCGAAGAGCCCAAGCCAAATGTACATCAAAATCCTCTTCCTAAGCATAATACAGTAAACATGATCAATGATCAAACAATGATCAAGCTTGACGATGAAGATGAATATGAAGTCAAGATTAAAGCTTCTCGATTAGGAGATGCCCGCTTTCGTCAAGAAGCGCTCCTAAAAGGTGAGATTGTAAACAACTTGTGAGAAGATTCCGGAAAATATAACTTCCAAGTGAAATATACCTCACTGCTATGGGCATTCAAAAATGAAGTAATTGCGCCTAATGATTGGGGTGGTATGGATGACGAAATCGGTTATCAGGGGAAAGCTCCATCTAAGAAGGAAATACTGTAACATCCTGAATTTCGACCCATTCCGAGATCAATGAAATTGATGTTATTCTCATTTAATTTTAGTAAGTTCTACCCAAAATTGATCACTCTTGAGATACTACCCAATGGTATGTCTAACTAGGAAATCGATACGTGGACCAGGGACCCGATCGCGAATCGGACATCGATTCCGAGAAACGACGAGGAAATATTTTGGGCCAACGTGGGCCGATCCTAGGAAAGTGACGAGTTTGATTTGGCTAACGACGTACAATCGGATCGCGGGTGATTCCTCACGACTAAGAGTACGCGTGGCGAACAAATTTTGAAATTAATCCGAACGATCGTGACCTCTGAAACTAGCGATAATTCCTCACATTCTCTTGGTAATCGAGACCATCATGACATGAGTAACCCTAGGTCAATATGTGTAACTCCTAAACAACCGCCCGTTAATGAAAGACCCTAAAATTGTAATTAAGCAATTTTGATCGTGAAATTAGATTCGGACTTGGACGTCGAATTTTATAGGCGTACACAACTATTTTGTGAAGACGACATCATTTTAGTGTGGCCAACTATATTTAGCATTGGTACAGTTGAAAAACAGAAATTCGACCCGGAATCGAAAAATTATGATTTTGCCCCTAAGCCTATACCTTATTTTCCAAATTTTGGATTCGTTGGAGGGTATTTTGGGGTTTAAATTTTTGGTTAATCAGCCCCAGTAATTTAGAAAAATCTTGGACCAAGATGCCCCTCAATTATTGGACATGAAATGATCTCAACCTTTGAAGTAAAGGGCATGATGGGAATTAGTGGAAATTAGGCCAATAATTTAACTCTCCACTAACTCTCTCTCCTCTCATTTTTCCTCACCCTCATCTCCGGCCAACTCCCGCCTCTCTCCTCCCTTCCTCACCGATTTCCCCCTCCTCCCTCTCTCGGCCGTGTAAGCCACCGAGCACGTCGGGAGCGCCGCCGCCGAGCGCCGCTGTCCACGTCCGCCGTGCACCACCATCAACTGGCCCATCCATCCTCTCTCTCTCTCTCTCTCTCTCTCTCTCTCTCTCTCTCTCTCTCTCTCTCTCTCTCTCTCTCCCTCGTTTGGCATGAGGATTGCCCGACCAGCCTCTTCTGCCGCGTGTGAGGAACCGCCGCCGCCACTCGCCCGACCGCCGCGGGAGCTGCAATTCGCCGCAATGAGCCGCCTTGGATTGCCCGTTCCTCCACCGGTTCAGCCTCTAGATTAGAGCTTAGGAGTTTGTGAGTATTAGTCCCTAAATCTTAATTAGGATAATTATGTATTTCTAGATAGTTTTAGGGTATTTTAGTGATTAATTAGTGCAATTTAGGGGTGATTAGTGGCTGGTTGATTATGGCTGAGGTTATGGTGATTTGATTAGTCTAATATGATGATGTGGAGGTGAATTTAATGCCTTAGAGTGGACTGAGTGTGGCCGGCCAATGTGGATTAGATTGGATCGAGTTTAGTTAATTCAGGCTTAACCATGTAATTGCCGTGATTACCTTGAATTGGCTTATTCGTGTTGTTTGTTGGATGATTTTGTGATGCCATGTCGCATGTTGAGAGTGGCCGAGTAGTGAGGAGATTAATGGGCCATTAATTGTACAAATTATACATAACTAAGTGTATGTGATCGGGTGTCGATATTGTGCCATGCAAGATTGATGTGAATTGATTAAATTGAGTGTGTCGAATTGATACTGGAGCACGTCATGGCATTTGTTGAGCATGATTTGGCATGAATTGATTATGTGCCTATGCCTAAATTGGATGTTCATTGTACATCATGTTATTGCTTGAGTGTGGGACTACATGGCCACGCATTCCACACGATGAGCATTGGCTTGAAATGAGAATTGTGCAAGTATGCGTGCCTGACATGAGCATGTGATTGTCTAATTGCCCTGATGCGTATTACGCGGGGTTTAGATAAAATTAGTTGTGTGCACGTGTGATCACAATAAGCCAGATGCATGTTACGTGGGTTATTGAGTCTGTCCTGATGTGTTTTACATGGGACAATGCCCAATTCTTCCAGAAAACGGCCAGCCTAATGCGTTTTACGCTGGTTTTGGTTCGTATATGGATATCGGTGTTGCGCCTGATGCGTTTTACACGGGCTAGAGACACTGGGCTTGATGCGTTTTATTCGGGCCATAAAGTGTTAGTATTGATCGATAGACCTGATGCATTTTACACGGGTCAAATTGTAATTGAGAAACGAACAGTGTGCATTATTGAGCCAGATCATGAGCATGGCATATTGGTGGCATATGTGTACAAGAGTGTATTGGCAGTTGTGCGTATCGGTGACTGGTATGTGAGGTAGGCACTAATAAGTATGAACATGCATATGGCGTACGTGTGACTAAGTGTGATCGTGTATGTGCCATGAGTATTATTATGAACTGTCTAACCTGTAGGGTCAATTGTGTACTTGCCCTAGCCCCGAGGGTCTCGGTCAATTGATTATCAAATGTTACTAGTTTTATGTGCTTTGTTTGCCTGTCAGGAAATGCATGTTAGCCTAGTTTAGGCACAGGGGGTTTTACTCACTGAGATTTGTTCTCACGATTGTTAAAACCCACCATTTCAGACCCCCGGCCCTGAGGATGTGAGAGGTTCCTGTATGTTTTGGGATCCCGCACCAAATAGAGAGAGCGGTGACTGAGTACCCCATTGGGAACGGGGATACGTATATTAGCCATTATACTATAGTATGGGTTGATGTGGGGGAAACGTAATACGAGATCCACGAGTACGTAGCTTGGTGCTTTAGGGATCACTCCGGGGAGTTTGGACCTCTTCAGACTTTTGATGTCCCATTCAACGGGTTGGCCGAGATGGATTCGCAGTGTGCCAACGGAGACCTGGTGGCCCTGAAACTACAACCAAGGGATGTAACATCTTGAATTTCGACCCATTTTCCGGGATCAATGATATTGATAATATTCCACAATTAAATTCTAGTGAGTCTCGTCCGGAATGGATCCTTCATGGGATACTGACCAATAGGGAATGGCTAACTAGGAAAATGGTACGTAGACCAAGGGACCCGATTGCGAATTGGGCACCGATTTTGAGAAACGACGAGGAAATATTTTGGACCAATGTGGGCCAATACTAGGAGGGTGACGAATTTAGTTTGGCCAATGACGTACGATCGGATCGCAAGTGATTCCGCACAACAAAAAGTAAGCATGACGAACAAATTTGAAACTTAACCTGAACGATTGTGACCTCTAGAACTAGTGACAATTCCTCTCTCTCTCTATGATCGGAACCATCATGACTCGAGTAACCCTAGGTTGATACGCATAACCCCTAAACAGCCGCCCGTTAGCGAGAGATCCTGAAATTTGAAATTGAGCGAGTTTTGGTTATGAAATTGGACCCGGACTTCGATATCGATTTTCGGGGGCTTGTGCGACTATTTTTGTGAATCCGATGCCATAATATGTTGGCCACACACATTTGGGGTTGGTACAGTCGAAAAATAGAATTTTGACCCGGGACCGGAAAAATGACCGTTTTACCCCTGGCTTATTTTTGAGCTCCGAATTTTGGGATATTATTGGATTAATTGAAATTGATTGTAACAGCCCGAATTTCGATGTAATTTCTGGGATTAATAAAATGAATGTTATTTCTCATTTCATTTGAGTACGACTCGCCCAGAGCTGATCACTCTTGGGATACTAACCATGAGGAATGGCTAACTAGGACACTAGTACGTGGACCAGGGTCTCAGTCGCGACTCGAGGACCGATTTGAGAGAGAGTGAGGGAATATTGTGAACCAGTGAGGGGCCGATCTTAGGAAAAGTGATGGAAATGGTATGGCCAAGGCCAACGATGCACAATTGGGGTCGCAGGTGATTCTGCTTAACCAAACGTGCTCGTGGCTAACCAATCCTGAACTCGAGCCAAATGATCGTGACCCCGGGATTAGTAATAAACCCTCTTTCTCTCGATGATTGGAACCATTGAGACTCGGACAACCCTAAGTCGATACGCGTATTCCTAAATAGCCACCTGTTAGTGAGAGTTTCAGAAAAATTGAAATTGAGAGAGAGTTGTTCACGGAATTGAACCCAGATTTCGATGTCGGATTTCGGGGACCCGACGGACTAATTTTAAGATTTTGACGCCAGAATATGTTGGCCACATATATATGGGACGCATGGGTGCGAAAAATGGAATTTCGGTTCGGAACGGAAAAATAACGGAATTTCCTTGGACTAATTAAGCTTAATTCCGAAATTTGAGAATTTAATTGGTTTAACTAAGGTTGGTTAAGTTGACTAGAGTGGTTAAGGGTTGGTTAGGGGTTAAAAGACAAAATTGCCCCTCAATAATTCATTTGGATTGAACCTTAGCCATTGGATTAAAGAGTAGAATGGTCAAGTGGCTTAGATGAGTGACACTTGTCCTCCCCAAAAGTTGATTTGACTAGGTTGACCAAAAATTGGATAAGCTTTTCTCTCTCTCTCCTCCTTCACGCCATCTTCTCTCTCTTCCCCTCCCTCTCACGTTCGGCCACTCCCCCTTCGTTTCCTCTCTCTCTTCATCGTCTCCCTCTCTCCCCTTCGTCTCTCTCTCTTTCGTTCCTCTCTCTCACTTGTCCGCCGGAACCAGCCACCGTCGCCGCCTCCCTCAGCCACTTGCCGGAGCCGTGGACCACGGCAAGGAACGCCGTGGAGGGCCGGTTCATTCATCAAGCCACCGTCTTCAGCCGCTCTTCCTCCCCCCCCTTTTTTTTTGGACGCTCCATTCGGCCACCACCAAGCCGCCGTGAGCCGTGGGAACTAGCCACCGCCGTGAGTGCCGCCGTGAGCCGTCCTTGAGCCGGGAGTTCGGATGTACTTGTTTCTCCCACAAATCGTCCACCCCGAGGTGAGTTGTATACCTAAACTTAGATTAGGCTTGATGGTGTTTAGTTAGGTTGATTTGTGGAGTTTTAAACTAGATTAGTGTTTGTTAGTGTTGGTAGAGCTAATGGCTGAGTCTATGATGATGGTGAGGGTTGAATTGAGGTGGATTTATGGCTGATTAGAGAGTGCATGATGACCGTTCATGATGAGTTAAATTCGGAGCCTTTGAGTGGTTGTACTAGAAATGATGTTTTTGGTGCTAAATGGGTTTGTTTTGCAAGATTGAGCTATGCTTATGCCTTATATGTCTTAGTGGGGTCTTGGCTGATCATTGGAGGCTTAATTGGAATGTTTTGTATGTGTTTTGACCATGTTTGGAGTTAGGGTTTCAATTTGGCCGAATTGCACTTGATAGAATACAAATGCTAGTATGTGTCCATTGGTTGTGAATGTTCGTAACTGTTGTAGCATTTGTGTTCATTGATGTGAAAATGCATGTCACGCACTTGGTATGTCGAGATTGAGATATGAATTGGCAATGTGCGATTGTGCGGTGTGACATTGCATTGTGTGTGATCACGGTAAATGCCCTGAAAAGAGTGGTGCTGGGCTAAGATAAAATTTCTATGTGTGATCACTTAAGGCCTTCGGGTCGTGGCCTACGGGTCGAGTTCCGTCCTCATGCACTTTGTAGCAGGACGATGCCCGGTTAGACCGGAAGACGACCATCCTCATGCACTTTGTAGCAGGCTCTGGTTCGTAGGTGAGCGGTGTTGCGCCTCAGGCACTTTGTAGCAGGCTAGAAGACACCGGGCCGGGGGCGTAGAATATACGCTGGCCATGAAGTGTTGTGGCCTTCGGGTCGGGCCCTATTGTGGGTCGTGAGATTAAGAATGAACTGAGCATTGCATTATGTGAATTGCGATTCATGCAGTATTGGGATGAGATTGTGAGAATCATTAGCATGTGATTGCATGAGACATTCGTGTGAAATGCGATGATCGAGCGACTTGAGCCATTTAAAGAAGATGAGCACGCGTGTGTGAAGTACGTCTGCCCGTATGTACACGTATGTGGGTGTATATATATGTGGAATTGCACTAACTTGCAGGGGTTGAATCACGTTGAATCACATTTTGAGTTTTATGTTGTATGGCTTGAATGCTTGATTTTGATTTGTTGAGAGACACACTCTAGCCTAGCCTAGGTTTAGGTATTTGATTCACTGAGCTAGTCTCACGGTTGTGGTAAAACCGAACATTTCTGAGCCTACCCCCTAGGATGCCGGAGCCGCCTCCACTTTTGGGATTCCGAGGCGTATATTACGATCGGTGGAGCATTTCGAAATGGAAATGACAAGATGCACGTGAGGTTTAGGTCAGTTCTCTATGTTAATACGGGTGGAGGATGAGCATCAAGCGAGAGTACATAGTATGGTGTCGACGGGACCCTCAACACCCATTCGACTTTGACATCCTAGTAGACGCTGATGGCGAGTTGGCGCCAAGTTGATTGCCGATGGAGAGGTGGTCGATGCCCTCCACCGGAGCTCCTCCGACGACCGCTGAGGCCCAGTCCCGAGTTTGGTATGATGACGACGAGCCGAGCCTATGGTTGAGGATGAGGATGACCCCAGCTGCAGGGCGATGGAACAGGATGACGGGATGGTGGAGGTCGATGAGGTAGGCGGCGACATAGATATAGATGCCGAGAGGATGCAAATGGAGGATGTAGACCGAGGACGATTTTGACTGGATGTCGAGGCCGACGCCTTCCCAGCGTGCATCACCGGGAGCTCAGGAGGGTCAGGCGGATCAGGAGGACCCCGACATGGACGTGGATGAGCCAGAGCCAGATCGCAGCTCTTCAGGGAGTCCGCTGAGTCTTACGGCGAGCCCGATGATTCCAGCGACCCAGACTATGCACCCTAGACTAGTCGGTTGACGATAGGGATCCCTACCTTTTTGTTATAGCGATCCTTAGTACAGACCTACTCACCCGGCCACCGACACTTTTTGGATTAGTGGCCTTTTGACTTGACGCTAGCTTGACCTAGACCTAAACCTGTAGTGGATCTGATAGCATATGTATCTGTGTTCTATGTGTAAACACATTGTTGATATATATATGAGAATGAGGTTTTACCTGGTGATGTTTTGATTTGTGTGGCTTCCTTGTTCATCTCTAATTGTCAGGGATATATTTTGCTTCCGCATGTGTTTTTATACTCTGATTGTTGACGGGTCGGCGAGGTCTCCTGGGGACGTCGCACTATGATCGACCGGAGAGATAAGGGGATGCTCGCGTTCCGATGGGTAAGTTGGGTTCGGGGCGTGACATTGATTTTCAGCTCAATTATTAGGGCTAAAGACTATTATACCCCTCAATTATTGGATAAGATCAAATCTAAGCCATTGAATCAAGGGCATTTTGGTCAATTCCCTTGGATTTGTGACAAGTGTCCTCCACTAACTCCCCATATTTGACCAGCCTTGACGCAATTCTCTCTCCTCACTCCCTCATTCAGCCGACTCCCTCCCCTTTTCTCCTGAATTCCCTCTCTTCCCACCGGTTTCTCTCACTCAGCCAAGCTTGCCGGACCACCACCCCCCGAGTCTTGAGGCAGCCATGTACCATTCGTGAGCTATCGTGCCATCACCACCACCCTCTTGTCCTCATCCTCCCTCTCTCCTTCCTTCTCTCTCTCTCTCTCTCTCTCTCTCTCTCTCTCTCTCTCTCTCTCTCTCTCTCTCTCTCTCTCTCTCTCGTTGTTCTCTCTCTCGGCCCAAGGAATGCCAATCGAGCCGAATCACGCCGCCGTCGCCGAGAGCGCCGTCGCTGATTTCACTATTTACCGGTGATCGGCCGCTGTTCCTCGTCGTCCCGATTTAGGAATCAATGAGTAATCCTCTCTAATCCCTAATTAGGCAAGTTATGCACGTTTAGATGGGTTTAGTGTGTTTAGTGTTCAATTAGCACATCTTAGGAATAATTAGCGACCAGTGGATTATAATGGTTATTTGTGGTGAGTTTAATGGATTAATCGGCTGGTTTGGGAGTGGTATTGATGGCCTAGGTTGGCCAGTTTGATAACTGTTCATGGGAGACTCAATTAGACTAAATTTAATTAATTTTGGGGGTTAGATTGTATAAATGCCAATGAGGCTTAGATTGTGCGATTGATGGTTGATTTGCATTGGATTGGGTGACAAATTAGTGATGCTATGTCACGTATTAATAATGGCCGAGTAGGTAGTGATATGGAGGGCCACGATCATGCGAGTCCGTATTGTGCTAATTGCATGATTTATGTACCAATTGGGCGTCAGGTTAGAGTTGAACTAAATTGATGTATTGGGAGGTCTAGAGGAGATATTTTAAGGTCTATTTATGGCCAGGAGTGATTGGAGTTAGTGGCTGCCCCATGACGATTAAATGGCCTTAGTTTGGGCGATTTGGAGCTTAACGAGAATAATTCCCGAAAATGCCACGTTTAAATGATTTAGTGGCTAAATTGTGCCCATTGGAAATTGGATCAAGTTGGGAGAAATTGGGGAATTAATTGTATGATTGCCGGGAATGCCTTGATTTACCGAGTGATGCTTGATTTGTACTTAATTGTGCTCCATTCTTTTATTGCCATGTCGCCTACTCGTGTGGTCAAATTGTGCGGAATGAGATTGGCTAATTGATGACTGAATTGAATGCCAAATTGAAAATTGTGAATTGGGCCGCACAGTATTAATTGGCCAAGCGAGCATGCTGTTTTTAAATGGGGCACTGTGTGGTGACATGGAATTGATTGGGTGCCTATGTTATATTGATGCTCATGATGCATTGTACAGCATTGTATGGTCATGCATTGTGTATGCCGAGAATGAGGCGTGTGATGAAATTATGCGAGAATGCATGCCTGCCATGAGCATATGATCACCTAAAACACCCTAATGCGTTTTACGCAAGGTTCAGATAAAATTGGCTGTGTGTACGTGTGATCACATTTCTCCCTGATGCGTGTTATGCGGGGTGTGCCATCCTGATGTGTTTTACACGGGACAATGCCCAACATGTCCGGATGACAACCAACCTGATGCATTTTATGCGGGCTCTGATTTGTGAGGAGATCGGTGTTGCGCCTCATGTCCTTTGTAGCAGGCTAGAGACACTGGGCCGGAAATGCATTTTACGCGGGCCACGAAGTGTTGCGATTTAAGAAAGAGACCTGATGCGTTTTACGCAGGTCGTATTAAATGATAATTGAGCATTGAGCCAGTGTGCAGTGTGAGCCAGAATGAAACATGGCATGATGATGACATTTGCATGCATACGAATGCATGGGCTAGTGTGCGAGCATGTGAGACTCGGTGAATGATATGCGAAACGAACACTATTGAGCATGAGCATGCGTATGGCGTACGTATGGATAGTGTGTTTGCGTACGTGACTTGATTATTATATTGAAATACCTAACCTCCAGGATCAGTGTGATGATCGATCTAGGCCAAGGGCCTAGGTCATTGTTTGTGTATTGTGTTGTTTGCCTGTCAGGAGGTGCATGTTAGCCTAGTTTAGGTTTAGGAGATTTTACTCACTGAGATTCGTCTCACTATTGTTAAAACCCAATATTTCATATCCCAGCCATGAACTCAAGTAACCCACCTCCTTGTTTCGGGATCCCAGTCACATGGATAATCAGTGGGTGGAGTATCCTTTAGGAGATGATCGAGTTTATGTGAAGCATAATTCAAGCAACCTTGGCAATTACACAATTAAATCTCAATTTGGCCAAACCTAGGCCAATTAAGCTCTATAAGGACAGCCACTAAACCTGTCCATCAAGGGCAATAAATCAGCCTCAAAATTCCTCATTAAGCTCCTTATACCAAAACAGCCAATAATCAATCTTAAAACACCCTAATTGTAACAGCCCGAATTTCGACGTAATTTCTGGGATTAATAAAATGAATGTTATTTCTCATTTCATTTGAGTACGACTCGACCAGAGCTGATCACTCTTGGGAAACTAACCATGAGGAATGGCTAACTAGGACACTAGTACGTGGACCAGGGACTTAGTGGCGACTCGGGAGCCGATTTGAGAAAGAATGAGGGAATATTGTGAACCAGTGAGGGGCCGATCTTAGGAAAAGTGATGGAAATGGTGTGGCCAAGGCCAACGATGCACAATTGGGATCGCAGGTGATTCTGCTTAACCAAACGTGCTCGTGGCTAACCAATCCTGAACTCGAGCCAAATGATCGTGACCCCGGGATTAGTAATAAACCCTCTTTCTCTCGATGATCGGAACCATTGAGACTCGGACAGCCCTAAGTCGATACGCGTATGCCTAAACAGCCGCCTGTTAGTGAGAGTTTCAGAAAAATTGAAATTGAGAGAGAGTTGTTCACGGAATTGAACCCAGATCTCGGTGTCGGATTTTGGGGACCCGACGGACTAATTTTAAGATTTTGACGCCAGAATATGTTGGCCACATATATATGGGACGCATGGGTGCGAAAAATGGAATTTCGGTTCGGAACGGAAAAAGGACGGAATTGCCCTTGGGCCATTTAAGCTTAATTCCGAATTTTTGGAATTTATCTTGGTTTAACTAAGGTTGGTTAAGTTGACTAGAGTGGTTAAGGGTTGGTTAGGGGTTAAAGACAAAATTGCCCCTCAATAATTCATTGGAATGAATGTGGGCCATTGGATTAAAGGTTAGAATGGTCAAGGGGCTTAGATGGTGACATGTGTCTTCCACTAAGGAGGATTTGACCAACTTTTTGACCATAATGGATAAGTCTCTTTCTCTCTCTCCTCCTCTCACGCACACCATCCCTCCCTCACCATTCGGCCATCACCTTCCTCTCTTCCATTTTCTCTCCACCGTTCTTCATCTTCTTCGCCGAACCAGCCCCACCATCGCCACCTTGCTCAGCCGGTCGCCGGAGTGGGGGACACGGCCAAGGACCGCCGTGGAGGGCCGGCCAAGCCCAAGCCGCCGTCGCCTCTTCCTCTCTCTCGTGACCGATCAGCCGCCAAGCCGCCGTGAGCCGCCGTTGTCGAGCCGCGAGAGTGGATGTACTTGTTCCTTCCTCAAATCGTCCATCCCGAAGTGAGTTTTATACCTAAACTTAGTTTAGGCTTAATTGTGTTTAGTAGGTTTAGTTTGTTAGATTAGTAGAGTTGGATTAATTTGGTGTTTGTGTGGTTAATGGCTGAGTTAGTGAGGTTGTGGATGGTTGATTTGAAGTGAAATTATGGTTGATTAGTGAAGAATTGATGGCCGTCTATGATGGGTTAAATTCGGAGGTTTTGGGTTATTAATAGAAATGGTGTTTTTAGTGCTAAATGGGCTTGTTTTGCTAAATTAAGCTAAGTGTATGCCTTACATGTTTAATTGGGGCCTTGGCTAAGTTAATTGAGGCTAAACGGTGTGTTTTGAATGTGTTTTGGGCATGTTTGAAGATGAGGTTTTGTTTTGGCCGAATTACATGTGTTGGAATATAAGTGTTAGAACATGCCCATTGTTGGTAATTGTTATAGTAATTGTATTCAACATGCCCATTGTTGGTAATTGTTATAGTAATTGTATTCAACATGCCCATTGTTGGTAATTGTTATAGCAATTGTATTCAACATGCCCATTGTTGGTAATCGTTATAGCAATTGTATTCATTGATGTGAAAATGCATGTCACGCACATTTTATGTCGGGACTGAGAATTGAAATGACATCATGTGATTGTCTTGGCGTGTGGCATGACATTGAGTGATCACGGTAAATGCCCCGAAAAGAGTGGTCTTTGGGCTAAGATAAAATTGATATGTGTGATCACTTAAGGCCTTCGGGTCGTGGGCTCACGGGTCGAGTTCCGCCCCTCATGCACTTTGTAGCGGGACGATGCCCGTTAGACCGGAAGACGACTATCCTCATGCACTTTGTAGCAGGTGCCCGTTCGTGGGTGAGCGGTGTTGCGCCTCGAGGCACTTTGTAGCAAGCTAGAAGACACCGGGCCGGGGGCGTAGAATATACGCTGGCCATGAAGTGTTGTGGCCTTCGGGTCGGGCCCTATTGTGGGTCGTGAGATTAAAAATGAACTGAGCATTGCATTATGTGAATTGCGATTCATGCAGTATTGGGATGAGATTGTGAGAATCATTAGCATGTAATTGCATGAGACATTCGTGTGAAATGCGATGATCGAGCGACTTGAGCCATTTAAAGAAGATGAGCACGCGTGTGTGGAGAACGCCTGCCCGTATGTACACTTGTGTGGGTGTATATATATGTTGAGTTATACTAACTTGCAGGGGTTGAATCACGATGACACATGTTGAGTTTTATGTTGTTGGCTTGAATGTTTGATTTTGGTCCGCTAAGAGACACACTCTAGCCTAGCCTAGGTTTAGGTATTTGATTCACTGAGCTAGTCTCACGGTTGTGGTAAAACCGAACATTTCAGAGCCTACCCCCTAGGATGCCGGAGCCGCCTCCACTTTTTGGGATTCCGAGGCAGATATTACAGTCGGTGGAGCATTTCCCAGCTGGAAATGACGAGATGCACGTGAGGTTTAGGTCAGTTCTCTATGTTAATACGGGTGAGGTGTGAGGCGGACTATGCACCTTAGACTAGTCGGTTGTCGATAGGGATCCCTACCCTTTTGTTATAGTGATCCTTAGTACCGACCTACTCACCCGACCCGACACTTTTTTGGATTAGTGGCCTTTTGACTATGATGCTAGTTTGACCCGACCTAGACCTTTAGTGAATGTGATTTGTACATGTATCTCACGTTCTTTATGAGCAGTTTGTTGATATATATGGGCATGAGGTTTTTTGATGTGACTTGAGTGTTTGGTTTCCTTGTTCATCTTTAATTGTCGGGGTTGTATTTGCTTCCGCATGTGTTTTTATACTCACGATTGTTGTTGGGTCGTGAAGTCTCACGGGACGTTGCACTATGATCGGGAAGAGATAAGGGGATGCTCGCGTTCCGATGGGTAAGTTGGGTTCGGGGCGTGACACTAATTAACCCTAATCTTATCTAGAAATGCCTAATTAGCCTAGTTAGGGTTTATGGACTAATACTCACCTAATCACCTAAGCTCCAATTAGCTGAACTGATGGGGATTCAAGCGGTCCAAGCAGCTCACGGGGGCGATCCTTGCCCGACGATCCGGGACAAGGTGGCGATGACCGGGCCGTCCATGACGGGCGGCAAGGGAGAAGGTGATGGTGAAGAGGGGAGAGAGAGAGATCGGGTGGTGGTGGCGAGACAGCGTGGATAGGGCGGCTTGAATGGACGGCGGCCGGTGGTGATCCTCACACGCGCCCGAAGTGGCTAGTCCGGCGGTCCTCAAGTCGAACAAGGGAGAAAGAGACGAGATGGAGAGAGAAAGGGTGACACGGGATGATGGTGAGGCTAGGTGGACGAGTGGCACGGGCGATGGCAGTGGCGTGCTCCGGCGAGCGGCTCCAGCGTGGCTGGTCACGGCCGAACAAGGTAGAGGGAGGGGAAATCAGCGAGAGGGAGAGAGGAGAGAGTGTAACATCCTGAATTTCGACCCATTTTTAGGATCAATGATATTGGTATTATTCTCATTTAATTTTAGTAAGTCTCATCCGGAATTGAGCAATCTCGGGCTACTAACTGAAAGGGAATGGCTAATTAGGAAAACGGCACGTGGACCAGAATTGAGTCCAATCTCCAAGAAATGACGAGCAATATTTTGGGCCAATGTGGGCCGATCCTAGGAAGGTGATGGATTTAGTTTCACCAATGATGTACGATCGGATCGCGGGTGATTCCGCACGATTGAGAGTATGTGTGGTGAACAAATCCCGATCTTAAACCGAACGATCGTGACCTCGGGAACTAGCGATAATTCCTCGCGTTCTCCCAGTAATCGAGACCGTCATGACTCAAGTAACCCTAGATCGATATACATAACCCCCTAAACAGCTGCCTATTAGTAAAAGACCCTAGAATTGTAATTGAGCAATTTTGATCGTGAAATTGGATCTGGATTTAGACATCGATTTTCATGGACGTACACGACTATTTTACGAGGATAACGTCATTTTAGTATATGGGGTCGGTACGGTCGAAAAATGGAAATTCGGCCCCGAAATCGGAAAAGTACAATTTTGCCCCTAGGCCTATTTTTGGTATTCCGAATTTTGGGGAAATTGTTGGAAATTATTTTGGGTAAATTTAGTGGATAATTATCAGCCCAATAATGTAGAAAATATTGGACCAACATGCCCCTCAATTATTGGGTTTAGATTAATGTGGACCAAGTATGAGAGGGGTAAAATGGGTATTAAGAAATTTTGGTCAAACCCACCTTTTTAGGTCAATAATTCGTTCTCCCTCCTTCATTCTCCCCCTCACCTTTGGCCACTTCCCCTGCTCTCTCCCTAGTCGAATCTCCCCCTCCATTTTCCTTGTTCGGCGTGATCGCTGCCGCCGCTGGAGGAGCACCGTTGTGCGCCACGCCGAAGCCGCCGTCTCGCCACCCTCATCCAAACAACTCTCCCTCTCTCTCTTCCCTCTCCATTTTCTTTTCTTCGGCCGTGAGGAACACGCCGAATCAGCCCTTAGGCGATGAGGATCACCGCCGCCGCCGTGCGCCGCTGTGAGGATCGACAGAGCACTGCCGTGAGCTGCTTGGATCATCCGTTCCCCTACCTGTCCAGCTTGCTTTGGAGCTTAGATTAGGTGAGTAATTTATCCTCTAAACCCTTATTAGGACAATAATGCATTTATAGATATGTTAGGTTCATTTATGGGTTAAATTAGGGTATTTTAGAGGTAATTAGTGAACTGATTATAGTGGTTGGTATTGTGTTGGCTTTGGCGGACTAAATGGATGATTCTAAGGGGATTAAGTGGCTTAGAATGTGCCCGAATTAGCTGCTGTCCATGGCGCATTGAACCGGCCCTAGTTTGGGATAATTAGAGTTCAATTGGGGAAATTCCCGATATGCCTAGTTGTTTGATGGATTGGCTGAATTATGCTTGATGGGATGTTGATTCGGTGATGCCATGATGCATGCCTAGTGTGGCCAAAAATGAGGAGGCATGGTGGTCCGTACGTGTGTATATTTGGATTGTGCTAATCGCACGAATTTAGGTGCCAATTGTATGCCGGGTTCGAATTGAACTAAATTGATGAATTGGGAAGTTTAATTGGATATTTTGAGGTTGATTTATGGCCGAGAATGACCGGAATTAGTGGCTACCCAAGTGATGATTAATCAGCCTAAGTTCGAACGTTTAGGGTTTAATTGTGAAATCCCGAATATGCCGTGAAATGGTCCATCAAGAGGTTGATTCGTGCTTGATTGGGCATTAATTTGGGGTTGCCATGTTGATTGCCTTATGTGGCCGAGTATTGATAAGCATGTTGGGTCTAGAAAGTGCGAAGTTATATTGTTCTAATCACACGAATTGTGTGCATTGATTATGTGCCATGCAATATTGAAATGAATTGCTTTATGGACATGCTAGTATGTTGATTGGGTGTATTGTGTTTAATATGAGCATGTCAAATGATTAATTGAGTATGTCGTGGCATTTATTAAGTATGTCCTGGCATTGATTGAATATGTAACAGCCCGAATTTCGATGTAATATCTGGGATTAATAAAATGAATGTTATTTCTCATTTCATTTGAGTACGACTACTTGAGCTGATCACTCTTGGGATACTAACCATGAGGAATGGCTAACTAGGACACTAGTCGTGGACCAGGGTCTCGATCGCGACTCGAGGACCGATTTGAGAGAGTGAGGGAATATTGTGAACCAGTGAGGGGCCGATCTTAGGAAAAGTGATGGAAATGGTATGGCCAAGGCCAACGATGCACAATTGGGATCGCGGGTGATTCTGCTTAACCAAACGTGCTCGTGGCCAACCAATCCTGAACTCGAACCAAATGATCGTGACCTCGGGATTAGTAATAAACCCTCTTTCTCTCAATGATCGGAACCATTGAGACTCGGACAGCCCTAAGTCGATACGCGTATGCCTAAACAGCCGCCTGTTAGTGAGAGTTTCAGAAAAATTGAAATTGAGAGAGAGTTGTTCACGGAATTGAACCCAGATTTCGGTGTCGGATTTCGGAGACTCGACGGACTAATTTTAAGATTCTGACGCCAGAAAATGTTGGCCACACATACGTGGGACGCTTGAGTGCGAAAAACGGAATTTTGGTTCGGAACGGCAAAAAGACGAAATTGCCTTGGACTAATAGGACTTAATTCCGAATTTTGAAGATTTAATTTGGGTTAAACCATGGGTGGTTAAGTTGTCTAGAGTAGTTAAGGTTTGGTTAGGGGCAAAGGACAAAAATACCCCTCAATAATTCATTTGGATTAGTTATTAGCCTTTGGATGGAGGGTGGTTTGGTCTAGGGGCTTGGATGAGTGACACTTGTCACCCCAAAAGTTGAAAGTGACTAGGGTTTGACTAAATAGGATAAGCTCACTCTCTCTCCTCCATTTTTTTTTCTTCTCCCTCACGCCACTCTCTTTCTTCTCCTCTCTCCTCTCTTGTTCGGCCACAACTCCCCACGTCTCTCTCTCTCCCCTTCGTTCTCTCCTCCTCTTGGCGATCAAGACCAGCCACCGTCGCCACCTCAAGCAGCAGCTCGCCGGGCCGTGGGCCCGCGGCAAGGGAAGCCGTGGAGGGCGGTCTAGCCTTCAAGTCGCCGTCCTCCTCCTCTCCCCTTGGAAGCTCCATTCGGCCACCACCAATCAGCCGCCGTTGACCGTGGAAACCAGCCACCGCCCGTGAACACCGCCGCCGTGAGCCGTCCTTGAGCCGGGAGTTGGGATGTACTTGTTCCTCCCGCATATCGTCCACCCCCAGTGAGTTGAACACCTAAACTTAGATTAGGCCTAATTGTGTCTAGTTGAGTTAGTTTGGTTTGAATTGTGAAGTTTGAACTAGATTAGTGCTATTTAGTGGATTGTGTAGTAATGGCTGAAAGTATGTTGTTGTTGAGGGTTGATATGAGGTGAAACCATGGCCGAATCATGATGGTTTAGTGGCTGTCCATTATGGCTGAAATTCGGAGCCTTTGAGGTTTTATGTTAGGAATGTTGTTTTTAGGTCCAATTGAACTTGTTTTGCTTAATTAAGCTTAGTACATGCTATATATGGTTGAGGGGACCTTGGCTGAACATTGGAGGCCTAAATGAAGTGTTTAGATTGTATTTTGGCCATGTTTAAATGTGGGGTGTTAGGTTGGCCGAATTGCATGTGTAGGATGCAAATGCTAGAAATGTTGTTTTGGGGCCTTGGCTGAGTTAATCGAGGCTTAATTGGGGTGTTTTGAATGAGTTTGGGCTATGTTTAAATTTGGGGTTTAGACTTGGCCGAATTGCACATATTAGAATACAAATGCTAGAAAGTGTACATTGGTTGTAAATGTGGATAAATGTTGTGGCATTTGTGTTCATTGGAATGAAAATGCATGTCACCACTTGATATGTTGAGATTGATATGTGAAATGACATTGTGTGACATTGCATTATGTGTGATCACGGTAAACATACGAATTGAGTGGAATTGGGCTAAGATAAAATTGAGGCGTGTGATCACCTAGTGGCCTTGGGTCGTGGCCTTTGGGTCGTTCCGTCCGTTGCGTTTACGCGAGGCGATGCCGGTGAGATCGGAAGGCGACCATCCTCATGCACTTTGTAGCAGGGCTCGGTTCGTGGGTGGCGGTGTTGCGCCCGAGGGCTAGAAGACACCGGGCCGGGGCGTGTTTTATACGCTGGCCAATGAAGTGTTGTGGCCTTGGTCGGGCCTTGGTCGGGCCCTATTGTGGGTCGTGAGATTAAGAATAAACTGAACATCGCATTATGTGAATTGTGAATCATGCGGGATTGTGATGAGATCTTGAGAATAGTGAACATGTGATGCATGAGACATTCGTGTGGAATGCGGTGATTGAGTGATTTGTGAACCATTTAAAGAAGATGAGCACGCGTGTGTGATGAAGTACGCCTGCCCGTATGTGCATGTATGTGGGTGTATATATATATTTGTTGAATTGCACTAACTTGCGGGGGTTGAATCATGTTGAATCACATTTTGAGTTTTATGTTGTTGGCTTGAATGTTTGATTTTGGTCCGTTAAGAGACACACTTTAGCCTAGCCTAGGTTTAGGTATTTGATTCATCGAGCTAGTCTCACGGTTGTGGTAAACCGAACATTTTGAGCCTACCCCAGGATGCGGGACCCGCCTCCACTTTTTGGGATTCAAGACAGATATTACAGTCCGGTGGAGCATTTCCCGTTGGGAATGATGAGATGCACGTGAGAGGTTTAGGTCGGTTCTCTATGTTAATCTGGGTGAGGATGAGCATCGGGTTTAAATCGTAGCATGGTGTCGTGGGGCGGTGGCCAGGACCCTCGATCCGACCTATACGTACCTTTGACATCCCGGTGAAGCGTTGATGGCGAGTTGGCGCCAGTGATTGCCGATGGAGAGGTGGTTGATGCTCCCACTTTGGAGCTCCGGCCAGACGTTGAGGCCCGGCCGGTCCCGGAGTTTGGTATGAGGATCGAGCGGGAGCCTATGGTTGAGGATGAGGGCGACCACTTTGGGCGCAGGCGATGGGCTGTGACGATGGGGATGGTGAGTCGATGAGGTAGGCGATGACATAGATATAGATGCCGTAGAGGATGGGAAGGGAGGTAGATCAGGAGTGACGATTTTGACTCACGATCTTGAGGCTGACGCTCTCTTAGCAGACTACCGAGGAGCTCAGGAGGGTCAGGCTGATCAGGAGGACCCCGACATGGACGTGGATGAGCCAGAGCCAGATCGCAGCTCTTGGAGGAGTTGGTTGAGTCTTCTGGCGAGCCCGATGATTCAATGACCCAGACTATGCACCCTAGACTAGTCGGTTGACGATAGGGATCCCTACCTTTTTGTTATAGCGATCCTTAGTACAGACCTACTCACCCGGCCACCGACACTTTTTGGATTAGTGGCCTTTTGACTTGATACTAGCTTGATCTCGACTTAGACCTTTTAGTGGATGTGTTGTACATGTATCTACGTTCTTTATGTAAACAGTTTGTTTATATATGAGAATGAGGTTTTACTTGGTGATATTTTGATTGGTGTGGCTTCCTTGTTCATCTCTATTTGTCAGGGTTATATTTTGCTTCCGCATGTGTTTTTATACTCTGTATGTTGTTGGGTCGGCGAGGTCTCCTGGGGACGTCGCACTATGATCGACCGAAGTGTTAAGGGGATGCTCGCGTTCCGATGGGTAAGTTGGGTTCGGGGCGTGACATGATGTGCCAACAAGTGAAGGTATAGCATTGTAAGCCCGATGGACAGTTGCAACCCTTGGAAATTCCCGAATAGAAATGGGAGCATATCACGATGGACTTTGTTATAGGATTATCGAGAAGCCATAGAGGTGATGATTTCATTTGGATTATCGTCAACAGATTGACTAAGTCGATATATTTTTTGGCAGTGAAAAAGGATTTTGCAATGGATAAGTATGCCGAGCTGTATATGCGATAGATAGTCCATCTCCATGGAGTACCAGTGACAATAACGTTAGACAGAGACCCTAAGTTTACCACAACCTTTTGGAAAAGTCTTCAGACAGCTATAAAGATGAAACTGGAATATAGCACGGCTTATCATCCGCAGATGAATGGCTAGTCTGAAAGGACAATTCAGACTTTGGAAGATATGTTGCGGGCATGTGTATTGGAATTTAAAGGTAGTTGGGAGGAACAGTTGCATTTGGTTGAATTTGCCTACAATAATAGTCACCAGCAGAGTATCAAAATGGCACCGTTTGAAGTGCTCTATGATAGAGCTTGCAAAACACCAGTTTGTTGGGATGAAGTTGGTGAGAGGAGCATTACGGGTCCCGAGTTGGTTCAGTAGTCAATCGAAATAGTCAAGGTGATTTAGGACAGGCTTAAGACCGCTCAGAGTTGCCAAAAGAATTATGCGGACCGAATATGTAGGCCTTTGGAATTTAAAGTGGGGACTACATTTTCCTCAAAGTGTCATCGATGAGAGGAATGTCACGGCTTGACAAGAAAGGGAAGTTGAGCCTGAGGTACATAGGTCCATTTGAGGTTTTAGAGAGAATCGGTGCCTTGGCCCGTCGTCTCGCGCTACTACCAAATTTGTCTCAAGTTCACAATGTGTTCCACGTGTCTATGTTAAGGAAATACGAGCTGAATCCAACCCACGTACTGAATTATGAAGAAATAGACATAGACGGCAAGAGTGTCAAATGCGTGGAAAGGCTCGTAAAGATCGAGGATAGAATGGAGCGAATGTTTGGGACAAGACAATTTCAATTGTCAAAGTAATTTGAAAGCATCATGGAACCGAAGGTGTAACGTGGGAAAACAAAGAGCTGATGGACACCAATATCCCCATTTGTTCGAATGACTCAGTTGGGTTGTAAATTTCGAGGACGAAATTTTTATAAGGGGCAAAGTTGTGACATTCCAAATTTTGACTCATTTTGGGAATTATAAAACGTGTATTTTGTCAGTGTGCTTATAACAAAATCTCGCCCGAAACTGATCACTCTTGGGTTATTTCTTTTTAAATTAAAGATTTCGTTAGAATCGCACTCGATCGAATTTGGCCATTATTTAGAGCCTGAACTTTGGTATCGAATTTCTCGGAGTTTCATGACGAATTTAATTGGACAGTGTCGATATTATTGTGACCAGCGTCAATATTGCCTGAGATATGTAAAAGTAAAATTTTAACTCGGGTGCGGATTTTGACTAGTAGACCTTCATCGTAGTGTTTTTTAGCTATTTTTCTTTTGGCCCTTTTTCATAATTTATAATTAGGATTTTTGTGGACCGTTGGATCGTTTTCGGATTTGAACGAGGACCGCCGGATCACACTTGAGTGTGTTGATTTTTGTGTGCTCTCTCTCTCCTCTCCTTCTTTTTTGCCCTCCCCCACATTGTTTTCTACCTTTGCTGCCTCTGCTGGCGACTTCTTTCCACCAACTCTACCAGCCATCATCACTCCCCATGCTTGGTGACTACCCACATTATTGCTGACCCCACATTGTTGCTGTCTCTACTTTGCGGCTCATGCCATGCCTTTGTTTTTCTTGACTTCGCTCTTGTTGATCAAGTTGGTTGATTCTTCGCTCCTACGTTTGCTTACAACGCATACGCTTTCCCTCTATTGTGACTGACTTCCACTCATTCCCTTGCCGCTCAATTATTGCTTTTTGCTGGCCCTTGCTGCTGCTTTGCTGACCACCCCCACACTTGTTGCTATTTCTGCTTCATTTATGCCCCACGTTGCTGTTGCTTCTATCCTTCAATTGCTGCTGCTGCTACTTCTTCTTCCTTCTATTTCTTCTACCTTTCTTGGCTCTTTCATTTTGCTTTTGCTTCCCTTTGGCTTCATGGCTTCACCTTCTCCATTTCATCTCGCCCGGACTAGATGCTTTGGCGACCACTTTGGCCGGTGGTTTTAGCCATCGTGAGCTCAACTCATCGCCGGAATTGCTGTTGCCTTTTCTTCTGGGTTTTCTTGCTTAGGCTAAGTGTAAGTGGCTTCCTAACCTTTGACTAGGCTAAGGGGTGACTAATGGACATGTTAGGGTTGGCTTAAGGGCTGTGGATAGTTGGTTTAGTGGCTGGTTGTACTTGGTTTACTTGGTGGTGCTTGTTTGATTTCCGGTAAGGTTGTTACTGCTACATTGGATTTTGCTATTTTACTGTGACTTGTGGGAAGAATTTGAAGAAGTGTTCTTCATAAAAGTTGTTCAAAACATCTTGAAGTATATCATAATTTAATTTGGAAATTTTTGGAAGTCATTTGAGGCCATTCGGAAGTCTATCTTTGGACCGAAATAAGTTTACCGGAAACACTGTTCCTCCAACTTTCGGGTTTATTCGAATTTTTATAAATATTTCCAGACCTATTTTCAAAATGCTTCCTTCATGAAACTTGTTAGGGACATTTGCGGCTATAACATGTAAACATTTCAAAACTTTCTAAGGAGATTTTGTTACTGTTTGAAATGCATTTTGAAAGCCGGATGGCTAGTCCGAATGAAATATTTTATGTTCGACTTTGGATGATAAAAAGAGGTGGTTCTAGACAGAACTGAATTTTGTGTTCTTCATAAAAAATGTTCATCAAGATGTTTTGTACAACCTATCCGAATCTCATAATTTTTGGAATTGGTTTACTATTTATTTCAAATAGATTTCCGTCATTGTACAACCGCCCAGTTTGGACTCGATTTTGTATATTCTCGATTTTTCTCTCTCTTGAGAATTATTCGGTGTTATCGTGGCATTTTGACGGATTTAGTTGACATTGGGCTAATTTACAAAGATAGGAATTGGTAATGATTTCTGAGGTGTGTGCATGGTCATGACACGTTCTGTCTAGGCGAGGGTTCTAGACGATGCCCGACGGGGGTTTGGATGCCGTCTAGGCAGGGGTTCTAGACGTTGCTGATTGCGGTGGAGGCTGAATTGATGCTTCTTTGTGGAATGCTGTCTGGGCAAGGGTTCCAGACGTTGCCGTCACCGAAGTAGCGAGACGATGCCTAGTTACGTCAGAAAACCAGTAGGGGTTCGGTGGCCCAAGGGGCCGTTAATAATCTGGATATTTATAATTGTGTGTTATGCATTTGGAAATGCTATGTGCTTGTGTTGCTGTTGAGTATGTCTGGATTAATAACCGTTTTATGCACGTTTATGTCATGTGGCTGTATTATGTGCTCGAGGAGCAAATTGCCATGTTATGGAGATATTCTAACGTGCAGGGCTCACGTATGTGCCGAGGTGAGGTAAGGGCACCTGTGATTGTTATGACATGTTGGATGTCGGTATTGCATATTTAGAATTGTTCGGAGGTACGCTTTGGCCCGAGCAAAGGCTTAGGTAGATGCTTATTGACAAGTGTTCTCATGGTTGTATAACCAAACCATTTCGCACCACGATTGTGATTGATCCAAGCCACCGCCAGGATACTACGGGATTGAGGGTAGGTCGAGTTACCCGCTTTTTTAGTGCCCCTTTTTGTAGAGAAGTTATGTCACGCTCCGCACCCTACACTAAGCATGAACATCCGCCAGAGGTCGAAATAAGATGCGACGCTCCCAGGTTACGTCATCGACCCGAAAACCCAAACCAGAGAAAACACGCCACATACGAAAACGACATATATATAATAAATATATATACACCCAGACAATTTAAAAGCAACCATGAATAGCAACGAACAACAATATGAGAACGATTAACAACAATATGTACATTCATTATTAAACTTATAATACAATATCCATTATACACAAAAGATACAACAAAAGGATCACGGCATCTGCCTGCTCTGGGACAGGATCCACAATTTCCAGCTCAAAAACTACCCCACCTAGTTTCTCATGCTCTACCTCATCCTCCACGATCTCATACTCAACATCCGAGTCCTGAAAATTCATGGCCGGGGATCTGAAATGTCGATTTTACAACAACCGTGAGAAAATCTCAGCAAGTACAAACCACTAATCCTAAACTAGGCTAATGTGCACCTCCAGAGGGTAAATAAAACACATCAAACAATGAACCAGTAAAACCACATTAATTTCATTACGAGCTCACAACCCAATATATTATTTCAACCCTGCAGGTTAGGCATTTGATATCAATATCAGTCAAGTGCAATTATAACGACCCGAAGGCCCACAGTTGAATATAATGACCCGTAGGCCAGACTCGAAGGCCACAATTTGATATAACGACCCGTAGGCCCGACCCGAGTGCCACAATGGATAAATCGACAGGGCAGGCCAATTCAAGGTCACAATGGATAAATCGACCCGTAGGCCCGACTCGAAAGTCAATTGGATAAATCGACCCGTAGGCCCGACCAAGGCTAACATTAATAAATCTCAAGCATGTACATTAAGCACTCAATTTCAGTCGCACCATAACGCACCTTTGTAAACCACATGCCGGGAATTTAAGGTTAATTATCGATGCCAACACACCAAGCACAACCATGCTCAAATTGGATATATTCCTCTCATTCTTGGCATACCCAAGCATTTCCATTTTAATTCAATCAATTTCGAGTTTATTCCGCTCATTCATTACACAATTCAATCTAATGCACCTAAGGCCCGCCTTTGGGCTAATTGATCTTACACTCATGGGGTCATTCAATCGGGTTTATTCAAGTCCCAAACAACCCCCAAAAATATCCAAACTCAAACCATAGTCAAAGAACCATTTAAATCTCAATTTTTACAAAAAAGGCACAATTCGGTTCTGGTGAACAGTTACAGAACCGAATTTCACATATGCACTAAACCCCCTTTAAACAATTCCATTAAGCTTCAATCAAATACTATAATCACCCAAACATCAAATATATATAATTAAGCCTCAAATGAGCTTAATTAAGCCCTATAATGACCAATTCAAGGTCACCAACAATTAAACCCAATTAGTACAAAACTTAGACAAAATTAAGCATTTTCGGTACTCATGAATAGTACCAGGAAAAATTCACATTTAGGCACTAAATCGCTTTTAAACCATCTCATTAGGACCTAATTACTTACCCTAATCATCCAACAACTAGATACACATAATTAAGCTTCAATTAAGCCTAATTAACACTTGAATTGCCTAATTCCAAGTCTTGAATCATTGAACTTAATTAGTGCAAAACTTAGGTAAATTTGTGCAATTTCGGTATTGATGAACAGTACCAGGTTTTTGCACAAATTAGGCCTTAAGTCATACTTAAGCCATCTTATAAAAAGCTCCAATCACTATTACTAATTACCCAATGATCAAATACACCTAATTAGGCCTCAAATAAGTCTAATTAACCCCTAAAATGTCCAATTTAAAGTCATTAACAACTAAGCCCAATTAATACAAAACTTAGATAAAATTGCACATTTTCGGTACTTTGTGAACAGTACAGAACAAGGGCTGTTTTGGGCCTTAATCCACCATTAAATCATCTCATTAGGTCCTAATGACCCATACAAAACATCCCACACACAATTAATCCTAATTAACCCTCAATTAGGCCTAATTAACCCCTAAAAATGCACAATTTAACTAATTAGGGGTTTAGGGGTTTATACTTGCCTAATAACGATTCGGGACCACGGAAACGGGCGGTCGATCACCGACGAGCGGTAAGGATCGACGGCGGCGCTCCTAAGCAAGCCGGGCGGTCCGAAGGGCGACATTTATTTAAACCGACGATTAGCTGCTGTTCTGTTCTGTCTAGGCTGAAACCGGGCCGTGGTGGCTGGTCTTGGGCGGGAAAAGGGTCACGGTGGTCTTTGGCTTGGCGGGGATAACTCCTACTGGGTAATCGCTCCTCCGGTGTGAACGATACCCGAATCGGTGAGAAACGGAAATGCAGTAACCGTAAACAGCAAAGAAGAAAGGAAATAGGAGGGAGTTCTCGGCAAATCAGCAGAATGGGAGAGAGAGAGAGATTTTTGGTCAAATATGGGTCAAATATAACTTAATGGAATCCATGTGTCATTATCTTAGACCATTGGACAATTTTGCCCCTAATCCAAGGGCCCAAATTTGATCCAATCCAATAATTTAGGGGTAAAATGGTCAATTGCCACTAACCCAAGGCTGACCAGACCTGGTTAGTCCTAATCCACCTTGGTTAACCCCAAAAATTTAATCCAATTTTCGGAATTAATTAAAAATGGCCTAGGGGCATTTTCGTAATTTTCCAATCCCGAACCGAAATTCCAATTTTCACACATACGCGTTCCATATGTGTGTGGCTAACATAATATGGCGTCGGATTCGTGAAATTCACATTTTAAGTCCTCTGAAATCGATTGCGAAGTTTCGGGAATAAAATCATATTATTTTTTCAATTTTTGTCGAAATTCCAATTTTTGACCGTATGCACTCTAGACGTCCGTGGTTGCCCCAAAATGGCATCGATTCCGAAAAATAATTTCGTTTGGGCCTCGAAAATGGACATCGAGGTCCCTAGGGACTAAATTGCAATTTTCCCCAATTTCTGTTGAAATTTCTATTTTCAGTCATTCTTGTCCCAAATATGTATGGCCACTCTAAAATGATGTCCGTCTTGCAAAATAGTCGTAATTACCCTTGAAATTTTGATATCAAAGTTCGGGTCCAATATCGCGATTAAAATAGCTCGTTTTGAAATCTTAGGGCCTCTCACTAACGGGCGGCTGTTTAGGTATTACGCGTATCGACCTAAGATTGTCCGAGTCGTGATGGTATTGAATTTCGAGAGAATGAGAGGAAGTATTGCTAGTACCGGGGGGTCACGATCGTTTGGATTAAAATCGGAGTTCATTTGTCGGGCGTATTTCAGTCGTGCGGAATCACCATGATCCGAAAGACGTTATCGACTATATCAACCCGTCATTTTCCTAATATCGGCCTATATTGGCTCAAAATATTCCCCCGACGTTCGTCGAAATTGGCGCTCAACCGCGATCAGATTCTCGGTCCACGTACCTATTCCTATTTAGCCTTTCCCATTTGGTTAGTATCCCGTGATTGATCAAGTCCGGGCGAGACTTACTAAAATCAAACGAGAATTAATGTACACTTTATTGGTCCCGATAGCAAGTCAAAATTCAGGATGTTACAAGTTAAGCTTACCAACCACCCGATCCTTGTTGTTGTGCGTGGTTTGTAGATAGTGGCCTCATAGAAGGCTTGCAAATGTATGTATTGTAATCCATGTTATGTTTATAAAAGTGTCTTGTTGATGTATATTCTTTGTCTCTCTACTATCCCATTATTTATATGTTTTAACGGAGAGTTCGAGGTTGCTTTCGCATGCATTACTCGTTAGTGTTTCGATTGGGTCGATGACAAGTCCTGGGATGTCGCGTACATTACGACCACGAAGGGATCATCGCGCGCTCGGAGGGTTCGGGGTGTGACAAAGATCAAGACGAAAACGAAGGTGAAGATAAAGATGAAGATGAAGGCGAAGGTGAAGATGAAGATTATGATTTTTGAGAATTTTTATTAATTATGTGTAATTATTATTATTGCGACATGTGTTATTGTTGTTGTCATAATTATTGTTGTTATTGCTATTATTATTATCATCATTATTATTGTTGTTATTATTATTTATTTGATTTAATTGTTAATATGAAAGGTTGTCACTAATTTCGGCCGCTAATTGGCGATAAACATAATTCGTTGCAAAATTAGCGACATTACGACAATTTTTATTTGCTTAATTTTTAATATAAAAGGTTGTCGCTAATTTGCGCCGCCGCTAATTTTGTCATAAAATTACACCACAAAAAAACAAGGATTTAGCCAATGGGCGTTAGTGAAGAATGCCAATTTGTCGCTAATTTGCGGCGAAAATAGCAATGAACGCAAATTTGTCGCTAATTTACGATGGAAATGACGAATTAAAAATAACTTTGGCGGCATTTAACGCGACTATTTTTATAGTCCGTTGCTAATTTCGTTGCTAACTTGTGACGGAAATAGCGACGAAGTAACTTTTGCGGCACGTGCCCGACTATTTTTACGGTTCGTCGCTAATTCCGTAGCAAATTAGAGACGGATTTTAATTCGTTGCTAATTAACAATGGACAGATTTAGTGACTAAAATAACTTTCGCGACTATTTTTATAGTTCATTTCTAATTTCATTGCAAATTATCGACGAATTAAAATCCATCCCTAATTTACCGCCAAAGTTAATTTCGTCGCTAATTTATTTAATTTTAATCCGTTGCTAATTTACTGTTTAAAGTTAATTTCGTCGCTAATTCCATCGCTAATTTGCAATGAATATTAATCTGTCGTTAATTTACCACGGAATTAGCGATGAATTAAAATCCATCCCTAATTTACTGTGAAAGTTAATTTCGTCGCTAATTTCGTCACTAATTTGTGATGCATTTTAATCCTTCGCAAATTAGCGACAGATTTTAATGCGTCGATAATTTACCGCGAAAGTTAATTTCGTTGCTAATTCCATTGCTAATTTGCGATGAATATTAATCCGTCGCTAATTTGCCATGGAATTAGCGATGAATTAAAATCCGTCACTAATTTACCGTGAAAGTTAATTTCTTCACTAATTTATGACGAATTTTAATCCGTCGCAAATTAGCGATGGATTTTAATTCATTGCTGATTTACCACAAAAGTTAATTTTGTCATTAATTCTGTGGCAAATGAACGACCGAATAAAATTCGTCGCAAATTAGCGGTGGATTTAGAGACAAAATTAACTTTCGCGGCACTTTCGCTACTATTTTTATTGGTCGTTGCTAATTTGATTTTGCAAATTAGCGGCAATTAAAATCCGTCGCTAATTCCATCATAAATTAGCAGCAATTTGAATCGTCGCAAATTAGCGGCGGAATTAGCAACGAAAATAACTTTGGCGGGACATTCCCTACTATTTTATAGTTCATCGCTAATTCCGTTGCTAATTAGCAACGAAAATAAACTTTAGCCACACATTCGCAACTATTTTTTTATAGTTGGTGGTTAATTCCGTCGCTAATTAGCGACAAATTCATTCATGATAAAATTGAACTTTTCGCGGCACATTCGCAACTATTTTTATAGTTAAGGTAGCTAATTTCGCCGCAAATTAGCGATTGATTTGAATCAAGTCACTAATTAGCAACAGTGTTCGTCGCTAATTTCGTTGCAAATTAGCGACAATTCAAATCTATCGCTAATTTTTGGAAAATAAACTTCCGGCGGCACAATCACTACTATTTTTATGGTTAAGCTAAGCTAATTGTGACGAATTCATATCCGTCGCTAATTTCTGACGAAAATTAGCTATGAAAGATAATTAGTTGCTAATTTGCCGCGACTATTTTTTATAGTTAAGTAAGCTAATTAGCTGAAAAAAAATTCGTCGCTAATTTGTGAAATAGTATCGTCTTGATTTGGGGGTACAATTAGGATTTGGCTCTCTCTCGGCACTCTCTCGATTCGATCAATTCTTCAAAGCGGAGCAAAAAAAAAAAAAACTCTTTCTCTCTCTCTCTCTTTCTCTCTCTCTCTCTCTCTCTCTCTCTCTCTCTCTCTCTCTATTCTCGATGGCTTCCCTCGACAAGTGTTTCTTGGATTTGGCGTTCTTGGTAGCGATTTTTCTTGGAGAGAGGAACACCTTGCGGGACATTTGGGAAGATCGTGCTGGCCGTCGTCCGTCAGGAGGAACCTCAAGCCCTCGGACCGTCGTCCAAGAGGAACCTCAAGTGCGAGGACCGTTGTCCGAGAGTTTCGAATCTGAAGAGGATTGTCGTCCGAGAGTTTTAAAGGAGGTAAGTTCGCGTGAATTTTTTGCACCTTTTGTCTCGGGTCAGCGCTTTTTCGAATTGTTCGGTTTCGGATTCTATGGGACTTTTGTTTGCTGCTGCTTCTTTTGTAACGTCCTGAATTCGACCCACATTCGGGATTAATAGAATAGATGATTATTTCTCATTTTGTTTTAGTAAGTCTCGCTCATAAACCCGATCATTCTCAGAGATCCGACCGTTAGGGAATGGCTAACTAGGAAAACGGTGCGTGGACCCAAGAGCTCGACCATGAATCGAGTCCGATTTTGAGAAGCGATTTAGGAATATTTTGTGCCGACAATGGCGGTCCAAGGGGAGTGGCCGGTTCGGTTTGACCGACGGCAAGCGATCGGATAGCGGGTGATTTTACGAGACCGAGAGTGCATACGCGAACGATCCCAAACTTGCCTTTGACGACCGCGACCCCGAGACTAGTGATAAATCCTCGTGTTCTCCGGGAAATCGGGATCGTCATGACTCGAGTAGCCCTAGGTCGATACGCCGTAACCCCTAAATAGCCGCCCAGATTAGTGAGAGACGCTAAACCGCAAATTGAGTTAAATCGATCGTGGAATTTAGTCCGGACTTCGGTGTCGATTTTCGTGGGTATGCATGACTATTTTTTCAAGGACGACGTCATTTTTAGGTGGCCACGCATATTTGGGATTGATAAAGTCAAAAATTGAAAATTTGATCCAGGACCGGAAAATGACTGTTTTGCCCCTAGACCTAATTATGGGGTTCCGAATTTTGGGCTTATTTGGGGTTTATTTTAGGGTTTTGATATTAGTTGTTCAGCCTGATAATGTTAGAAATAATGGTCAATTGTGCCCCTAGATATTTTTGTTAGTTTTTATTTAAGCCCTTGGATTAGGAGCAAAATTGTCCAAGTGGGAAAGTAGTTCACCAACCCCACTTTGCAATGTCAATATATTCTCTCTCTCTCTCTCTCTCTCTCTCTCTCTCTCTCTCTCTCTCTCTCTCTCTCTCTCTCTCCCTCATTCCACCATCACCACCAGCGGCCCCTTCTCCCTCTCAACACCGTGGCTTTCCCCCTGGCCCAGCGCCGCACTCATCGTCAGAAGTGCCATCGTGAGGCTGCCGTCGTCCATGGGCTTTGCCCCTCTCCTCATCCCACCATCACCACCCTGTCCCACTCTCTTCTCCCTCTCCCGAGCCACCCCTCTCAGGTGCCCTCTCTTTCGCGTCCGCTCAAGGGCACCGCCAACCCGCCACGCCATTCTTTGTTCGGGCGTAGATCCACTGCTGTCCAACCGTCCTCGTTACGTGCTTAGCCCTATTTGAAGCCTAGGAATCCAAGTGAGTTTGACCCTAAGCTCTAATTATGCCAAATTGCATTTTTAGATGGGTTTTAGGAGTTATTATGGTAAATTAGGGGTAGATTATGGAACACATTAGGGGATGATGTTGTGGCTAATTTGGTGGCTTAGTGTGATCATTTTGATGAGGTTTAGCGGTAGTGTATGTGCTGTGAGATGGTTGGAATTGTCGGAATCGAAACGCCGAGTTCGGTCAAGTTCGAGCTTAAATCGTGGGAAAATAGTGTGCACCTAGTATCGTTGCCATGGTGGCTGTTTTGGGTGATATTTTGGGGAGACAAAAGGGAGCTTTTTTGACGAGATTTATTGGCCTAGAGTGGCCGTGTGGGGCTGTCCATACTAAGACTGAATTGGGCAAGTAGCGAATGATTTGGGGTTTAATAGTGTAATTATCGGGGATATTGGATAGACTGAGTTATTGGCTGAATTATCCTCGATTGTGAGTGAGTTGGTGATGTCGTGACATATGCCTAGTGTGACTAAGAATGGAGTAGCTTGGCGGGCCTCGACTGCGCGGATTTATGTTGAGCTAATTGTGCGATTTATAGGTGTAAGTTGTGTACCATGCAAGAGTGCTTGGATTGCTTTCATGGTTGTGCGAATATGTTGGTTGGGCACATTGAAATGTGGATTGAGCATAATGCATGGTGAATGGAACAAGTGGTGTTGTAGAATTAAATGCTAAGTGTGGAATTCGTGAATGCCCAAATGCGAACGTTAGGCCATGGGTGTGCATCTCGAAAGCATTAGCATGGCACATGCATATATGAGTGTGCAACGAATGACATGAGCACGTGATCGCATAAAACACCCCGATGCGTTTAACGCTGGGTCCGAATAATAATTGGCGTATGTAAATGTGTGATCACATAATGTCCTGATGCATTTTATGCAGGGCAGTGAACCCGTTCTGATGCGTGTTACGCAGGACGATGCCCGGATTACCGGAAGATGACTAGCTTGATGCGTTTTAGGCGGGTTGTTTGTCATGAGCCCTCGAGCGTTTTTACTGGGCTGGAGATCAATCTCAAACCGTTAGACCTTGGCGCGTTTTTACGCGGGTCGGTGAAATTGGTAATTGCAAGTGTGCAAGAGTGCGAGTATGCGAAATGCGAGTTGAGGCATGAGCATGAGTGCGAACACGAGCATATATCGACATGCGTCGTGACTAGTGACATGCATACATGTGCTATGATTGAATTCTATGGCGTTGTTGTGATTATATATGTAAAATGCCTAACCTATAGGGTCAAGTAAATTTAGATTTGGGCCAGAAGGCCTAAGTCGATTTATGTTTTGAACTGTGCGTGGTTTAGTACTCGTCAAGAGGTGCATGTTAGCCTAGTTTAGGTTTAGGGAACTACTCACTGAGATTATTCTCACCGTTGTATAAAACCAATTTTTCAGGCTCCATCCTTAAGATGCATGAAGTTCCAGTACATTTTGGGATTCCGCATCATATAGAGCGGATGAGGACGATACACCCATGGGAACGGGGAGTCATATATTAGATATTATACTTTAGTGTGGGTGGGCGGGGAAAACACATTACGGACCCCCTAATATGTGGCTTGGTGCTTTAGGATGATCTCGGAGAGTATGGTCCTCTCCGAACTTTTGATATCCGTTTCTTGGGCTAGGCACAAAGTACCCCAGGTGCCATGATGGAGGTGATTGACCACGAGTACCTCCAGCCGAGGGAGAGTCACGAGCTTTGATGGTGTACCAGTAGAGTCACAGGGTAGATGAGCCGATTAGAGTGGACTTAGAGCTAGTAGGCAAGGGCCATCCCAGAAGCCGTGGAAGTCGAATATTAAGGAAGCGGAGCGTCGAGGAGGATCCCGTACGAGCTTGACACGAGACATGGACTCCAAGAGGAGGGAGCGAGGGCAGTGCGGGGTGGATTCATCGGTTATGAAGACGAGATGCGATAAGCTCTTCATCTTGAGAGTCTCTGATTCCAATCCAGACTAGGTATCGTGGGTGTAGCCCTAGTTTCAAACTAGTGGGGCCGATGCCTTTTTATTGACCCTTAAGTAGTAGTGACCCCGAAACCACTTACCCCCCTTTTTGTCGGTAGTGACGCTGACCCGCTTTTGATTTTTGAGCTGGTATATTGGGTGATGTATATGGTTCCTAGTATCAATGCAATTGTATAGCGTTCACGCGGTTTGTTGCGCCGCTATCCTTTTGGTTATGTGGTTTGAAATTGTTCGGGCATTGTGACCTTCCGCGTACGCCTTAATCTCTACATGGCCGAGTTGGGTCGGGCGACAAGGCCCCAGGACGTTGCACTCAAATCGAACTTTGTGAGGGATGTGGCACGCTATTAGGGTGCGGGGCGTGACATCCCTGTTCGATTTGGTATCAGAGCAAGATTAGCTCGATCTAATTAGATCGAAGCTTGGAGTGATAAGGAGCAATGACCTTGGGTAGCCAATAGAGAGACCTCGCGTGCTAAGTGTACCTCCTGACTGTCTGTGTTTGGATTGAGTGCTTATATGAACTGACTTGTAAGGTGCATGTGTGGCAGGACTCGAGGTCAATACACGTATTCTCTTGATTGAAGTCTCGTGCTATTTATGCTTAATCGCATGCTGAGTGATGGACTGCTATTATGTTGAGTTCCCTGCCTAGGACTTTAGACCGGTTTAGCTTGGCTTAGGTCTCTAATTCCTTAACGGGATTATAGCAG
>JAMXDD010000007.1:15606339-15829396 GCA_024733475.1 Syzygium grande | reverse complement strand
TTAATATAAATGTATATTTTATGATGCTGTTTGTTGTTGAGCTATCCTTGGTCATATGTTTGTATTGTTCGGGTGATTTATAAGAATATTACTTCAGCATATGCAATGCTCTCTATGTTGGGCGTTGGGTCGGCGACGTGTCCTGGGACGTCGCACACAAATTAGACCTAGGAAGGGATGTTGCGCGTCATAGGGTTCAAAGCATGACATCCCCATTTGATTTGATATCAGAGCAAGGTCAGCTCAATCCAATTAGGTCGAAGCCTGAAGTGATAAGGAGCGGTGACCTTGGTTAGACAATGGAAAGACTTGGTGTGCTAAGTGTACCTCCTGACTATTTGTGTCTTGATTGATTGGTGGTGTAAATTGACCCGTAAAGTGCAGGTGCGGCAGGACCTAAGGTAAGTACGTGTACCTCCTTGTTTAAGGTCTTGCGCTGTTTGTGTTTGGACGCATACTGAGTGGTTGAATGCTGTTGTGATGCCTACCTAGGACCTTAGACCGGCTTAGCTTGGTTTAGGTCTCTAATTCCTGAGTGGAATTATAACAGGTAGGTGAGTAGTGTTAGAAACCTGTAAGGTTGAGCTTGAGAGGTAGAGATATAAGGAACCAACCAAGTCTTGAGAACCAAGCAACAATGGACCCGCGAGTGGATAGGGTCATGAGAGCATTTGAGTAAATTGGTAATCTTTTAGGTGGACAGGCTCAAGAGCGAGCTGCCACTAAAGTTCAAGCTGTTGAAGCTGTTGCAGTTGTTATTATTGGTGATAATGAAAATCCTGACTGAGGTCAAGGAAATGCGAATAAATAGATGCATCAATTGGTTAAGCAGTTTCTGAGATTGAAGCTCTTAAATCTAATGGAAAAAAGGTGATCATGAGGTTCCGTCACTTTTGGTAGAGGAATTGGAAAAAACTTTTGAGGTATTGGGGTGCGTGGATGAGGAAAATGGGATTTTAGCAATATACCAGCTACAAGGAAATTCAAGTGATTGGTAGAAAGCCACCAAAGGAAGAGTGTCTCCTGCTGGTACCGCTCAGAGTTAGGTTGTGTTTGTTAAGGCCTTCAAAGGCAAGTGCTATCCCGAGAGGGCACGAGAGCAGAAGTTGGCTGAATTTACGAGGTTCCATCAGGAACAGATGATAGCGAACCTGTATGAAGCTGAGTTTGTTGGGTGATCCAAGTTTGCCCCAAAAATGGCAAAGGACCCCTTGGATAGGACCGGAGGTTCTAAGATGGGTTGGAGCCGGACCTTCGTAATCAGATGATATCGCTGAGTCTAAAGGACTATAATGAGAATTGTGGACATGCCTAAACAATTGATCCTGATATGATAAAAAGGGCTACCACATTTGTGATTGGTGATAAAGAAGCAAGGATAGACCTAGCAGTTTTGGCTATGTATGATTTTGATGTAATCGTGGGTATAGATTGGTTAGTCAAATCAAAATGCCGTGATGGATTGTAGTGGCCAGGTGATTCAGTTTAGTTCGGCTAGATGCCCTAGATTCGAGCTTGTGGGGAGTCGAGGAGGAACGTCGATCCCTTGAGTTTTACCAGTGTAAGCAACCAAGTGGTTGAATGAGGATTGTCAATGTTGTCTAACAAGTGTGGTAGATTTGGCGACAGAGGAAGTGCGGCCGGACGACATAGCAGTAGTGTGTAATTTTCCGATGTCTTTCATCAGGAATTGCCAGGATTGCTACTAGAAAGAGAAGTAGAGTTTGTTATCGAATTGGTCCTCGGATTGAGCCAATCTCGAAGTCGCCTTAAAGGATGTCATTGTTGGAGTTGAAAGGATTAAAAGTCCAGACGCTGGAACTACTGGACAAGGGTTCGTTCGTCCTAGTATGTCCCCATAGGGAGCGCCGGTCTTGTTTGAAGGAGGAAGGATGAGACATTGAGATTATGTAACAGTCCTGTCGAGGATTGATGACCTGTTTGACCTATTTGCAAGGAGCCTCAGTGTTCTTTAAGATTGACCTACGGGCCGGATATCATCAATTTAGGATCAGGAAAGAGGATATTCCTAAGACCGCTTTTAGGACGCAGTACGGGCACTATAAGTTCACGGTGATGCCCTTTTGTAACAGCCCGAATTTCGATGTAATATCTGGGATTAATAAAATGAATGTTATTTCTCATTTCATTTGAGTACGACTCACCCAGAGCTGATCACTCTTGGGATACTAACCATGAGGAATGGCTAACTAGGACATTAGTACGTGGACCAGGGACTTAGTCGCGACTCGGGAGCCGATTTGAGAAAGAATGAGGGAATATTGTGAACCAGTGAGGGGCCGATCTTAGGAAAAGTGATGGAAATGGTATGGCCAAGGCCAACGATGCACAATTGGGATCGCGGGTGATTCTGCTTAACCAAACGTGCTCGTGGTCAACCAATCCTGAACTCGAGCCAAATGATCGTGACCCCGGGATTAGTAATAAACCCTCTTCCTCTCGATGATCGGAACCATTGAGACTCGGACAACCCTAAGTCGATACGCGTATGCCTAAACAGCCGCCTGTTAGTGAGAGTTTCAGAAAAATTGAAATTGAGAGAGAGTTGTTCACGGAATTGAACCCAGATTTCGGTGTCGGATTTCGGAGACTCGACGGACTAATTTTAAGATTCGGCGCTTGGAAAATGTTGGCCACACATCGTGGGGACGCTTGAGTCGAAAAACGGAATTTTGGTTGGAGCGGCAAAAGGCGAAATTGCCTTGGACTAATAGGACTTAATTCCGAATTTTGAAGATTTAATTTGGGTTAAACCATGGGTGGTTAAGTTGTCTAGAGTAGTTAAGGTTTGGTTAGGGGCAAAGGACAAAAATACCCCTCAATAATTCATTTGGATTAGTTATTAGCCTTTGGATGGAGGGTGGTTTGGTCTAGGGGCTTGGATGAGTGACACTTGTCACCCCAAAAGTTGAAAGTGACTAGGGTTTGACTAAATAGGATAAGCTCACTCTCTCTCCTCCATTTTTTTTTCTTCTCCCTCACGCCACTCTCTTTCTTCTCCCTCTCTCCTCTCTTGTTCGGCCACAACTCCCCACCGTCTCTCTCTCCCCTTCGTTCTCTCCTCCTCTTGGCCGATCAAGACCAGCCACCGTCGCCACCTCAAGCAGCAGCTCGCCGGAGCCGTGGGCCGCGGCAAGGGAAGCCGTGGAGGGCCGGTCTAGCCTTCAAGTCGCCGTCCTCCTCCTCTCCCCCTTGGAAGCTCCATTCGGCCACCACCAATCAGCCGCCGTTGACCGTGGAAACCAGCCACCGCCGTGAACACCGCCGTGAGCCGTCCTTGAGCCGGGAGTTGGGATGTACTTGTTCCTCCCGCATATCGTCCACCCCGAAGTGAGTTGAACACCTAAACTTAGATTAGGCCTAATTGTGTCTAGTTGAGTTAGTTTGGTTTGAATTGTGAAGTTTGAACTAGATTAGTGCTATTTAGTGGATTGTGTAGTAATGGCTGAAAGTATGTTGTTGTTGAGGGTTGATATGAGGTGAAACCATGGCCGAATCATGATGGTTTAGTGGCTGTCCATTATGGCTGAAATTCGGAGCCTTTGAGGTTTTATGTTAGGAATGTTGTTTTAGGTCCAATTGAACTTGTTTTGCTTAATTAAGCTTAGTACATGCTATATATGGTTGAGGGGACCTTGGCTGAACATTGGAGGCCTAAATGAAGTGTTTAGATTGTATTTTGGCCATGTTTAAATGTGGGGTGTTAGGTTGGCCGAATTGCATGTGTAGGATGCAAATGCTAGAAATGTTGTTTTTGGGGCCTTGGCTGAGTTAATCGAGGCTTAATTGGGGTGTTTTGAATGAGTTTGGGCTATGTTTAAATTTGGGGTTTAGACTTGGCCGAATTGCACATATTAGAATACAAATGCTAGAAAGTGTACATTGGTTGTAAATGTGGATAAATGTTGTGGCATTTGTGTTCATTGGAATGAAAATGCATGTCACCACTTGATATGTTGAGATTGATATGTGAAATGACATTGTGTGACATTGCATTATGTGTGATCACGTAAACGCATACGAATTGAGTGGAATTGGGCTAAGATAAAATTGAGACGTGTGATCACCTAGTGGCCTTCGGGTCGCGGGCCTTTGGGTCGTTCCGTCTGTTGCGTTCGCGAGGCGATGCCGGTGAGACCGGAAGACGACCATCCTCATGCACTTTGTAGGCTGCTCGGTTCGTGGGTGAGCGGTGTTGCGCCGAGGGCTAGAAGACACCGGGCCGGGGCGTGTTTTATACGCTGGCCAATGAAGTGTTGTGGCCTTCGGGTCGGGCCTTCGGGTCGGGCCCTATTGTGGGTCGTGAGATTAAGAATAATTTGAACATCGCATTATGTGAATTGCGAATCGTGCAGCATTGTGATGAGATCTTGAGAATAGTGAACATGTGACTGCGTGAGACATTCGTGTGGAATGCGGTGATTGAGCGATTTGTACCATATAATGAAGATGAGCACGCGCGTGTGCAGAACGCCTGCCGTATGTACACGTATGTGAGTGTATATATATGTTATTGAATTGCACTAACTTGCGGGGGTTGAATCACGTCGATACACTTTGAGTCTTATGTTGTTGGTTTGTTTGAGTGATTTTGGTCTGTTGAGACACACTTTAGCCTAGCCTAGGTTTAGGTATTTGATTCACTGAGCTAGTCTCACGGTTGTGTAAAACCGAACATTTCAGAGCCTACCCCCTAGGATGCCAGAGCCGCCTCCACTTTTTGGGATTCCGAGGCGAGATATTACGATCGGTGGAGCATTTCCCAGCTGGGAATGACGAGATGCACGTGAGGTTTAGGTCAGTTCTCTATGTTAATACGGGTGAGGATGAGCATCAGAAGCGAGAGTACGTAGCATGGTGTCGTAGGGCGGTGGCGGGACCCTCGATCGACCTATTTGTACCTTTGACATCCCAGTAGACGTTGATGGCGAGTTGGCGCCAGTGATTGCCGATGGAGAGGTGGTCGATGCTCCCCCACCTGGAGCTCCGCCAGACGTTGAGGCCCAGCCAGGTCCCGGAGTTTGGTATGAGGATCCAGAGCCGGAGCCTATGGTTGAGGATGAGGACGACCGAGCCAGAGGCGATGGAGCAGGATGATGGGGATGGTGAAGTCGATGAGGTAGGCGATGACATAGATATAGATGCCGTAGAGGATGTAGCTGAGGACGTAGATCTGGAGGACGATTTTGACTCTGATGCTGAGGCTGACGCTCTCTTAGCAGACTACCGAGGAGCTCAGGAGGGTCAGGCTGATCAGGAGGACCCCGACATGGACGTGGATGAGCCAGAGCCGGATCGCAGCTCTTCAGAGGAGTCAGCTGAGTCTTACGGCGAGCCCGATGATTCCAAAGCGACCCAGACTATGCACCCTAGACTAGTCGGTTGACGATAGGGATCCCTACCTTTTTGTTTTAGTGATCCTTAGTGTAGACCTACTCACCCGGCCACCGACACTTTTTGGATTAGTGGCCTTTTGACTTTGATGTGACCTTGACCTAGACCCATAGTGAATCGGGATGTGTAGTGTACTTGTATTTATGATCCTTGTACAAACAGTTTGTTGATATATATGAGCATGAGGTTTTACCTGATGATGACTTGAGTGTTTGGCTTCCTTGTTCATCTTTATTTGTCAGGGTTTGTAATTTGTTTCCGCATGTGTTTTTATACTCTGATTGTTGTTGGGTCGGCGATGTCTCCTGGGGACGTCGCACTATGATCGACCAAAGTATTAAGGGGATGCTCGCGTTCCGATGGGTAAGTTGGGTTCGGGGCGTGACACCTTTGGTCTAACCAATGCCCCTGCTGCCATCATGGACTTAATGAGCAGGGTGTTTAAGGAACTTCGAGACCAGTTCGTTATCGTTTTCATTGATGATATACTAGAGTATTCAAAGAAGCCTTGAGGAACATGAAGTACATTTGAGTAATGTGCTATGGACCTTAAGAGAACATGCACTATACGCCAAGTCTAGTAAGCGTGAGTTTTGGCTTAGCAGGGTAGCGTTCATTGGACATATAATGTCGGGAAAGGAAAATTCTGTGGATCCGACAAAGATTGAGGTAGTGACTAAGTGGCCAAGACCAGCATTAGTGACGGAGGTTCGATGTTTCTTAGGATTGGCCGATTATTATCGATGTTTGGTAGAAGGATTCTTGTCGACAGCCAGACCGTTGACGCGACTGCGTAAGAAGGAAATTAAATTCGAGTGGGATAAAAATGTGAAAGGAATTTTCAGGAATTGAAGCATAGGCTGATAATTATCCTGATCTTGACTATTTCGTCTGGATTAGGAGGATTTGAGGTTTGCAGTAACGCGTCATTAAGAGGACCGGGATGTGTATTGATTTAACTTGGGAAGGTTAATTGCATATGTGTCACGCCAATTGAGGCCACATGAAATAAATTATTCGATGCACGATTTAGAGTTGGCAGCGCCGATGAATAGAACTTCTTAAGGACTTGGACTGCGATATCCTGTATCATCCCGAGAAAGTGAATCGAATAGTGGATGCGCTAGGCTGAAGGTCAAAGTATGGCGCTTATGATGGTTAAGGAGTAGATCTTGTTGGAAAGGCTAAGAAACTCAGGATTTAAGTTCGAGGTAAGTCTGATGTCTAATCTAATGACTGCATTGAGAATCGAACCGGAGATCCAAGCAAGGATCAAGGCGTTCCAGTCTGTAGACCCTGAGATTCAAAAGAGTCTAGAAATGGATGGCACTAAAAGGAAACCGAACTTCCAAGTGTCCGAGGATGAAATTATGAAATTTCGAGGACGTTCGTGCGTGCCCGATGATTTAAAGCTTAAGAAAGAGTTTATTGGAAGCTCATAGGAGCTGTTATAGCATCTGCCCAGGCAGCACAAAGATGTACCAAAAACTTTTGACAATATTATGGATGGAATGGAATCAAGGTGAATGTGGCCAAACATAGGGCCAATGTTTGGAAGAGTCTGCAAGTGGCCATGGGAACAAAGTGCAGTTCAGTACGGCCTGTCATCCACTGATGGATGGTCAGTCTGAAAGGACGATCAAAATTCTAAAGGATAGGCCGAGAGCCTGTGTAATATATTTTCAAAACAAGTGAGAAAGGCAGTTGCATTTAGTTGAACTTGCCTTCAATAACGACTCTCAGCAGAATATGGAGGTGGCACCATTTGAGGCCTTGTATGGTAGGGCTTGCAGGATGCCGGTATGCTGGGATGAAGTCGGTAAAAATTATCCAGAAAAGGTTAAAAGACCGCTCAAAGTTGCCAAAAAAGTTATGCCGATAGGAGGCGACGACCTTGAGAATTTCAGGTTAAGGATCATGTGTTTCTCAAGGTGTCACTTATGAAAGGACTGTCCCGATTCAATAAAAAAGGGAAGCCGAGTCCAAGGCGCATAGGCCATTTGAGAATTTAGGGAAGATTGGAACATTGGCTTATGGTCTCGCCTTACCGCCGAAATTGTTGCAGGTTCATGGCATCTCCCACGTGTCAGTGTTGAGGCAGTACTGATTGGATATGACCCACGTGTTAAGTCATGAAGTAATAAACATGGACGGCATGGAAGAGACTAGTGCGAATCGAGGATAGGAAGAAACAGGTTTTAAGGGAAAGACAATCTTGATGGTCAATATTATTTAGAAGCATTACGGGGCAGAAGGCGCCACCTGGAAAAGCAAGGAAGTAATATGATGTCAACACCTCCAGTGGGTTGAGTAGACGAGTTGGATTGCAAATTTCGAGGACCAAATTTTTGTGAGGAGGGAAGTGTAACAGCCCGAATTTCGATGTAATATCTGGGATTAATAAAATGAATGTTATTTCTCATTTCATTTGAGTACGACTACCCGTGAGCTGATCACTCTTGGGATACTAACCATGAGGAATGGCTAACTAGGACGCTAGTACGTGGACCAGGGACTTAGTCACGACTCGGGAGCCGATTTGAGAAAGAATGAGGGAATATTGTGAACCAGTGAGGGGCCGATCTTGGGAAAAGTGATGGAAATGGTATGGCCAAGGCCAACGATGCACAATTGGGATCGCAGTGATTCTCGCTTAACCAAACGTGCTCGTGGCTAACCAATCCTGAACTCGAGCCAAATGATCGTGACCCCGGGATTAGTAATAAACCCTCTTTCTCTCGATGATCGGAACCATTGAGACTCGGACAGTCCTAAGTCGATACGCGTATGCCTAAACAGCCGCCTGTTAGTGAGAGTTTCAGAAAAATTGAAATTGAGAGAGAGTTGTTCACGGAATTGAACCCAGATCTCGGTGTCGGATTTTGGGGACCCGACGGACTAATTTTAGGATTTTGACGCCAGAAAATGTTGGCCACATATATATGGGACGCATGGGTGCGAAAAATGGAATTTCAGTTCGGAACGGAAAAAGGACGAAATTGCCCTTGGGCCATTTAAGCTTAATTCCGAATTTTTGGAATTTATCTTGGTTTAACTAAGGTTGGTTAAGTTGACTAGAGTGGTTAAGGGTTGGTTAGGGGTTAAAAGACAAAATTGCCCCTCAATAATTCATTGGAATGGATGTGGGCCATTGGATTAAAGGTTAATTTAGTAAGGGGCTTAGATGATTGACACTTGTCCCCACAAAAGTTTGATGTGACTAGATTTGACCAAATAGGATAAGCTTCTCTCTCTCTCCTCCCTTCTTTTCCCCACGCCATTCTCCCTCTCTCTCTTCACGTTCAGCCATCTTCTTTTCTCTTTCTCTCTCTCTTTCTTCTTCTCACGCCCACTCTCCCCCTCACCATTCGGCCGACTCCCTCCTCTCCACTTCCTCTCCACCGTTCTTCATCTTCTTCGCCGAACCAGCCCCACCATCGCCACCTTGCTCAGCCGTTCGACGGGGTTGTGGTCACGGCAAAGGACCGCCGTGGAGAGCCGGACCAGCCCCAAGCCACGCCGTCTCCTCCCCCTTTTGGACGCCCAACTCAGCCGAGCCTCCTCCTCCCTCGTGGACCGCCGTGAGTGGCCGAGTGCACCGCCGTGGTCGTGAGGAGCCGAGCCATCGCAGGGAGTGGCCGTGAGCCACACGAGTTGGATGTACTTATTTCTCCCACAACTCGTTCACCCCGAAGTGAGTTTAATGCCTAAATCTAGATTAGCCTTAATTGTGTTTAGTTGAGGTTAATGGGAAGTGATTAAGTTAGTTGGTGATTGTTAGTGATTGTAAGGTTAATGGATGATCTATTGGTGATGGTGAGGATTGGTTTAAGGTGAAAGTATGGCTGATTCGTGTGGATTTGATGGTTGTCCAAAATAAGTTAAATTCGGAGCCCTTAAGTGTTTGGACTAGAAATGGTGTTTTTAGGGCTAAATAAGCTTGAATTGCTTGACTAAGCTAAGTGTATGCCTAATATGGCTTAGTGGGGTCTCGGTTGAGCTACTTGAGGCTAAAATGGAGTGTTTTGAGTGTGTTTAAAGTTGGGGTTTGGTTATGGCCGAATTTCACATGTTGGGTGTATTAAATGCTAGAAGTGGTTTTTGCTGGAACTTGTTTTGGCATTTGTGTGCATTGATATGAAAATGCATGTCACGCTCATGGTGTGTCGCGATTGAGACTGGGGATGACATGGTGTGAATGTGCGGGTGCGACATTGCATTGTATGCGGGTGTGACATTTCATTGAGTGATCACGGTAAATGCCCTGAAAAGAGTGGTTTGGGCTAAGATAAAATTGATATGTGTGATCACTTAAGGCCTTCGGGTCGTGGCCTACGAGTCGAGTTCCGTCCTCATGCACTTTGTAGCAGGACGATGCCCGGTTAGACCGGAAGACGACCATCCTCATGCACTTTGTAGCAGGCTCTGGTTCGTAGGTGAGCGGTGTTGCGCCTCAGGCACTTTGTAGCAGGCTAGAAGACACCGGGCCGGGGGCGTAGAATATACGCTGGCCATGAAGTGTTGTGGCCTTCGGTCGGGCCCTATTGTGGGTCGTTGAGATTAAGAATGAACTGAGCATTGCATTATGTGAATTGCGATTCATGCAGTATTGGGATGAGATTGTGAGAATCATTAGCATGTGATTGCATGAGACATTTGTGTGAAATGCGATGATCGAGCGACTTGAGCCATTTAAAGAAGATGAGCACGCGTGTGTGGAGAACGCCTGCCCGTATGTACACGTATGTGGGTGTATATATATGTTGAATTGCACTAACTTGCAGGGGTTGAATCACAATGACACATGTTGAGTTTTATGTTGTTGGCTTGAATGTTTGATTTTGGTCCGCTAAGAGACACACTCTAGCCTAGCCTAGGTTTAGGTATTTGATTCACTGAGCTAGTCTCACGGTTGTGGTAAAACCGAACATTTCAGAGCCTACCCCCTAGGATGCCGGAGCCGCCTCCACTTTTTGGGATTCCGAGGCAGATATTACAGTCCGTGGAGCAGTTCCCAGCTGGGGATGGCGAGATGCACGTGAGGTTTAGATCAGTTCTCTATGTTAATGCAGGTGAGGATGAGCATCAGGAGCGAGAGTACATAGCATGGTGTCGTAGGGCAACTGATGGGACCCTCAGTCGACCTATTCGTACCTTTGACATCCCAGTAGACGTTGATGGTGAGTTGGCGCCAGTGATTGCCGATGGCGAGGTGGTCGATGCTTCTCCACCTGGAGCTCCGCCAACCGCCGAGGCCCAGCCAAGTCCCGGAGTTTGGTATGATGACGACGAGCCCGATGATTCCAGCGACCCAGACTATCAGCCTTAGACTAGTCGGTTGACGATAGGGATCCCTACCTTTTTGTTATAGTGATCCTTAGTACCGACCTACTCACCCGGCCACCGACACTTTTTGGATTAGTGGCCTTTTGACTACGATGTTAGTTTGACCCTGACCTAGACCTATAGTGGATAGCTGTACATGTATCTATGTTCTTTATGTAAACAGTTTGTATATATATATGAGAGTGAGGTTTTACCTGATGAGATTCTGGATTGGGTGGCTTCCTTGTTCATCTCTATTTGTGTTAAGGGGGGTTATATTTTGCTTCCGCATGTGTTTTATACTCCGATTGTTGTTGGGTGGCGAGGTCTCCCAGGAAATGGGACGCCGCACTATGATCGACCGGAGTGTTAAGGGGATGCTCGCGTTCCGATGGGTAAGTTGGGTTCGGGGCGTGACAGGAAGAGTTGTAACATCTTGAATTTCGACCCATTTCTAGGATTAATGATATTGATATTATTCCTCAATTAATTTTAGTGAGTCTCGCCCAGAATGAATCCTTCGCGAGATACTAACCAATAGGAAATGGCTAACTAGGAAAACGGTATGTGAACCAGGGATCCGATCGCAAATCGGGCACCGATTCTAAGAAACGACGAAAAAATATTTTGAGCTAATGTGGGCCGATCCTAGAGATGTGATGGATTTAGTTTGGCCAATGACATACGATCAGATCACGGGTCATTCCGCATAACCGAGAGTATGCATGGCGAATAAATCCCAAACTTAAACCGAACGATTACAACCTCTGAAACTAGCGATAATTCTTTGCATTCTCTTGGTAATCGAGACCGTCATGACTCGAGTAATCCTAGGTCGATAGGCGTAACCCCTAAACAGCCACCTGTTAGTTAAAGACCCTAAAATTGTAATTGAGTAATTTTGATCGCGAAATTTGATCCGGACTTGGATGTCGATTTTTGTGGGCATACACAACTAATTTTGCGAGGACAACGTCATTTTAGTATGGCCAAATATATTTAGGGTCAGTATAGTCGAAAATTGAAAATTCGGCCCGAAATCGAAAAATTACGATTTTGCCCCTAGGGCTATTTTGGGATATTCCCAATTTTGGAAAGTATTGGGGATTAATTTGGGGATTAAATAGAGGATAAACATCAGCCCAATAATTCATACTTCTCATGGACCAAAATGCCCTCAATTATTGGGCTTTGGATTAATGTGGACCAAGTGTTAAGGGGCAAGATTGGAACTAAAGAAAATTGGTCAAATCCCTTGGACCAATAAATGCCTTTGCGTTTCTGATCACTCATAATGCAATGTCACACAATGTCATTTCACATATCAATCTCAACATATCAAGTGGTGACATGCATTTTCATTCCAATGAACACAAATGCCATAACATTTATCCACATTTACAACCAATGTACACTTTCTAGCATTTGTATTCTAATATGTGCAATTCGGCCAAGTCTCAACCCCAAATTTAAACATAGCCCAAACTCATTCAAAACACCCCAATTAAGCCTCCAATGAACATCAAGACCTCATTAAGTCATATAAGGCATAAACTTGACTTAATCTTGCAAAACAAATCCATTTGGCCCCAAAAACAACATTTCTAGCCTTTGCATCCTACACACAATTGGCCAACCTAACACCCACATTTAAACATGGCCAAAATACAATCTAAACACTTCATTTAGGCCTACAATGTTCAGCCAAGGTCCCCCAACCATATATACATGTATATAATTAAGCAAAACAAGTTCAATTGGACCTAAAAATATAAAACATTCCTAACATAAAACCCTAACAAAGGAGAATTTCAGCCATAATGGACAGCCACTAAACCATCATGATTCGCCATGGTTTCACCTCATATCAACCCTCAACAACAACATACTTTCAGCCATTACTACAAATCCACTAAATAGTTAATCTAGTTCAAACTTCACAATTCAAACCAAACTAACTCAACTAGACACAATTAGGCTAATCTAAGTTTAGGTGTTCAACTCACGTTTCGATGCACCACTGGGAAAGATGATGATCATCTACTCGCGGGAATGGCTAACTAGGGTGGTCCGGCTCTCACGGCCACGGTGGCTGGTTTGGGCGTCCAAGGGGAGGCGCGGCTGATTTGGGGCGTCAAGAGGTGGGAATCTTAGGGGAACGGGCTGACCAAGGCGGCTCACGACGGCGCTCCGGCGATCCTTGGCGTGTCCCACGCCGGTGACCCGGCTTTGCAAAAAGCTGGTTCGGTGATGATGAAGATGAAAATGAAGAGGAATGGTGAAGAGGAAAATGATGACCCAAATGCAAGAGGGAGGGGGAGAGTGATCGTGAGAGAGGGAGAGAGAGAGACTTGATCAAATTTTTGGTCAAAAAGTGGGTCAAAGCTCCCTTAGTGGAAGGCACATGTCATCCTCTTAGCATACTTGCCCAAAATACCCTTCATCCTATGGCCCACATTCATCCAAGATAATTATTGAGGGGCATTATGGACTTTAGCCCCTTAACCTCTAACCCCTCTAGTTAACTTTAACCAACCTTAGTTAACTCAAAATAAATCCTAAAATTCGGAATTAAGTCCTATTAATCCAGCAAAATGATCTCCTTTGCCGTTCCAACCAAAATTCCGTTTTGAGATCCCATATATGTGTGGCTAACACCCAGAATCTTAAAATTAGTCCGTCGGGTCTCTCGATGAACTCGGCTCAATTCGTGAACAACTCTCTCTCAATTTGAAACTCTCACTAACGGTTTAGGCCCGTATCGACTTAAGTCGAGTCTCAATGGTTCCGATCATCGAGAGAAAGAGGGTTTATTACTAATCCGGGGGTCACGATCATTTGGTTCGAGTTCAGATTGGTTGTACGAGCACGTTTTTAGCAGAGAATCACCCGCGATCCCAATTGTGCATCGTTGGCCTTGGCCATACCATTTCCATCACTTTTCCTAAGATCGGCCCCTCACTGGTTCACAATATTCCCTCACTCTCTCTCAAATCGGTCCTCGAGTCGCGACTGAGACCCTGGTCCACGTACTAGTGTCCTAGTTAGCCATTCCTCATGGTTAGTATCCCAAGAGTGATTCCGGCGGCAGTCGGACTCAAATGAAATGAGAAATAACATTCATTTTATTAAAGATATTACATCGAAATTCACATTTACGAGTTTAGTTTCAAAAATTGAAATTGAGAGAGAGTTGCCGGAATTGAACATATATATGGGACGGACCCGAGGGACAAAAAGATTTTGACAAAAAAAATGGAATTGGGGCCTTTTGGAAATGGAAAAAGGAAAAAGGACGGAATTGCCCTTGGGCTATTTAAGCATAATTTCGAATTTTAGGGAATTAAATTGGTTTGACCAAGGTTGGTTAAGTTAACTAAGATGGTTAAGGGTTGGTTAGGGGTTAAGGACAAAAATGCCCCTCAATAATTGACTTGAATGAATGTAAACCATTGGATGAGGGGTAGTTTGGTCACATGGGCTAAGATCATGACATGTGGATTCCACTAAAGGTTGAGTTGACTTGCTTTGACCACTTTTTGGTCATGTTTATCTCTCTCTCTCCTCCAATTTCGCCCATTCTCCCTCCCCCTCACCGATCAGCCCTTCTCTCCCCCTCCTTCGTCTCTCTCTCCTCCGTCTCCTCTCTTCTTGGCCGATAAAGCCCCTCACCGTCGCCGCCTCCCTCAGCCGCTCGCCGGAGCTGCTGGCCACGGCAAAGGACAGCCGTGGAGAGCTGGACCATCCCCCAAGCCGCCTCCATCAGCCACGCCTCCTCCTCCCCTTAGACGCCCCTCAATCGGCTCCCCGAGCCGCCGTTGGCCGTGAGAGCCGTGAGCCGCTGTTGTTGAGCCAAGAGATCGGATGTACTTGTTTCTTCCGCAAATTGTCCACCCAAACGTGAGTTTAATGCCTAAACCTAGCTTAGCCTTGATTGTATTTGGTTGGTCTAGTTTGGATTGATTAGTAGAGTTTGAGTTAATTTGGTGTTTGTTTGTGATTATGTGGTTAATGGCGGAATTAATGATGTTGCTAAGGATGGATTTAAGGTGGAATTATAGTTGATTTGTGATGGTTTGAGGGCTGTTCTTGGTAGGCCAAATTCGGAGCCCTTGGGTGGTTGTGCTAGAAATGGTGATTTTAGGTCCAATAGGCTCGATTTGCTTAATTAAGCTAAGTATATGCCTTATATAATTGAGTGGGGCCTTGGCTGAGTTAATTGAGGCTAAATGGAGTGTTTTGAATGTGTTTTGGCCATGTTTGAAGTTGGGATTTTGGTTTGGCCGAATTTCATGTGTTATGATACAAATGCTAGAATATGTCCGTTGTTTGTAAATGTTGGTAATTGTTATGGCATTTGCATTCCTTGGTATGAAAATGCGTATCACGCACATTGTATGGCGAGATTGAGATTTGAGATGCATTGTGTGACTGTGCGGGTGTGACATTGCATTGTGTGATCACGGTAAACGCCCTGAAATGAGTGGATTGGGCTAAGATAAAATTTATATGTGTGATCACTTAAGGCCTTCGGGTCGTGGCCTACGGGTCGAGTTCCGTCCTCATGCACTTTGTAGCAGGCTCTGGTTCGTAGGTGAGCGGTGTTGCGCCTCAGGCACTTTGTAGCAGGCTAGAAGACACCGGGCCGGGGGCGTAGAATATACGCTGGCCATGAAGTGTTGTGGCCTTCGGGTCGGGCCCTATTGTGGGTCGTGAGATTTAGAATGAACTTAACGTTGCATCATGTGAATTGTGAATCATGCAATATTGTGATGAGATTTTGAGAATCATTAGCATGTGACTGCGTGAGGCACTCGTGTGGGATGCGGTGATTGAGTGATTTGAACCATTTTAAAGAAGATGAGCACGCGTGTGTGAAGTACGCCTGCCCGTATGTACACGTATGTGGGTGTATATGTATATGATGAATTGCACTAACTTGCAGGGGTTGAATCACGTTGAAACACATATTGAGTTTTATGTTGTTGGCTTGAATGTTTGATTTTGATTCGTTAAGAGACACACTTTAGCCTAGCCTAGGTTTAGGTATTTGATTCACTGAGCTAGTCTCACGGTTGTGGTAAAACCGAACATTTCAGAACCTACCCCCTAGGATGCCGGAGCCACCTCCACTTTTTGGGATTCCTCGGCAGATATTACAGGCTGAGGAGCAGTTTCCAGCTGGAAATGGCGAGATGCATGTGAGGTTTAGGTCAGTTCTCTATGTTAATGTGGGTGAGGATGAGCATGGCAGAGAGAGTACATCGCATGGTGTCGAGGGCAGCAGACGGGACCCCAATGACCTATTCGCACCTTTGACATCCCGGAAGAGACGTTGATGGTGAGTTGGCGTTGATTGCCGGCTGGCTAGGTGGTCGATGATTTCCACCTGACGCCCGCCAAACTGGGCCGAGGCCTGCTAGGTCCCGGAGTTTGGTATGATGAACTAGAGCCGGAGCTATGGAAGAGGATGAGGACGACACCGAGCCAGAGGCGGGAGCAGGATGATGGGGATGGTGAGGTCGGCGAGGTAGGCGAGGACGAGATATAGATGCCACGAGGATGCAATGAAGACGATCCGGAGGACGACTTTGACTCGATGTCGAGGCTGACGCCTCTTAGCATTTCACCGGGGAGCTCAGGAGGGTCAGGTTGATCAGGAGGACCCCGACACTTTTTGGATTAGTGGCCTTTTGACTTCGATGCTAGCTTGACCTTGACCTAGACCTGTAGTGGATATGGCTGTACGTGTATCTGCGTTCTCTATGTAAACAGTTTATATATATACGAGAATGAGGTTTTACCGCAAGTTGTTTGATTTGTGTGGCTTCCTTGCTCATCTTTATTTGTCAGGGTTGTAATATGTTTCCGCATGTGTTTTTATACTCTGATTGTTGTTGGGTCGGCGAAGTCTCCTGGGGACGTCGCACTATGATCGACCGGAGTGTTAAGGGGATGCTCGCGTTCCGATGGGTAAGTTGGGTTCGGGGCGTGACATCACCAAAGCGCCATTGTGAGCCGCCGCTTGGGCCACCCATTCTCCTCGCTGGTTCAGCCCCTTTGGAGCTTAGGATTAGGTGAGTATTACCCTCTAAACCCTAATTAGGCCTCTATGCATTTCTAGATGGGATTAGGCTTAATTAGAGGTTGATTAGTGTGAATTTTGACTTAATTAGTGGCTGTTTGGTGGAGGTTGTTTATGGGAAGATCATGGGAGTCTAGTGCGATGATTTGGAAGTGGAAATATGGCCGAGGACGTGCTGAATCGTGGTTGTCCATATCGGGATTATTTGGAATTTAGATTGGTCAATTTTGGGTTTAATTGTAACTTTCCAAGTATGTCTTGGATTGTCCATTTTGGTGGACTAAATGGCTGATTCTAAGGGAATTAAGTGGCCTAGAATGTTCCGAATGGGTGGCTGTCCATGACGCGTTGAATCGATCCAAGTTTGGGATAATTAGAGTTCCATTTGGGAAATTCCCGGTATGCCTAGTTAGTTGATGAATTGGTTGAATTATGCTGATTTGGTGATCAATATTTGATGCTAGGTCGTATACCTATTGTGGCCGAGAATGGGAGAGTTTGGCGGGTCTCGAATGTGCGAAATTGCGTTGTGCTAATCGCACGAATCTAGGTACTAACGATATGACGGGTTCGAATTGAATTAAATTGATGAATTGGAAAGTATAATCGAATATTTTGAGGTTGATTTATGGCCGAGAATGACTGGAATTAGTGGTTGCCCAGGCGATGATTAATCGGCCTAAATTCGAAAGTTTAGGGCTTAATTGTGAAATCCCAAATACGCTGTGTGATTGCCCATCGATTGGTTGATTCCTGCTTGATTGGGCATTAATTTGGGGTTGCCACGTCGATTGCCTTATGTGGCCGAGAATTGATGAGCACGTTGGGCTTAGAGAACATGAAGTTATATTGTTTTAATCGTACGAATTGTGTACGTTGATTATGTCCCATGCAATATGGAAATGAATTGCTTTATGGACATGCTGGTATATTGACTGGGTGTATTGTGATTTATGTGAGCATGTCAAGTGATTAATTGAGCACGTCGTGGCACTTATTGAATATGTCCTCGCATTGATTGATTACGTGCCTGAGTTGAAATTGGATGCTCATTGTGCATCGTGTGATTGCTTGAGTGCTAGATTGCATGGCCACGCATTTCACTTGCTAAGCATTGGCTCGAAATGAGATTGTGCGAGTATGCGTGCCTGACACGAGCATGTGATCACCGATAATACCTTGATGCGTTTTATGAGGGGTTCAGGTAAAAACTGGCTATGTGCATGTGTGATCATGTAGAGCCCTGATGTGTTTTACGCAGGGTTAAACCCGTCCTGATGTGTTTTACGCAGGACGATGCCCGATTCATCCGAAAGACGGCCAGCTTGATGCGTTTTACACGGGTTTTGGTTCGTAAAGAGATCGGTGTTGCACCTGATGCATTTTGACGCGGGCTAGAGACACTGGGCCTCATACGTTTTACGCAAGCCATGAAGTGTTGGTAATTGAGAAACAGACCTGATGCGTTTTACACGGGTCAAGCTCTAATTAAGAAAATGAGCTGTGTGCCAGTGTGCAGTATGAAGCCAGATCATGAGCATGGTCATAATGATGGCATGTGTATGCAAGAATGCATTGGCAAGTGTACGAGTATGTGTGACTCAGTGAATTGTTTGCGGCACAGGCAATAATGAATATGATTATGCGTATGGCACACGTATGATCTAGTGTGATCGCGTATGTACCGTGAGAATTATATGAACTGCCTAACCCTTAGGGTCAATTGTGTGATTGATCTGGGCCCGAGGACCTAGGTCTGTTGTTGTGGCTTTGGTTGTTGTGTTTTGTTTGCCTGTCAGGAGGTGCATGTTAGCCTAGTTTAGGTTTAGGGGATTTTACTCGCTGAGATTCATCTCATTGTTGTTAAAACCCAATATTTCAAACCCCGGCCATGAACCTAGGAAACCTGTCTCCTCATTTTGGGATCTCTAGTCACATGGATAATCAGCGAGTGGAGTACCCTCTAAGAGATGATCAGCTTATGTGAAGTATTCGAGTGTGATTTTGGTCGACGAGGGTGGATTATACCTGAAGCCCTACTCGTACGTGGTGTGGACATTTCGAGATGGCATAAAGGACCCCGGCCCATTGAGGAGTTTCGATCCCCCTTATGACGGCGTTGGTGAGTGGGACCCTTCGGCAATCAAGCCTCCCAATAGCGAGATAGTGGATTCCAAGAAGCTGGATAAAGAGCCGCCCGCGGTGCCCCCAGTGGAGCCACTAGCTGTATGGTCATTGCAAGCGATTCCTCCGGAGTATGAGTCAGAGGACTCAGGAGATGGTCCGGTGGAGGATGACCCCTAGGTGCCACTAAGCTAGTTTAGGGGTTGTATAGAGTAGGTCAGACCGGCCACTTTTTGGAAGATAGGTCGATCTATAGTGTAGCTAGGTTAACCTGGCCACCTGCCCCCTTTTTGGTCGTGACAGTGGTTCTTTTTGGATGCTGGTGTTACTAAGCTTGATAGTGTAAATATTTTCCCCTGGTTAATATAAATGTATATTTTATGATGATGTTTGTTGTTGAGCTATCCTTGGTCATGTGTTTGTATTGTTCGGGTGATTTATAAGTATATTGCTTCCGCATGTGCAATGCTCTCTGTGTTGGGCATTAGGTCCGCGACATGTCCTGGGATGTCGCACACAAATTAGACCTAGGAAGGGATGTTGCACATCATAGGGTTTGGGGCGTGACATGCGGTGTGTGATTGGCCATTTATTTGGCGTGAATCCTATTGGTTAAGTATGTGAATTATGTGTGCCGATTATGTGCCATGCAATATTGAGATGAATTGTTTAATTGGGCATGCTAGTATGTTATTTGGGCACGTTTGTGACTAAATCGGGCATGTCGAATTACTGCTGAGCATGTCTTGGCCTTAAATTAATTATGTGCCTATGTGAAATTGGATGCTCATTGTGCATCGTGTTATTGCCCGAGTGCTGGATTGCATGGCCACGCATTTCGCATGTTGAGCATTGGCTTGATACGAGAATTATGCGAGTTTGCGTGCCTAACATGATCATGTAATCACTTAATCACCCTGATACGTTTTACAAAAGGCTCAAAGAAAATTTGGTGTGCGCACGTGTGATCACTATAAGCCCTGATGCGTGTTACGCGGGGTATTGAACCCATCCTGATGTGTTTTACATAGGACGATATTCGGATTGCTAGAAGACGGCCAACCTGATGCATTTTACGTGGATTTGATCCATATATGGAGATCGGTGTTGCGCCTGATGCGTTTTACGCGGGCTAGAGACACTGGACCTGATGCATTTTACGAGGGCCAGGAAATGTTAGATATTGATATAAACCTGATGCGTTTTACGCGGGTAAGACCTGATGCGTTTTATGCGGGTCAAACTCTAAATGAGAAATTGGCAATTTACAAGTGTGCATCATTGAGCCGGATCATGAGCATGGCATATTGATGGCATGTGTGCAAGGGTGCATTGGCAAGTGTGCAAGCATGTGCGAATTGGTGAACCGTGTGTGATGCAGACGTCAAGGAGCATGAGCATGTGCATGGCATACGCGTGGCTAGTATGTTCGCGTATATGCCAGTATTGTGATTATTATATGCCTAATCTGTAGGGTTGTGATATGTTCGATCTGAATCTGAGGGCCTAGGTCAAGTGATTGTTGAATTGGTGTTGTGTGATTGTTTGCCTGTCAAGAGGTGCATGTTAGCCCAGCTTAGGTTTAGGGAGTTTACTCACTAAGATCGTTCGCACATTTTTAGACCTCTAGCCTTGAGGATGTCCGAAGTGTCCATCCGTTTTGGGATCCCATCCCAGATAGACCGGGATGTGATCGAGTACCCAATAGGGAACGAGGATACGTATATTAGGCATTTCACCACCGTATGGTCGATGTGGGCAAGCAGCACTTTCAGGCCCACGAGTATATTGGCTGGTGTTTTAGGGACTATTCCGGAACCTATGGGCCCCTCAGGACCTTTGACATCCCATTCAACGAGCTAGGTGACATAGATCCTCAGTGCACCGATGGAGACCTAGCAAGCCTCGAGTACACGTCCGAGGGGAGTTCTAGTTCTGGCCGTTGGCCTGTTATCTGGGAGGTTGACAAGCCAGACCCGATGGACGAGGAGCCAATGGATTGGGATTCTGACCCGTGAGCCTATGGGAGCATCCCCTTACCACTCCTGGTCGATCATAGTGCGACACGCCCCAGTGAGACCTGCCGACCCAACAATAATCAGAGTATAAAAACACATGCGAAAGCAGATTACAAACCCTGACAAATAAAGATGAGCAAGGAAGCCAAACAATCAGAATATCATCAAGTAAAACCTCAATCTCATATATATATAAACTGTTTACACAAAGAACGCAGATACATGTACAGTCATATCCACTATGTGTCTAGGTCAAGGTAGCATCAAGTCAAAAGGCCACTAATCCAAAAAGTGCTCTGGCCGGGTGAGTAGGTTCGCACTAAGGATCACTATAACAAAAAGGTAGGGATCCCTATCGTCGACCAACCAGTCTAAGGCTCATAGTCCGGGTCGCTAGAATCGGGCCGGGCTCATCGAAGACTCAAACCACCCTCTCAAGAGTCGGACCGCCTCGCTCATCCACGCCCATGTCGGGTCCTCCCTGACACCGACCCTCCCGAACTCCCCTAAAGAATCGCTAAGAGATCGTCACCTTTAGTCCTAATCAAAGTCGTCCTCAAGGTCTACATCTTCGGTCAAGATCCCTCGACGGCATCTATGTCTACATCCCCGCCACCTCATCGACCACCATTCTCATCATCGCCCATCGCCTCCGGCTCGGGGGTCGCCCCTCATCCTCATCCATATAGGCTCCGGCTTAGGTCATCATACCAAACTCCGGCCGGCCGGGCCTCGACGGGTTGAGCCGTGGAGAAGCATCACCACCTCGCCATCGGCAATCACCGGCTCCAACTCGCCATCAACGCCTCACCGGAATGTCAAAGGTACGGATAGGTCGATCGAGGGTCCCGTCCTCACGCCCCTACGACACCATGCGATGTACTCTTGCTTCTCGATGCTCATCCTCACCCACATTAACGAGAGAACCCGACCTAAACCTCACATGCATCTCGGCATTTCCAGCTGGGAAATGCTCCTCATCCAGAATATCCGCTTAGGAATCCCAAAAGTGGAGGCGGCCCGCATCCTAGGGGTAGGTTTCAAATGTTCGGTTTTACCACAACCGTGAGACTAGCTCAGTGAATCAAATACCTAAACCTAGGCTAGGCTAAAGTGTGTCTCTTAACGGATCAAAATCAAGCATTCAAGCCAACAAACATAAAACTCAATATGTTTCAACGTGATTCAACCCCTGCAAGTTAGTGCAATTCAACATATATATATACACCCACATACATTATACATACGGGTAGGCGTACTTCACACACGCGTGCTCATATTCTTTAAATGGTTCAAATCACTCAATCACCGCATCCCACACGAATGCCTCATGCAGTCACATGCTAACAATTCTCACAATCTCATCACAATACTGCATGATTCACAATTCACATAATGCAAGGTTCAGTTCATTCTTAATCTCACGACCCACAATAGGGCCCGACCCGAAGGCCACAACACTTCATGGCCAGCGTATATACTACGCCCCCGGCCCGGTGTCTTCTAGCCTGCTACAAAGTGCACCGAGGCGCACACCGCTCACCTACGAACGAGGCAGCCTGCTACAAAGTGCATGAGGATGGTCGTCTTCCGGTCCTAACAGGGCATCGATCCTGCTACAAAGTGCATGAGGGCGGAACTCGACCCGTAGGCCATTAGGTGATCACACATATCAATTTTATCTTAGCCCAGCTCCACTCTTTTCAGGGCATTTACCGTGATCACACAATGCAATGTCACACCCGCACAATCACACAATGTCATCTCAAATCTCAATCTCGACATACAATGTACGTGACACGCATTTTCATGTCAATGAATACAAATGCCATAACAATTTCCAACATTACAACCAATGGCCATTTCTAGCATTTGTAACACCTAACATGTAAAATTCGGCCATAACCATACTCCAACTTCAAACATAGCCAAACACATTCAAAACACTCCATTTTAGTCTCAAACAATTCAGCCAAGACCCCACTCAAACATATTAGGCATACACTTAGCTTAATATAGCAAATCAAGCCCATTTAGCCCTAAAAACACCATTTCTAGCACAAAAACTCAAGGCTTCCGAATTTGGCTCACCAGGGACAGCCATCAAACTCCCACTAGTCAACCATAGTTCCTACCTTAAATCACCCTCAACATCATTAATTCAGCCATCAACTATACAATCACTAACAAACACTAAACTAGCTTAATCTCCACTAATCAACCCAATTAACCCAACTAAACACAATTAAGGCTAGACTAAGTTTGGGTATTAAACTCACGCCTGGGTGGACGATCATGGAAGAAACAAGTACATCTAACTCGCGGCTCGACGACGGTGGTTCACGGCGCGCGGGACCTCCTTTGCCGCGCCCACTGGCCAAAATCAACCGTGGGCTGGTCGTCCACGAGGGAGGAGGAGGCGCGGCCGAGACGAAGGTTCGGAGCTGGTTCAGCTCTCCACGGCGGTCCTTTGCCGGCGGACCAACAACTCCGGCGAGCGATCGGAGGAAGGGCGGCGACGGTGGCTGGTCCTGCGAAGAAGGAGAGAAACGGAGGAGAAGGAGATGGCCGATCGTGAGGAGAGAGGGAGTGGGCGAAAATGGAGGAGAGAGAGAAACATGACCAAAAAGTGGTCAAAGCTTGGTCAACTCAGCCTTAGTGGAATCCATGTGTCATCATCTAAGCACACTTGACCAAACTACCCCTGCATCCAATGGTTTAAAATCATTCCATTCAATTATTGAGGGGCATTCTTGTCATTAGTCCCTAACCAACCCCTAACCAACCTAGTTAACCTTAACCAACCTTGGTTAAACCAAAATAATTTTCCAAAATTCGGAATTAAGCTTAATTAACCCAAGGGCAATTCCGTCCTTTTTCCATCCCGAACCGAAATTCCATTTTTCGCACCAAGGCATCCCATGTGTGTATGGCCAACATATTCTGGCGTCAGAATCTTAAAATTAGTCCGTCGAGTCCCCGAAATCCGACACCAAAATCTGGGCTCAATTCCGTGAACAACTCTCTCTCAACTTCAATTTTTCTGAAACTCTCACTAACAGAAGGCTGCTGTTTAGGAATACGCGTAATCGACTTAGGGCTGTCCGAGTCTCAATGGTTCCGATCATCGAGAGAAAGAGGGTTTATTACTAATCCCGGGTCACGATCATTTGGCTCGAGTTCAGGATTGGTTGGCCACAAGCACGTTTGGTTAAGCAGAATCACCTGCGATCCCAATTGTGCATCGTTGGCCTTGGCCATACCATTTCCATCACTTTTCCTAAGATCGGCCCCTCACTGGTTCACAATATTCCCTCATTTTTTTTTCTCAAATCGGCTCCCGAGTCACGACTAAGTCCCTGGTCCACGTACTAGCGTCCTAGTTAGCCATTCCCCATGGTTAGTATCCCAAGAGTGATCAGCTCTGGGCTAGTCGTACTCAAATGAAATGAGAAATAACATTCATTTTATTAATCCCAGAAATTACATCGAAATTCGGGCTGTTACACTGACCGCCCGAGCCACCTACCCCTTTTTGCAATTAGTGGCCGTCGACCCGCTTTTGATTTGTGGTGTGTATTTTGGTGTAAATGGATAATGTATATGTTTCCCTGATTAATGCAAGTGTATATTTATAATGTTGTTTGTTGTTTATGCTATCCTTGGTCACAATGTTTATTTGTACATGTGTTTATATTGCTTCCGCATGTGCCTTAATGTCATACGGGTGTTTGTTGTTTGGGTTTTGGGTCGGCAACGCTTCCTGGGGCATCACACAAATTCGACCTTGGTTGGGATGTTCGCATGCCGTAGGGTACAGGGCGTGACATCAAGACTCAATTATTGAAATCTTCCACAAAATTCCTATCTCTATTATTGGGGTCTTCTTGGTCAAGCTTTATCTTTGACAACTTCTTAGAAATTGCCAATTATTGGTGCTATATTTCAATTATGAGACAACTTCCAAAGTTGCTAATTTGTCCTCTAACCTATAGCTTTTCCCTTGTGCGTGAATCACTTCCTAGAGACCATAATTATTGGCTCATGCATGACAACTTCATTATTAGTCCAAAGTTCTATTATTTGGGGTTGGTTTTCATTATTGACCAACTTGTCCAAGAAGTTCGCGATAATACATAAGTGGTCAAGTCATCTTGTCTTCTTGTCTAATGAGCATGCTAGGCGTGAATCACATGACTATATCAAGAAACACTAGATAATTGGGTCCTTGCTTAGTTCTATTGACACCTCCTTCTTCAGACACCAAATTTCACTAAATTTGGCTTGGCAAAGAACAAAGGCAATCAAGGTTTTAAGTCCCTTAACGATCGACCCTTCTATTTAGAAATCCGAGGTTCGAGGCCAAATAATGTCCAAGTGATATTGAGCCAAAATTCCAGAATGACCGTGTCACGCTTCAATCCCCACGAGCACGCAACATCTCGACTCGATCAATAAGTATGCGACATCCCAGGACTTGTCGCTGACCCAATCGAATCACAATGATAACTCAAGCGGAAGCAAACTCAAACTTGTCATACAACATACAATAAAATGGGATAGAAGAGAGACATATGATACATATCAACGAAACATTTTTATAAATATAACGTCGATAACATATACACTTGCAAGCCTTCTTCGAGGCAACTAACTGTGGACCAGGTGTAACAAAACAAGTCAAGTGGTAAGTTACCCTAGCTCCTCTAATAAAAAGAGGGCTTCTCAAAAAGTCGGGATACTAAATCTATCAGTCACCCTCATGATACCTAGGCGGCATCCCTGGATCGAACTCGAAGTACTCAGGCGATCCCGGATCAGCCATGTTGTCGGACAGCTCACGTTCGAATTCAATAGGCTCTGGCTCAGGGTCAGACTCCATAGGCTCTAACTCGGGATCTGAATCTTCAAGACTAGTGTCCGGACTAGTAACAACTCCGTCTAGTGGAAGGATCTCCATGAGGTCTCACTCCTCTACTCCGTCATCAGGGGAAACATCAAATCCCCGGAGTGGACCAAATAACTTATCTCCATCCCGGTAGAACCTAACCAAAATGGTATGTGGTTTCCAAACGGTCTCACCCTCGTCTACCCAAATATTAACATGCCTAATGTAAACCCTATCTTCTCCCACCGGATATTCCATCAACATATGCTCTATATGCATTGGTACCCCCAAAACGTTGCAGTGGACCATTCAAGTTCATGGTAAGGGGTCTGAAATGTTTGGAATACAATAATAAGAATAAATCTCAATAAGAAACTACCTAAGCCTCGCTTAAGCTAACGCATACCTCCGGACAATTCTAAATATGCAATTCTATCAATCAACGTGCCACATCAATCACAGACATCCTTATCTCGCCTTGGCACATACACAAGCCCTGCACGTTAGAGAATCGCCACAACATGGCAAACACTCATCAAGCATAACAAACCAAATCGAGACATGAACAATCATAAAACACTTAATAATCTAAACATGCCCAACATTAGTCTCAAACATGGAATTCCATAATGCACATCGCACTCGCTAAGTCTAGATTATTAACGGCCCCTCGGGCTCCCCCCGAACCCGCGTAAAACGCATCAGGCTATTGGTCTTCCGACGTAACCGGGCATCATCCTGCTACATCGGCGACGGCAACGTCCCATGTTAAACGCATCAAGACAGCATTCAATAAGGAGCATCAATCCGGCCTCCACCACAATTGGCATCCGAGCCCCCGCCAAGCATCCGATAAATCGGGCATTGTCTCGCATAAAATGCATCAAGACCAGTTAAATCCCCGCATAATACGCATCGGGGCATTATATGATCACACGAGCATTCAAGCACTCAAACCAATTCTCATCTTTTCGATTAGTCAAATGCCACTAAATCCGTACTTATCTAACAAAAAGCCACGCCTCTCATATGTAACAATAACACCAAACAGTCCCTGGGAGAGAGAACCGAACTTGCACAGAACCGGGACTATTCTGGGCGGCTGCACAGCAACCAAAATCCTTTAGAAATAGATAGTAATTCAACTCCAAAAATTATAAATTTTGAATATGTCATAGAAAACATCTTGATAAACATTTTTCATGAGAGCACAAAACTCAGTTCCAACTGTAAATACCTCTTTTTGTCACTCGAAGTCAAATAGAAATCAGTTCGTTCGAACAGGCCGCCTAGTCTTCAAATAGAAATCAGTACCCAAAACTCTTTAGAAAGCTTTGAAATTTTTATATGTCATAGACACAAGTGCTCTTAACAATTTTCGTAGGGAAGTTTGTTGAAACGAGACCTAAAAAAATTTATAAAAATTCAGAAAGACAAGAAGGTCGGGTGAATAGTAATTCCGGTAGTTTTAAGACAGTCTGAAAATGGACTTCCCGAATGACCCCAAATGATCTCCAAAAATTTCATATTTAATTTATGTTATACTTTAAGATGTTAAGGACAACTTTCATGAGGAACACCACCTCAAATTCGGCCCAACAAAGTCTCCACAAAAATAACAAAACACAGAGGCATAGTAGCCACCAAACTAAGAATCAACCAAATAAGAACCAAAAAGCAACCAAACTCATCCAGCCACTAAACCACCTCTGAACATCCCTTAATCAACCATTATATATGTCATTAGTAACCCATTATCCTAACCAAGGTTTAGAGAGCACTTACTAGGAATCCTAAAAAAAGCCAAGCCAAGCCAAGCAAGCACTTGCTCCGGTGGACGAACGGACGGGTGGCTCGACGGCAGCGCTAGTCACGAGTGGACCATAACTGGGACGAGCACGAGGTGGTGGTGACGATGCGGGTTGGTGCTAGTCTCGGCTAGAGGTGGTGCTGATTGAAAATGAGAAGGAAGGAGGGAGAGAAAGAGGGCGGTGACGGTGGTGAGCAATAGCGGCAGTCGGTGGCGGTTCTGGCATGTCCCTAGCGGCCGAACAGAAGGTTGGAGTGGCTGAGCTAGTCCAGCAAGGTGGTGGGGGAGAGGGTCGGCCGAAGATGAAGAGAGCAAGGGAGGGAGAGAATGAAGAAGAGAGACAAGGATGATTAACCATCTACTAACCCCACTAACTCACAAAACCCCGATACCAACCCCACTATCATCCAATGGTCTAGAATCCTTCCCTTTCCCCAAGCCAAGATCTAATGTCTCTCAATTAATCTCCCAACCAATTACCCAAAAATAACAAATGGCGAGAAAATAAATAAGCAAGGAGAGGAGGGGCACAATGGTCCATTAAATTCAGCCATTGGAGGGAAAATACTAAAGTCCAAGTTGCCCTTCAATGTCTCAAATGAATTCAAATATCCTCGGGGTAAAATGGTCTTCTCCAATACCCGGTCCAAATTATACTTTTCCAATAATTCTGAGTGATCTAATAGTTGGCCACGCTTGATGAGACGACATCCAATAAATTTTCGTGGAATCTTTATAGTTTGACATCCCATTCCGGATTCTAATGCATGGTTAAAACCAATCAATCGCAACTTTAATATATCTCAAACTAATAGGCGGCTTTTAGGAATTACGTGTATCAACCAATGGCCAATTTAATATCAAGCCACATCTAAGCTTACTCGAGCCATGACGACCTCGGTTGTCATGTAATCACGAGGATCAATCACAAATTCCAATTGATATGATCGTTCGGATTAGGTTTAGGATAGTTCGAAATTCATACAATGGTCAAGCGGAATCACCCGCAATCCAATTATACAACATTTGCGAATCATTCCATAACCATCCTTGGATCGACCTATAATGGTCCAAAATATCTCCTCATCAATCTTTATGGTCGAAGTGTCGATTCATGGCCAAGTTGTTAGGTCCGCGGTTAGTCTTCTCAAGAGTGATCAATTTTAAGTAAGATTTAACTAAAAGTGCATCGAAAATAATCATTTCATAAATCCTAAAAATTGGTCAAATTTCAAAATGTCACAAACCAAGTACTATACTTATTTGGACACAAGGCCTGGCACCCTGCCTCGCCACTCGAGCACAAGGCCGAGCTCATGGCCGAGCCATACGGACACTGAACCTACCGCACGGGCACAAGGTCGAATGCATGGACACGGGACCGGGCCACACGAATGGTGTAGCGAGCACACAACCAAGCCACATGAGCAATGTGTTGTGCGATGGACAAGACACATGGTTAAGGGATTGATTCATGGATCGGGCACATATCTTGGCTTATGGGCGGCATAGTGCACAGCCCATGGCCAGGTCTGACTAGCTCGGGATCTGGACCGGAACCAATGGACACAAGGCTTGGCATAATGGTCGGCACACGGACGGGCACATGGCCAGCCTGTGGCCTATTTGACGGGCACACGGCTGGTCCACAGCCTGGCTGGCACATGGCATGTCCATGGCCTATTTAATTCAATGCAACGATCCATGGCCGATTCACGACCGGTCTATGTTCGAGTATCAACGATCCATAGCCAATCCTCAATTGTCATGTAACCACGTGGAATTGAACACAATAGAATCGGTCCATGATCGCCTATGACTAATGCATGATCGTGCAGAATCACCCGCAATTGATGTATGCCCACACGACATGATCCATGGTCATTTGAATCGTCCCACTAGTAACCCTTATGGTCGAAATGTCAACCGATGGTCGAATTGCTCTAATTGACTTGCATGACGAGAAAGTCTTTTCATTGTCGACCCCCTGGCCTATCCTTGAACGATCTTGCGATTAGATCATCACTGACCCTCTAGATACCTATTTCGATCATACTAGCCAATCCATGACTAACCCTCAAATCAGTCCGTGCACTAATTCCATGGCCATCTTCCTTTGGTCATCTCGATCCAAATTGAGAATGTTACACGAGCGACGCCCTGCAAGGCCATCGTGGCCTGGGCGAGGGTTGGCCTCGCCAAATCTGTCCTTGGCGAGGTCGACCCTCGCCAGGGCTTGCACGCCGTCACCTAGGCAAGGGACGACCGGCCTCACCTGTGGCGGCGGCGGCCTCGTCAGAACAAGGCGGTGACCCGGCCATGGCCGATGGCTTTGTCCCACAGCGGCCATAAGTAGAAGAGGAAGAAAAGGAAAAAAAACCAGAAAAAATTTAAAAAATCGAAAAAAATATTAAAATGTTATTAAAAATTGTCCACATTAGCACCGGTGGTGCCATGTAGGCCAACTGGCGTCCACGTCAGCAAAATTTGGCCAAAATTAGCCGAAATAACTGAATTGGCATAAAGACAAGATTTAGAACTGAATTAGCATCAATGCAAAAAGTTTAAGACTTTTCTGACACTTTTCCCTTATATCCAACAATCCCAGGGTACCAACTTCTTATCACATGGGACAATCAAATTTTGACTCTACTAATTCCATTAATGCATGCAAACCTCCCCGTCCTTGTTCAACAGGTAAGACTCCTATCATCACATGGTATGACCCCTAATCTAAGATTTCATTCATCACAAGATGTTCTATTTAGCGTGAACCCTGTCACTCCAAACTGAACATTTGACTACTCAAGCAAACCTTTTCCAGTTGTAAGGTAACATCACTCATGCTATTGTCACGGTCCAAAGAAATGGATCGTTCATGAGGTTTCCTGGACGATGGACCGTGACCGAACCTTGAACGAGAAAGCAAGTCCCGAGTGTTCTAAGTACTAGAGTTTCTTGATGTATTCTAGAATACTCCTGGGGGCGGGAGATACAAGAATTGTAAAACCTCTCAGAATTAATGAGGTAGTTGGGTAGTTGGGGAGATACGATCTCCACCGTAAGATCGGGGAGAGATCTACGGATACTGTCAGTCCGGTACTTATATAAGAAGGGGTCTCCTCCCCCTCATTGTATCACCTCATTCTTTCAAGAGTAATAGAAACCAGAGCTTCTCTCTCTAGAAGTTTCTCTCTAAAAAGATCTTGTGAGTTGAGAGTGGGGAAGGCTGACTTGGGAAGAAATTTTAAGGCCGCACGGGGCCGTGGAACGCGAGATCGATCGCCCGTGACAAGTGATATCGTGAGCAAAGATGGCCAGAGGCGCCGCGAAGCCACGATCCGATGTATCGTCACAAACCGAGAAGGGCGGAATGATGATCGGGAATGCCGATGTGCAAGGTGCCGAGGCAAGGGAAGACCGTGATAGCTCAAATTCAACGGATATGGCCGGTGACTTGGAGACCCGCTGGCGAAGATGGAGATCGCCGTGGAGATGTCCAAGGAAGAGTCGAGGATCTGGCCAGACGATCGGGGAGGCGAGTCCGAACGGGAGAGCTTGAGGTCAAGTGCAAGAGCTAAGTTCTGGTTTGGGAGAACTCCGAAGGCGATGCTAGGCAACTTGACCGATGCCGCCAAAGAACTTGAGCAACGGGACGATGCCTTGAGGCCTTGGTGGAGGCCATGCGCCAAGAGATGGTCGAACTAAAGGCTAAGGTCACGAGATGGAAGGAGCACGTGTTAACGGAGTAGTTGCTGCGGTAAACCGCCCACGAGTGGATGCCCCGGCCAAGGAGTTTAAAGGCTCGCGGCGCCCAAAGACGTGGACAACTTCCTATGGTACATGGAGCAATACTTCCTCGGCGATGGAATCACCGATGGTGTAATCCGGTAAGCACAAAGCAGCCCATGTACTTAATCGATAATGCACTCTTATGGTGGCGTCAGAGGAGTGATGATCGGAGTGGTGCAATCGATCACTACATGGGAGTTGTTCATCGAGGAATTTCGACGACAATACTATCCCGCTTTTATGCGGAAGAAGAAGCTCGAGATGAACTCCGACGCCTTGAACAAAAGGGGGGGGCTCGCGAGTATGTTCGGAAGTTCTCGGAGTTGCTACTCCAAATTCTATCCATGAATGACACGGAGGCCTATTTCCAATTTGTGAGTGGTCTAAAACCATGGGTGAAGCAAGAGCTAAGGCGGTGCAATGCTAGAGATCTTTCGACGGTCATGTCCGAAGCCGAGGCCATGGTGGAGTATAAACCTACTTCAGTAAGCAAGCCGGATACCCGACCAAGGGACAAGGGCGTTGGTGGGGGAGATCGTAACAAATTCCACCGTCCGAGTGGAAGCAAACCATCAACGGCCCCTCCAAGGGCGAAGGCGGAGTCGAGCGGAGGAGAACACAAGAAGGGACGTACCTTCAAGTGCTTTTTGTGCGACGGTGCGCACATGGCTCGTGATTGTCCAACTCGAGGCAAACTAGCCGCGATTGTCAAAGCACACGAGGAGGAACAAAAGGAGGCACGACTCGGTACGTTGCGAATCCTAAGTTCCATAAAGTCCAAAAAGGCGAACAAGCCCAAGGGATTGATGTTCGCGGACGTGACGATCGGGAAAACCAAGATGAGTGCGCTCATCGACACGGGAGCATCCGATTTATTTATCTCGGAAGAGGCTGCGAAGAAACTCAATCTTCGGGTTGAGAAAGGAGCCGGTTGGCTCAAGACGGTGAACTCCAAAGAAGTCCCTACCAATGGGTTGGCTAAGGATGTGGAGTTTCAACTCGGGCAATGGAAGAGCAAGGAAAAGATCGAGGTAATTCCACTTGACGACTATGACTTTGTCACTGGTTTAGGATTCCTTGATAGGATAGATGCTCTTATCATCCCATTTGCCGATTGTATTTGTATCTTGGACACACGTTGTCAATGTGTGATCCCGTCAAAAGAGTTGGGCGACCAAAAAGATAATATCGGCAATGCAAGTTACTAAGGGAGCGAAGAAAGGGGAGGCTACTTTCCTAGCAACCTTGAAAATCGAGGACCCAAAGGGTGAAGGGAGTGATGTCCCGACGGAGGTAACCCAAGTCCTCGATTCCTTCAAGGACGTGATGCCACCTGAACTCCCAAAGAAGCTTCCGCCTAAAAGGGAGGTGGATCATAAGATCGAGCTCCTGTCCGATGCTCGACCATCTGCTATGGCTCCATATCGCATGACGCCCCCGAATTGAAGAACTAAGAAGACAACTCAAGGAGTTGCTCGATGCGGGTATATCCGACCATCGAAGGCCCGCTTGGCGCCCGGTCCTATTTCGTAAGAAGCATGATGGGTCACTCCGAATGTGCATCGACTATCGGGCGTTGAACAAGCCGACAATCAAGAACAAGTACCGATCCTCTTATTGCCGATTTGTTCGATCAACTTGGAGAAGCACAATGGTTCACCAAGCTTGATCTTCGATCGGATACTATCTGGCGCGGATTGCAAAAGGGGATGAACCAAGACCGCTTGTGTGACGCGGTATGGATCATATGAGTTCCTCGTCATGCCATTCGCTTGACAAATGCTCCGCCACGCTTTTGCACGCTCATGAACAAGGTACTCCACCCATTCTTAGATCAATTCGTCGTGGTTTATCTTGATGACATTGTGGTGTGTATAGCCGACTCGAGGAACACATCGAGCATTTGAAGAAAGTCTTCCAAGTCCTACGGAGAACGAATTATATGTCAAGCGGGAGAAATGTGCCTTCGCAAATGGAAGTTCCATTCCAGGACACATCGTCGGGAGTGGACGTGTGCGGATGGACTCGGCCAAAATCGAGGCCATTGTGAATTGGAAGCCGCCAACCAAAGTGACGGATCTAAGGTCATTCCTTGGCCTCACTAACTACTATCGACGGTTCGTCCGAGGATATTCGAGCATCACCGTGCCACTCACGGATATGTTGAAAAGGAGAAGCCGTGGGAGTGGACGACCCGATGCCAAAAGGCGCTTTGATCGGTTGAAGCAAACCATGACCGAAGAGCCCGGTGCTTTGCGCTACCCGATCACACCAAACCCTACGAGGTAGAGACCGACGCCTCCGATTTCGCTTATTAGTGGTGTTCTCACGCGTGATGGTCACCCGCAGCATATGAGTCGAGAAAGCTGAATGATACCGAACGACGGTATACGGTCCAAGAGAAAGAAATGACCGCGGTGGTTCATTGTCTTCAGACATGGAGGCATTACCTCTTGGGATCCCGATTCGTCATGAGGACGGATAATGTGGCCACGAGTTACTTCCAAACCCGTATAGTTAAGCCCGGGCAAGCTCCTGGCAAGATTTCCCGGGCGGAGTTCGATTATGTGCTCGAGTACAAGCCGGAAGGCAGGTTCTCCGGGTCGATGCGCTTTAGCCAAGGAGTGAGCTAGCATCGGCCAATTGTAAGTCGTCCCAAGAATCCACGGGATGAACGGATCAAGGAGGACTCCAACACGATCCAACGGCCAAGGCACTCATCGACCATGCACGGAGGGCAAAACCCGACAATTTTGGTGTGAAGACAACTTGCTTTACATCAAGGACGGCGATTGTAACGTGCCACTATATGGGAAGCTACGGAAGGAAATCCCACGGGAGTGTCACGATTCCAAGTGGGCAGGTCATCCGGGGATCCACCGTGACCATGGCACTCTTGGAAGATCGTTACTATTGGCCTCACCTACGACGACGACGCGGAAGCATATATGAACATGTCTTGTATGCCAACAAGACAAGCTCGAGCAACGGTCGCCGGGCGGGGCTTTTTAGAGCCACTTCCCATCCCGGAGCGCCCATGGGAGAGTGTCTCCATGGACTTCATCGTCAACTCGCCAAAACCGGAAGGATGTCGGACTCATGGTCGTGGGTAGATCGGTTTTCCAAGTATGCGACGCTCGGCCGCATCAAAGATTGTCCGCCAAGAGGCGGCCAAGCTATTCTTGAAGCACGTCGTCAAATATTGGGAGTGCCGCAAACGATCGTGAGCGATCGACCCTCGATTCACGGGTAGATTCTCGACCGAGCTCTTTAAATTATTAGGGTCGGACCTTAATTTCTCCACGAGTTTGCATCCCCAAACCGATGGACAAACGGAGCGGGTCAATGCACCTGGAGTTGTACCTCCGACACTACGTAAGTACGACGCAAGTAAATTGGGCGGTTGATCGACGTTGCCCAATTCTCCTACAATCTTCAGAAGAGCGAGTCCACGAACCAAAGTCCCTTTGAAATCGTGGACGGGACAACAACCACTCACCCCCGAGTACGGTTGTAACGGGCTACAAGGGGGGAGTAGCCCATCCGCTTTCAAGTTTGCCAAGGAGTGGCATGAGCAAGCGGACTTGGCACTAACGATGTTCACACAAGGCCTCGGGCGCATGAAGAAGTGGGCCGATAAGAAGCGACGGCACGCGGAGTTCCAAGCCGGACTTGGTGTTGACCAAGCTACACCTGGTTCTTCGATACAAGGACATCCATAAAGGACTTATACGCCGCTATTAGGGCCATTTCGAGTGTTACATCGAAGTCGGAAAAGTCGATACAACCGGAACCGCCACCAAAACTCAAGGTACATCCCGTATTCCATGTGAGTATGCTTAAACCTTTCCGTAGACGAGGAGGACCCGGATCGAGGGGAGTCGCAACGGGCGCCGCTTGGAGCAAAAACCTCCTATGATCGAGATGTCGACTTCATCATGGCGGATCGAGTCATACGGAAGAGATATCGTGCGCCAAAGCGAGAATACTTAATCCGATGGAAGGGTCTTCCGAGAGTGAAACAAGTTGGGAGCTCAAGAAGCTTTTTGGCAATTCAAAAGCATATCGATACTTTTCACGCCAAAGACGCGACGAGGGCGTCGCCTGAATAGGTGGGGGAGAATGTCACGGTCCAAAGAAATGGATCGTTCATGAGGTTTCCTGGACGATGGACCGTGACCGAACCTTGAACGAGAAAGCGAATCCCGAGTGTTCTAAGTACTAGGGTTTCTTGATGTATTCTAGAATACTCCCGGGGGTGGAGATACAAGAATTGTAAACCCTATAATTAATGAGGTAGTTGGGTAGTTGGGGAGATACGATCTCCACTTGGTAAGATCGTGGAGAGATCTACGGATCACCGTCGATCCGACATTTGTATAAGAAGGGGTCTCCTCCCCCTCATTGTATCACCTCATTCTTTCAAGAGTAATAGAAATCCAGAGCTTCTCTCTCTAGAAGTTTCTCTCTCTAAAAAGATCTTGTGAGTTGAGTGTGGGGAAGGCTGACTTGGGAAGAAATTCCTAAGGCCGCACGGGTCAGGGAGCGCGAGATCGATCGGCCCGTGACTAAGCACTTGTCACGGGCCGATAGTTTGGGAATGACCCGTGCGGCGACTTAGACTTCCTTGGATCGTTGGAAAGCCTAGGCCAAGCCTTTTCCCGATCACTCACTCACTTGGACACTCGGATCGTAGAGATAGAATCTAGAGAGAGAAGCTTTGGAAGAGAAAGGAACTGCTTCTTGTTGTTTTTGGATGATTCAAATGAGAAGGAGGACACCCCTTTATATAGTAGAGGGCCTCGGATTACAACCATTGATCGGTTTCTAGATGGGTGGCCGAGATCGTATCGTTCTCGTCGATCACCTACCGATATTTATTCCGAGAGCTACCAACTACCGGTATTTATGCCGAGAACTCTCTAGAACCCCGGCACAATTACCGTCTCGCCCGTCCTTGGGAAGATTCCGGAAGCTTTGTTGGGTTTTGAACGGGTCTTCATTGATGTGTCACGGTCCTTAGTGTTAGAAAACCTCTTGACCGTGACATTCTCCCCCACTCATTCGAGCGACGTCCTCGGCGCTCTTGGCTTGGGGTTTGTTAGCTTTTTGGGGCGCTTCCGACTCTTCCGAGATTTCTTCGGCTTCTCAGTTTGTCGGGCATTTGGCTCCTTTGATTTGGCTTCTTCCATGTTGGTCAGCAAATTTGTCACCTCCGGGAATAGGACATGGATCGGCATGTTGTGTTGAAGAGGATGATCCACCTTCGGCTTTGGCTTGATACAAGGTTCGGGCATGAACTTCTCAACTCTTGGTTCCTTGTTTATTCTTCGGATCGTGGAGAGGATTTTGGCTTCGGTCACCCCATTAATCATTGGAACCATGGATGGGCACTCCGAGTCGGTGATAATAATCATGTTGCTCCTCAGGTCTATCATGGCTTTCGCGGCATCGAAAAATTCAAGGCCAAGAATGAGATCATAGTCGTCGAGAGGAATTACCTCGAACGGGAGTTTGCCTTCCCAAGTACCAACTTGGAGGTCCACATTTTTGGCCACGCCTACGCCTGGTATCTCGTCAGAATTGGGGGTCTTGTAACGATTACGAGTCGGTTCCACGTGAAGTCCCAAGTGTTTGGCCGCTTCGTTTCTTGTCACGGGCCGATCGATCTCGCGTTCCCTGACCCGTGCGGCCTTAGGAATTTCTTCCCAAGTCAGCCTTCCCCACACTCAACTCACAAGATCTTTTTAGAGAGAGAAACTTCTAGAGAGAGAAGCTCTGGATTTCTATTACTCTTGAAAGAATGAGGTGATACAATGAGGGGGAGGAGACCCCTTCTTATACAAGTACTGGACTGACAGTATCCGTAGATCTCTCCCCGATCTTACGGTGGAGATCAGATCACCCCAACTACCCAACTACCTCATTAATTACAGAGGTTTACCATCAGATATCCCCGCCCCTGAGGAGTATTCTAGAATACATCAAGAAACCCTAGTACTTAGAACACTCGGGACTCGCTTTCTCGTTCAAGGTTCGGTCACGGTCCATCGTCCAGGAAACCTCATGAACGATCCATTTCTTTGGACCGTGACATTCTCCCCCACCTATTTGGGCGACGCCCTCGTCGCGTCTTTGGCGTGAAAAGTATCGATATGCTTTTTGAATTGCCAAAGAGCTTCTTCAGGCTCCCAACTTGTTTCACTCTCCGGAAGACCCTTCCATCGGATTAAGTATTCTCGCTTTGGCGCACGATATCTCTTCCGTATGACTCGATCCGCCATGATGAAGTCGACATCTCGATCATAGGAGGTTTTGCTCCAAGCGGCGCCCGTTGCGACTCCCCGATCCGGGTCCTCCTCGTCTACACGGAAAGGTTTAAGCATACTCACATGGAATACGGATGTACCTTGAGTTTTCGTAGCGCCCAGTTTGTGTCGACTTTTCCGACTCGATGTAACACTCGAAATGGCCTCGTAGCGGCGTATAAGTCCTTTATGGATGTCCTTGTATCAAGAACCAGGTGTAGCTTGGCCAACACCAAGTCCCCGGCTTGGAACTCCACGTGTCGCCGCTTATCGGCCCACTTCTTCATGCGCTCGAGGCCTTGTGTAGACACGCTCGTACCAAGTCCGCTTGCTCATGCCACTCCTTGGCAAACTTGAAAGCGGATGGGCTACTCCCCTTGTAGCCCGCTGCAAACCGCATTCGGGGTGAGTGGTTGTTGTCCCGCCACGATTTCAAAGGGACTTTGGTTCGTGGACTCGCTCTTCTGAAGATTGTAGGAGAATTGGGCAACGAGATCAACTTCGCCCAATTTACTTCAAGGCGCTGATTTTACGTAGTGTCGGAGGTACAACTCTAAGAGTGCATTGACCCGCTCCGCTTGTCCATCGGTTTGGGGATGCAAACTCAGAAAAATTAAGGTCCCAACCCTAATAATTTAAAGAGCTCGGTCCAGAATCTACCCGTGAATCGAGGGTCGCGGTCGCCACGATCGCTTTCGGCACCCCAATATTTGACGACGTGCTTCAAGAATAGCTTGGCCGCCTCTTCGGCCGGACAATCTTTTGATGCGGGCACAAACGTCGCGATACTTGGAAAACCGATCTACCACGACCATGAGAGTCCGACATCCTTCGGATTTTGGTAGGTTGATTTATGAAGTCCATGGAGACATTCTCCCATGGACGCCCGGATGGGAAGTGGCTCTAAAAGCCCCGGCCGACGACCGTTGCTCGAGCTTGTCTTGTTGGCATACAAGACATGTTCGTACATATGCTTCCACGTCGTCGCGTAGGTGAGGCCAATAGTAACGATCTTCCAAGAGTGCCACAATGCGGTGGATCCCCGGATGACCCGCCCACTTGGAATCGTGACACTCCGTAGGATTTCCTTCCGTAGCTTCCCATATAGTGGCACATTACAATCGCCGTCCCTTGGTGTAAAAGCAAGTTGTCTTCATACCAAAATTGTCGGGTTTTGCCTCCCGCATGGTCGATGAGTGCCTTGGCCGTTGGATCGTGTTGGAGTCCCCTCCTGATCCGTTCATCCCATGGATTCTTGGGACAACTTACAATTGACGATGCTAGCTCACTCCTTCGCTAAGCGCATCGGCCACGTAATTTGCCTTCCCGGCTTGTACTCGAGCACATAATCAAACTCCGCCAGGAAATCTTGCCAACGAGCTTGCTTCGGGCTTAACTTCTTCCGGGTTTGGAAGTAACTCGGTCATTACATTATCCGTCCTCACGACTAATCGATCCCAAGAGGTAATGCCTCCATGTACGAAAACAATGAACCACCGCGGTCATTTCTTTCTCTTGGACCGTATACCGTCGTTCGGTATCATTCAGCTTTCTCGACTCATATGCTACCGGGTGACCATCCTGCATGAGAACACCACCAATAGCGAAATCGGAAGCGTCAATCTCTACCTCGTAGGGTTTGGTGTGATCGGGTAGCACGAGCACCGGCTCTTCGGTCATGGTTTGCTTCAACCGATCAAACGCCTTTTTGGCATCGGGTCGATCCACTCCCACGGCTTCTCCTTTTTCAACATATCCGTGAGTGGCACGGTGATGCTCGAATATCCTCGGACGAACCGTCGATAGTAGTTGGTGAGGCCAAGGAATGACCTTAGATCCGTCACCTTGGTTGGCGGCTTCCAATTCACAATGGCCTCGATTTTGGCCGAGTCCATCCGCACACGTCCACTCCCGACGATGTGTCCCGGGAATGGAACTTCCCGCTGTGCGAAGGCACATTTCTCCCGCTTGACATATAATTCGTTCTCCCGTAGGACTTGGAAGACTCTCTTCAAATGCTCGATGTGTTCCTCGAGCGTCCGGCTATACACCACAATGTCATCAAGATAAACCACGACGAATTGATCTAAGAATGGGTGGAGTACCTTGTTCATGAGCGTGCAAAACGTGGCCGGAGCATTTGTCAAGCCGAATGGCATGACGAGGAACTCATATGATCCATACCGCGTCACACAAGCGGTCTTCGGTTCATCCCCTTTTGCAATCCGCACTTGATAGTATCCCGATCGAAGATCAAGCTTGGTGAACCATTGTGCTTCTCCAAGTTGATCGAACAAATCGGCAATAAGAGGGATCGAGTACTTGTTCTTGATTGTCAGCTTGTTCAACGCCCGATAGTCGATGCACATCCGGAGTGACCCATCATGCTTCTTCTGAAATAGGACCGGGGCGCCAAACGGAGCCTTCGATGGTCAGATATACCCCGCATCGAGCAACTCCTTGAGTTGTCTTCTTAGTTCTTCCAATTCGGGAGGCGTCATGCGATATGGAGCCATAGCAGATGGTCGAGCATCGGACAGGAGCTCGATCTTATGATCCACCTCCCTTTTAGGCGGAAGCTTCTTTGGGAGTTCAGGTGGCATCACGTCCTTGAAGGAATCGAGGACTTGGGTTACCTCCGTCGGGACATCACTCCCTTCACCCTTTGGGTCCTCGATTTTCAAGGTTGCTAGGAAAGTAGCCTCCCCTTTCTTCGCTCCCTTAGTAACTTGCATTGCCGATATTATCTTTTGGTCGCCCAACTCTCGTTTGACCGGGATCACACATTGACAACGTGTGTGCAAGATACAAATACAATCGGCAAATGGGATGATAAGAACATCTATCCTATCAAGGAATCCTAAACCAATGACAAAGTCATAGTCGTCAAGTGGAATTACCTCGATCTTTTCCTTGCTCTTCCATTGCCCGAGTTGAAACTCTACATCCTTAGCCAACCCATTGGTAGGGACTTCTTTGGAGTTCACCGTCTTGAGCCAACCGGCTCCTTTCTCAACCCGAAGATTGAGTTTCTTCGCAGCCTCTTCCGAGATAAATAAATCGGATGCTCCCGAGTAGGTGGGGGAGAATGTCACGGTCCAAAGAAATGGATCATTCATGAGGTTTCCTGGACGATGGACCGTGACCGAACCTTGAACGAGAAAGCGAGTCCCGAGTGTTCTAAGTACTAGGGTTTCTTCATGTATTCTAGAATACTCCTAGGGGCGGAGATACAAAGAATTGTAAACCTCTCAGAATTAATGAGGTAGTTGGGTAGTTGGAGAGATACGATCTCCACCGTGAAGATCGGGGAGAGATCTACGGATCTTTGTCGGTCCTAAGACTTGTATAAGAAGGGTCTCCTCCCCTCATTGTATCACCTCATTCTTTCAAGAGTAATAGAAATCCAGAACTTCTCTAGAAGTTTTCTCTAAAAAGATCTTGTGAGTTGAGTGTGGGGAAGGCTGACTTGGGAAGAAATTCCTAGGCCGCAGGTCGGGAACGCGAGATCGACGGGTCGTGGAACGCGAGATCGATCGCCCGTGACAAGTGGTATCAAAGCAAAGATGGCCAGAGGCGCCAAGGAAGCCACGATCCAATGTATCGCCACAAACCAAGAAGGGCGTGAGTGATGATCGTGGGAATGCCGCCGAGAGCAAGGTGCCGAGGCAAGGAGGACCGTGATAGCTCAAATTCAACGGATATGGCTGGTGACTTGAGACCCGCTTTGGCGTAAGATGGAGATCGCCGTGGAGATGTCCAAGGAAGAGTCGAGGATCTTGCTGACGATCAAGGAGGCGAGTCCGGAACGGGAGAGCTTGAGGCCAAGTGCAAGAGCTAAGTTCTGGTTTGGGAGAACTCCAAGGCGATGCCGGGCAACTTGACCGATGCCGCCAAAGAACTTGAGCAACGGACGATGCCTTGAGGTTTTGGTGGAGGCCATGCGCCAAGAGATGGTCGAACTAAAGGCGAAGGTCGCCGAGATGGAAGGAGCACGGTGAACGGAGTAGTTGCCGCGGCAAACCGCTTCCACGAGTGGATGCCCCAAAGCCAAAGGAGTTTAAAGGCTCATGACGCCCAAAGACGTGGACAACTTCCTATGGTACATGGAGCAATACTTCCTAGCGATGGGAATCACCGATGGTGCAATCCGGTAAGTACCGCAGCCATGTACTTAATCGATAATGCACTCTTATGGTGGCGTCAGTGGGAGTGATGATCGGAGTGGTGCACCGATCACTACATGGGAGTTGTTCGTCGAGGAATTTCGACGACAATACTATCCCGCTTTATGCGGAAGAAGAAGCTCGAGATGAACTCCGTCGCCTTTGAACAAAAGGGGGGCTCGCGAAAGTATGTTCGAAAGTTCTCGGAGTTGCTACTCCAAATTCCATCCATGAATGACACGGAGGCCTATTTCCAATTTGTGAGTGGTCTAAAACCATGGGTGAAGCAAGAGCTAAGGCGGTGCAATGCTAGAGATCTTTCGACGGCCATGTCCGTAGCCGAGGCCATGGTGGAGTATAAACCTACTTCCGTAAGCAAGCCGGATACCCGACCAAGGGACAAGGGCGTTGGTGGGGGAGATCGTAACAAATTCCACCGTCCGAGTGAAAGCAAACCATCAACGGCCCCTCCAAAGGCGAAGGCGGAGTCGAGCGGAGGAGAACACAAGAAGGGATGTACCTTCAAGTGCTTTTTTGTGCGACGGTGCAAGACATGGCTCGTGGATTGTCCAACTCGAGGCAAACTAGCCGCGATTGTCAAAGCACACGAGGAGGAACAAGAGGAGGCACGACTCGGTACGTTGCGAATCCTAAGTTCCATAAAGTCCAAAAAGGCGAACAAGCCCAAGGGATTGATGTTCGCGGACGTGACGATCGGGAAAACCAAGATGAGTGCGCTCATCGACACGGGAGCATCCGATTTATTTATCTCGGAAGAGGCTGCGAAGAAACTCAATCTTCGGGTTGAGAAAGGAGCCGGTTGGCTCAAGACGGTAAACTCCAAAGAAGTCCCTACCAATGGGTTGGCTAAGGATGTGGAGTTTCAACTCGGGCAATGGAAGAGCAAGGAAAAGATCGAGGTAATTCCACTTGACGACTATGACTTTGTCATTGGTTTAGGATTCCTTGATAGAATAGATGCTCTTATCATCCCATTTGCCGATTGTATTTGTATCTTGCACACACGTTGTCAATGTGTGATCCCGGTTAAACGAGAGTTGGGCGACCAAAAGATAATATCGGCAATGCAAGTTACTAAGGGAGCGAAGAAAGGGGAGGCTACTTTCCTAGCAACCTTGAAAATCGAGGACCCAAAGGGTAAAGGGAGTGATGTCCCGACGGAGGTAACCCAAGTCCTCGATTCCTTCAAGGACGTGATGCCACCTAAACTCCCAAAGAAGCTTCCGCCTCAAAGAGAGGTAGATCATAAGATCGAGCTCGTGTCCGATGCTCGACCACCCGCTATGGCTCCATATCGCATGGCGCCTCCCGAATTGGAAGAACTAAGAAGACAACTCAAGGAGTTGCTCGACGCGGGTATATCCGACCATCGAAGGCTCCGCTTACGCCCGGTCCTATTTCGTAAGAAACATGATGGGTCACTCCGGATGTGCATCGACTATCGGGCGTTGAACAAGCTGACAATCAAGAACAAGTACCCGATCCCTCTTATTGCCGATTTGTTCGATCAACTTGGAGAAGCACAATGGTTCACCAAGCTTGATCTTCGATCGGGATACTATCAAGTGCGGATTGCAAAAAGGGATGAACCGAAGACTGCTTGTGTGACGCGGTATGGATCATATGAGTTCCTCGTCATGCCATTCGGCTTGACAAATGCTCCGGCCACGTTTTGCACACTCATGAACAAGGTACTCCACCCATTCTTAGATCAATTCGTCGTGGTTTATCTTGATGACATTGTGGTGTATAGCCGGACGCTCGAGGAACACATCGAGCATTTGAAGAAAGTCTTCCAAGTCCTACGGGAGAACGAATTATATGTCAAGCGGGAGAAATGTGCCTTCGCACAGCGGGAAGTTCCATTCCTGGGACACATCGTCGGGAGTGGACGTGCGGATGGACTCGCCAAAATCGAGGCCATTGTGAATTGGAAGCCGCCAACCAAGGTGACGGATCTAAGGTCATTCCTTGGCCTCACCAACTACTATCGACGGTTCGTCCGAAGATATTCGAGCATCACCGCGCCACTCACGGATATGTTGAAAAAGGAGAAGCCGTGGGAGTGGACGACCCGATGCCAAAAGGCGTTTGATCGGTTGAAGCAAACCATGACCGAAGAGCCGGTGCTCGTGCTACCCGATCACACCAAACCCTACGAGGTAGAGACTGACGCTTCCGATTTCGCTATTGGTGGTGTTCTCATGCAGGATGGTCACCCGGTAGCATATGAGTCGAGAAAGCTGAATGATACCGAACGACGGTATACGGTCCAAGAGAAAGAAATGACCATGTGGTTCATTGTCTTCGTACATGGAGGCATTACCTCTTGGGATCCCGATTCGTCGTGAGGACGGATAATGTGGCCACGAGTTACTTCCAAACCCAGAAGTAGTTAAGCCCGAAGCAAGCTCGTTGGCAAGATTTCCTAGCGGAGTTCGATTATGTGCTCGAGTACAAGCCGAGGAAGGCAAATTCGCGGGCCGGCGCGCTTTAGTCAAGGAGTGAGCTAGCATCGCCAATTGTAAGTCGTCCCAAGAATCCATGGGATGAACGGATCAAGGAGGGACTCCAACACGATCCAACGGCCAAGGCACTCATCGACCATGCACGGGAAGGCAAAACCCGACAATTTTGGTGTGAAGACAACTTGCTTTACATCAAGGGACGACGATTGTACGTGCCACTATATGGGAAGCTACGGAAGGAAATCCTACGGGAGTGTCACGATTCCAAGTGGGCGGGTCATCTGGGGATCCACCGCATTTTGGCACTCTTGGAAGATTGTTACTATTGGCCTCACCTACGCGACGACGTGGAAGCATATGACGAACATGTCTTGTATGCCAACAAGACAAGCTCGAGCAACGGTCGTCGGCGGGGCTTTTAGAGCCACTTCCCATCTCGGAGCGTCCATGGGAGAGTGTCTCCATGGACTTCATCGTCAACCTTCCAAAATCCGAAGGATGTCGGACTCTCATGGTCGTGGTAGATCGGTTTTCCAAGTATGCGACGTTCGTGCCCGCATCAAAAGATTGTCCGGCCGAAGAGGCGGCCAAGCTATTCTTGAAGCACGTCGTCAAATATTGGGGAGTGCCGCAAACGATCGTGAGCGACCGCGACCCTCGATTCACGGGTAGATTCTGGACCGAGCTCTTTAAATTATTAGGGTCGGACCTTAATTTCTCCACGAGTTTGCATCCTCAAACCGATGGACAAACGGAGCGGGTCAATGCACTCTTAGAGTTGTACCTCCGACACTACGTAAGTACGACGCAAGTAAATTGGGCGAAGTTGATCGACGTTGCCCAATTCTCCTACAATCTTCAGAAGAGCGAGTCCACGAACCAAAGTCCCTTTAAAATCGTGACGGGACAACAACCACTCACCCCGAGTACGGTTGCAACGGGCTACAAGGGGAGTAGCCCATCCGCTTTCAAGTTTGCCAAGGAGTGGCATGAGCAAGCGGACTTGGCACGAACGTGTCTACACAAGGCCTCGAAGCGCATGAAGAAGTGGGCCGATAAGAAGCGACGGCACGTGGAGTTCCAAGCCGGGGACTTGGTGTTGGCCAAGCTACACCTGGTTCTTCGATACAAGGACATCCATAAAGGACTTATACGTCGCTACGAGGGGCCATTTCGAGTGTTACATCGAAGTCGAAAAAGTCGATACAAACCGGAATCGCCACCAAAAACTCAAGGTACATCCGTATTCCATGTGAGTATGCTTAAACCTTTCCGTAGACGAGGAGGACCCGGATCGAGGGGAGTCGCAACGGCGCCGCTTGGAGCAAAAACCTCCTATGATCGAGATGTCGACTTCATCATGGCGGATCGAGTCATACGGAAGAGATATTGTGCGCCGAAGCGAGAATACTTAATCCGATGAAAGGGTCTTCCGGAGAGTGAAACAAGTTGGGAGCTCGAAGAAGCTCTTTTGGCAATTCAAAAAGCATATCGATACTTTTCACGCCAAAGACGCGACTTAGGCGCCGCCCCGAATAGGTGAGGGAGAATGTCACGGTCCAAAGAAATGGATCGCTCATGAAGTTTCCTCGGACGATGGACCGTGGATCAACCTTGAACGAGAAAGCGAGTCCCGAGTGTTCTAAGTACTAGGTTTCTTGATGTATTCTAGAATACTCCCGGGGGCGGGAGATACAAAGAATTGTAAACCTCTCAGAATTAATGACGAGTTGGGTAGTTGGGGAGATACGATCTCCACCGTAAGATCGGGGAGAGATCTACGGATACTGTCAATCCGGTACTTGTATAAGAAGGGGTCTCCTCCCCCTCATTGTATCACCTCATTCTTTCAAGAGTAATAGAAATCCAGAACTTCTCTCTAGAAGTTTCTCTCTCTAAAAAGATCTTGTGAGTTGAGTGTGGGGGAAGGTGACTTGGAAAGAAATTCCTAAGGCCGCGGGTCGGGGAACGCGAGATCGATCGCCCGTGACAAGTGGTATCAGAGCAAAGATGGCCAGAGGCGCTGCGAAGCCACGATCCGATGTATCGTCACAAACCGAGAAGGGCGTGAGTGATGATCGTGGGAATGCCGCCGAGAGGCAAGGTGCCGAGGCAAGGTAACATCACTCATGCTATCCTCTTAGCGATTCTTGGAAAGATCCGATCTATTCTATGTATCATCAAATTTGTAGGTCTTCACTTCGTTAAGTACTCCGTATTAATAAACCATCTCATCTTCCTTCATCAATTTCATAATAATTTCTTCCTCATCTTACTTCCATAAAATGTCATACCTTTTTATATGTTTCTCCAAAGATTCATGAGCATTCATCACCATCACTTGCAAATCTTCCACTATCACAGCAATAAAATTGGAAGGCGTAGCAGGAGTTTCTTGGCATGAACTTCCTCAACCTCGATCACATCCAGAACTCCCATGGCAAAAACCACAACCCAAGTATGGTGTCAACCTTATATTTCGATGAACAGAGTGCAATAAGACGGTGGAATTTACCAAAAATTCAGAATACGCAACTAAAGGTATGTCAACAATAAGACAAAGCTGGGAAGCAAGCTATTGCCAAAAGGAGCCTACTGCTGGCATAGTATAACTACAGCTTGAGCATTCTTCAAGAATTATATAGTGAAAATATAAAAAGTGTAGAACAAAAAATCTCGAGCGCTCTATACTTACAGATTCGCACTTAGTCGCTAACTATAAACAAGATTAGCAGAAACATTTCTTGCAAGACTTCTATTGGCATGATCACAAAACATTTTGATGCAGACCATGTATACTTATGGAAGAGCACAGTAGATCTACCAAAGATGTGTTAGTCATTGTCATCATCGCTTAGCACAATGACGTTGAGTGGTGAACAAGATTTACCATCCATTGCCATTAATTTCCCAGGTGCCGATTTGCCAAAAGAAGGTTTCTTCACAGTCGAAGTAGGACTGTCGACAATGCTTTGTTTGGTGGATGCCATCTTATTATTTGATTCTGCAGCTTTTACCCCAGAATGGAATACAAAATTATTTGTCTCCACTTCAGAGTCTGAGGAGACTGATACACTTGCACTTTCAGATAGAACACCCATGATATGTCTGTGCGAATGCGATGAGCTTTCTGCTTTCCCAGGATCATTGTTTACTTCACCCCTCAATCCATCTGACGACATTTTTTTAATCAAATGTTCCTTTAGTTCGGCCTTGATGTGAGCTCTAGAGGTGATGCTTGCACTTGTACTAACCTTTTGTCCAGAATCAGTTGGTTCAGCATCTGAGGTGGACTTGCTTACAGGAACAGAACTCACCAGTAGATCTTCCGTGGAAGACTTAAAAGCAAGCCCAAGAACTTTGGCCCATTTGTACACAGCGCTGAGATCCCCTTCCAAAGCTTCAATAAGGAGGTTCAGCTCACTCAGCTCATAGCGGAAAAGGAAAACTTTATTGGTCCAAGCACAAGAGCAAATTTGTGTAGCATGATCTAGACAAGAATAATTGTCCGTTGAACATTTGCAGAACACTGCAGAAAGATGCAAATCGAAGTGACATATGCTGCATTCTCTCTTACTTGAAGCATCAAAGTTCTGGTCCATTTTCATTGACTGTGAAGAGTTGCAAAGATATTCTCTCCGTAGACTCTCCCATTTAACTCGTGACTGGGGAAAAGAAAAGGAAAAGGAAGAGAAAGAAAAGGCTGATAAGCAAAATTAAAAGCACATTCTCTTTGTTAAAAAATAAATCAAGTGCACCACAGAAGTTAAGACAAAAGGAGTTGTTTACTACCTAGACAAACAAATGCCCAAACAAGCTTTATGAAATAATAATACTTGCATTACACAGGGAGCTTTTAATTCTTGGTATGTTATGTTTTATTACAAGTTGACCTCTGCTCTTAGTTCTTGTTCAGTAATTTCTAATATCTATTGACTTCAAACGGTGCTATTAGCATAGTCTCACATAGTTAAGACTCCAGAGTAATGGCCCCATTAACATTGTCTTCAATATTCCTCCTCATTTATAATATTTCAAATAAGCTGGATATGCTTCAGTTTGAGGAAAAGTGTCAAAGAGTATGTAGTAATATTGAGATAATTTTGGTTAGTTTAATAAGTTCAAAATACTGTACTTAGAAATTTTGGTATGAAGTAGATCTCCTCTCTATGCTTTATATATAGAGCATCTATATAATCGCAAACTATGTTAGTGGAGTAAAGACAGTGCCTTTTGGGTTTTATTGTTCCCTCCCTCTTGTGATCCCAAAAAATTTTCTTAATAGTTCAATTCCCTTGTACAAGAGGGGTTGAACCATTCAGTGATTTGACAAAGATATTGAGAATTAATGTCAAGCATGATAACTTGTCCACATCACAATCCATGAATTACATAATAATCAAGGGCTAGCATAGTGAATTGAACCTTCAGATTTATGTAGCAACAATTCCAGGAACTATACCTTGAGTGCTTTGACCAGGATCCCATCTTTTCCACATGCATGTTCCCACCTTAAGTTATCTGCAGTCTCCTTTTTCAACAGTAAAAGTTCCCATTGTGCCCTCACAGCTTCTCTAGCTCCTCCAAGCAACAGCTTATCATGGGAAATCATTGTCTTTCTCCTTTTCTCACGATAAAGTTCAACAACATTCTGTCCATGAGATATCCAATCAAGGGGAGCAACATTAACCGATTCCACACAGTTAAATCCACAGCTAAATCCTGATTTATATGCCCCCGGAAAATTAACAATGAACTCTCCAGGATTCTGAGCACAGCGGTAGACAGGTATACCCTGTCTTTTCAGTGTTGACGGGGATAAATGAGAAAACTGCATCCAATACAACAAATTTACACACCAATCAAACACTTTGCTAGGTTGTAGGATTGTAACTATACACATCCCTCCATTGTAGAACTAACATTCAGAAGAATGAAAGAAATGTTAAAGGAAATAGCAAAATATTCACTCAACTTCCTACAAGCATAGTTAGGACAAAAACTTTAACACCACAATATGTGGTCCAACAGTCACTTCACTATTCTTGAGAACTTTACAATTCCATGACAATATCAGATCAAGCGGTGTCACGACTAAAAATAGGTGTCAACAAGCAGCACATGAATATTTTAATTGGTAAGTCTTGTTCTGATGCTAAAAGGTTGTCTGAGTAGATGAAAGCATGTCACAGCATTGAGAGAATATACAGAGCGCACAACAAGTGTAGATGGAGGAATTAAAAAAATAGATTAAAGAATAATATTAATAATCAAAATCAAGAGAACTTAAATCTCTTGAAGCGTAGACAAGATCTTCAACTTGATTCTGACGAACTGGTAAACATATAGGAGCTAAGCAATTTTATTACAGTTGCCGATTCAGAGGTGAAAGTTTAGCCAAAAAGTCGAGGTATTGGCTGATGGTGGACATAGAAGCACAGTATCTACAATATAAATACCCAGTTGCTTCCATAATAGGTCAATGAACTTTAAGTCATTTTTCATTGTCACCATGGAATTCAATTGTATGGCAGCAATCACCACTATACATTCGAAATCATTCAATTGTCACCAATTTGTTGTGTTTGTCACCAATCTGGCGCAAATTGAAAACAGCAGCAGCACCACACATCATCTATAAAGAAATATCTTGTAGGTGGACATGTCAGCATTTGGCTGGAAACTAAACCAAAGAGAGACCAAAGGGCCTCGATTGAGAATTACTTCAAAATTTCTATGCATCAGGCAACAGATAATAGTGACCCCAGTGATATTTGATACCAAACATTTGAAATAACCACCAATTTCTAATACTTGATAGGTACTTACCACGTTCAACTCATGCTGTTCAGATAGCAACTCCATGGAATACTTCTTAACGATAGCCTCAAACTTAGCACGATATCTGCCCGGGATGCAGTACCAAATTGTTGGAGCACCAATATGCGTATAGCATACTGAATATAAGCAGTGTTCTTCACATTTCTGCTTCCAACATTAGCGACAAAGTCAGGTCATAAACAATTATTAAAGACTTGGATAAATTAGCATGAAAGAGGAGTCAACAACAATATTAGCTGAGAAATGAACATGCAAAACCAAGCAAATATCAAGCGGCACACCAAGAAAGCAATATATAGGACCAGGTAAACACATGTAAGTTTAGAAGCTATCATATAACTACAGCACGATTGCATAAGCGAGAATGAACAAAAACGAATTCACGTGCACTAAGATGCTTTAAAATCTTACCCAGAGACTTGTTGCAAAGCACATACCCACATGTAGCTTAGGTGCCAAAATACTACACGTACTGAAGCTCTCAAAAAAAGAAGAGAACCAGAGAGCCTCGGTAAATTATTCAGATTCCACCCTGAAATAAAGGTAGAAGAGAATCCACTGCTAAAATTTCTAGAATCCAAATCATCGCTGCATAACACCTACAAGAGCATAGGAGACCAGTTAGTAGCAAGCAAAACAACGAAGTCGACATAATCACTATCCCTACTTTACCTCAATTTTATCAGTAGGATTCTCACAGATCCGTCTATATTCACACTCAATATTCTGCACATCATCATCTGACTTCATGCTATAATCCTTTTTCAGGAAATAGTTTTCCTGAAAATCATCGGCATATTTCTTGAAAGTTTCAAGAGTATATTCTGGACCACATTCCCATTGAACGCCATCAGTACAAAGGCACCCATCTTCACAAAGGTAAAAGTTGCATTTTCTTTGGACCCCATCATCAGAGGCCAACGTCACGATATTTTGGTTTTTACAGTCTGCATTTCCATTACATTTAAGTGTTTCCCTTGGCAAATGGGTATTTAGCAGCAAATCAATTCGTTGTACTTGAGTCCTAAATGTAGCAGTTCCCCATATGTTTTGCTCAGTTAAATGGCATGGAGGCTTCCAAGAGGGGGGAGGAACAACACGACAGATACCATATGCTTCTGCCCTCTGGTGTAAGCTTGTCAGGTACCTAAGGGGGTCACCGAATTCCTGGCAATCATATTCCAAAAAATCTAAAATGACCTGAATTTCATGGTGGGTTAGACGGGAACCTAGTGGTCCCCTTGACTATAATTGTTTACACAGACATTTTCCGTAATCAACCTGGAGTTTATTAGAAGGAATACCTCTTCGGTTGGTCGGAAAACAGGAGCCTCCTCAAGGATACAAGTCATTGCATTTTCAAAAGCCCCTACAGCTTGTACCTGTTCTAGAAAAGCAAGATAGGAAACTTAACTAGTTTCAGACTCTCCAAGTCAAATAGTGCAAAATAAGCAAACACATAGAAATATAGACAAACTCTTAAATGAATTCAATTGAAGAGATTACAGGGTGAGATGAAAAGAATATGAAGACAGAAATCCATTGTTCTCAGTTAGCAAAAACCAAGCGAATTTGAGGGAATTTATCTATCCGCATGATTGAATTCGAATGTGCATCAGACTCCCAAAAAGATTCACAACCTAGCATCATATCAACTTCTCTGGACTCTGGCCTGTTAAAAAGTCGATGTTCAAATTTGAACGAACACTTCAATTGAAAATCACCTTCTGGGAGAAAACAAACAGGTTCATAATTCAGCTGTCTTAACTTCAAGTGAAGGTCAGTAAACATCCAGAATCTCAACCTGTAACAGATTTCAGATTTTCCAAGAATGAACGAAGAACCAGCCCAGAGCAAAGGCCTCAAGGCTGGTACAACAGTTTCCTCATTTGAACCACATGAGTAGTGAAAATTACATGACAATTCATAGTCCATGAGGGCTTGCGGTTGCTTATTCAAATAAAATAGCAACAAGACAGCTTTACAGCAATCTTGCTTCATTGAAATATATGCCAAAAACTTCTTTCCGCACCAAATACCTCTACTTTGTTGAGACCCTGTATAATTACTCAAAGGTGACCGGCATATTGCCTCAACCGACAGAAAGGCCTTGTTGGTTCACTTCTGAAACGGAATCCAATTACTGATAAACCATACTTCTGTTTGGCGACATTTTTATACTAGGAACAAGATTACTAAAGTAATAAAGGTTTCAAAAAATCCCAGAATCCCATTACCTAGCCGATGGAGGGAATCACATTATCCTTCCACAGAATCATCTATGTTACTTGTTCTCCCTTACTAAATGAGCTCTTTCCAAGTCTCCATCATTTCTCATGCCCTCATATGAGGGCAATATCTCCCTCCCTCCAAATTCTACATAACAAAATGACTATCCCTCCCTCCCTCCCTCCCTGCCTCTCCCGCTCCCTCTCCTCTCCCTATCCCTCTCCCTCCCTCCAAATTCTACATAACAAAATGACTATACCTCTCCCGCTCCCTCCAAATTCTGCATAAAAAAACAACTAATTTGCTGTAATCGTAGTAATGTTCAGCGATTGCATCATCTACAGCCAGATACATACAAAGTTATGTTGGGGAAACCATTCCACTTTGCTTGAATATTATGCCAATGACAAGAAGGTAACAACATGCTGAATCAACTCGAGCATTGCACTCCACATGCTCGATAAAATGTTTCGGCGGTCTATGAAAGTAAAACAAACGACAGACCACCATGCGAAGGGTTTCGACAACGCAAAATTGCGATCCCTCCATCCACATCCCATTCCATTCCGAGCACAATGCCTGAGGGGAAACCATTCCACTTTGCTTGAATGTTATGCCAATTAAAAGAAGGTAACAACATGCTGAATCAACTCCAGCATTGCACTCCACGTGCTCGATAAAATGTTTCGGCGGTCTATGAAGGTAAAACAAACGACAGACCACCATGCGAAGGGATTCGACAACGCCAAAAGCAACTCCTCCATCCGCATCCCATTCCATTCCGACCACAATGCCCGAGGGGAAACGAGAAACTCACCGCATCCGCACCGCGCTTCGCCGGGTCGGAATCTCGCGCCCCGTGACCGGTCCCGCTTCCACGGTGAAGCACCCAAGGTCTACGACTGACGGAGGCGGCCGCGACGGCGGCGGCGGCGGGGGGCTCGGCATTCGCCTCCTCGGCTCGCTTGAGAAGGAAGGACGTGAGGGACGCGAAGCCCGGCGGAACGGACAGGTCAGGGCCTCTAGTTCGCTGTTCTCCTTTCTCCTCTGCCGCTTCGAGCTTCGGACGTTTCGTGCCCATCTGCCATTGAAAAAAGAGGAAGACACCAAAATTCACCGCACGAACCGGAACGAACTAGCTACAAAATCTCTGCTCAAGAAACCTGGAATTCGGGGGGACATTCACGCACGACACGAACGATGAGGAGCTCGAAACGCAATGACGAGAGAGTAAAAGAGGCAACACGGCTCGGGATCACGAGCTTCGGAACGAAACGAAGAGGTGCGACCTACGGCGAGTCCGGAGGCTTCGTTTGCTAGCGCAGTAGTCCCAAGAAAATAAAGAGAGTACTTTCAGGCTCCTCCCCCTGTTTGGATAACAATATTCGATTCACGGAAAATAAACTAACAGAGAAAAATATTTTTCCCGCATGAAAAATACAGCTTCAAATTTTCTCTTTCCACCCTACATTCCTTCACATTTCTTTCCCTTTTTATTATTTTTTTCACTTTTCTTTTTCTTTCTTTCTTTTTTCTTTTTTTTTAATTTTAATTTTTTTTTTCTTTCTTCCTTTGCCAATCGCACGGGAAGAGAAAAAAACATATAAAAAATCCAAAAAAATTCAAAAAATATTAAAGATTCAAACTTTTTAAAATTTTTCAAAAATTATCTACGTTAGCGCCGATCATGCCACGTATGACTGCTGGGTCCACGTCAATAACTTCCGACCAAACAACGATACTGAAAATCAATGAGATTTTACGCAACAAATGATGGAAAATATTTTCCAATTCATTTTTAGATCTTAGTTGAACTTTGAAAAACGTCATATTATTCGTGAAATGAATGGAGCCTCAATGGGAAAGTAGTAAATTGGAGATGCCCATATAAAGGAAAATTACATTTAAGGCTCAAAAATAAATTATATGAAAATAATTTTCCTAAACATGATCGCTTGTATTTTTTAAGATAATTAGTCAATGAAAATATAATACTCGCGTCTCTCCTAACGCACATGATTTGATAGGAGATAAATGCTTTGACGACACAAACGATGAGAAGCTCGAAATGTAATAACAAGAGTAAAACAAGGGACGGTGTCGGCTTAGGATTACGAGCTTCCAAAATAAACAAGTGTGACATACCGCAAGTATAATTAATGTAGAAAAATGATTAATTAATGAAATTATTTAATACAAATTGCCGTAGATATTTGTTAATGATTTCTTTTTATGATTTGAGGACATCATTTTTCATTATAATTTTCTATAAATATTTTTTCATTAATCAATTATTTGTTCACATTAGTTAGTATAAATAATAAGTAAAATAATTTTTCTCATTTGAACTTTTTGTTAATAACGTCTTTTCCCTTTCTATTCAATTTGTGTTTGTTCTTTGACTTCAAATATATTATTTAGTTTTCATTAAATTGGACCCTTCATTTTATAATATTATTACTTTTTCTGTTATCATTTTAATTAGTTTAGTTTTCTCTTGTATTTTGTATTTTTGTTTCGTTTATTATAATAATTAAGGCTAAAACAAAGATTTCTTCAACAAAAAAAAAAGATGAATATATACTTTTACTACTTAAAAGTCTTGTGCGTTACATATGATAGCGGCAAAAATAATAAAGAATTGACACTCTTATTATGTGATAAATGAAAATTTAGGGAAAAAATACTAATCCAAAATTCAAGGGGTTTTTGTGTAATTTCTCTTAATATTACTCGTTCATAGAAAGCAGTGCTTGACTCTCTTTTTCATTTCAGTTGCGCATTAAATTTAACGATTTTTAGATGTTCTTTCGTATAATTAGGGAATAATAAATACACGAAAATATAGAATTCTTGTTAGATAAGTCGTGGATGTACAAAAAAAACTATAGGAGGAATTACATGTCATTCCCCGGATTTTTTTGGATTTTTGCAAAATGGCCCTAATATTTTCATTGTGGCAATATGCCTCCTAATATTTTCAAATTAGGGTAACGATACAAATGGTCCATGAACTTTAATCCAATATGCAATGTGGTATATGAACTTTTATTTTATTCAATATGGTCTTATACTTTATCTTAATGTATAATGTGGTTTCAGAACTTTTAATTTATTCAAAATGGTCATTGAACTTTTGGTATATGTTTAATGTAATTCTTGAACTATATGAAAATGTTCAATATTATCTTTAAATATGAAAATAGTCAATGTTGTCTTTCATTAATTCATGTTCAAAGACAATATTGAATATTTTCATATTATACATTGACTAAATTACGCATATACTAAAAGTTTAAAGACCATATCAAATAAATTAAAAGTTTAGGGATCACATTACATATTAGATCAAAGTTTATGAATTATTTATGTCATTTCCTAATTAAATTTCGTTTCAAGCTACCTCTAAAGTTGACTTTGAGCGACTTTTACGCCAAAATATGACCATGGGACCCACTTGCTCTACTCGCTCCGATTAAGGAGCGCACAAATGTCTTCCCACTTTATGGTATTTTTATACCTTCAAAATTGCCCATTTAGAAACATTAAAATATCTCATCTTTTCATTTATTTTACGAAAAATAAATAATTTTAAAAATATTTTCATAAAAATGGTCGTTTTAGGAAAAAGATTTCCACATTATATATATTTGCAAAATAAACGGATTACCAACTTCTCAAAACCTTCAAACAATAACAATTATACTAACTTGGATGAAAAAAACTGGACGGTAATTCCATTTTTCATCAATTCAAGAAATAATGAAAAATAATAATTTCAGCGTTCATTTGTTTTATTGAAAATTTTATCATAATAAAGGAAAATATTTTTCATGAAAATCATTTTCAAAAAAATATTTAGTTTTCATTCGTTTATGGTTTAAATAAAGTGGATTCCTTCTCACTAGAAAAGGAAGTTGTTTCCTTCAATCTAAGGTTGCTGTTTTTAGTCTCTGGAAAATATTTTCTACAATTCGATTAATTTTCCGTCATTTAAATACCGAAAGTCGAAAAGCAATTTTCCAAAAATAGTTACGAATGGAACTTAAGGGGCTTTTCTTGACAGCTTCTTTAAGAGTAATATAGTTAATCATTAAACTAGAGTTTCTAGCTATACAATCTTAACACGGCATTCGGCAGGGATCATACTAACAAGATGAAGAAAAAAATTGACAACAATTTAATTTTCATTGACTAAAAAATTGAATAAATATGATTAGTCCGCGGCCTTTTTTGGTAGAATTCTAAAGATTAATTTTGTTAATTCATAAAATGGAAGTTTTCAAGCGGCGAGATTTTAATGGTCAATGCCACAAAAATTCCCAAACTAGTACACTTGTGATAAATTTACACCAAACTAATTTTTTGACCATGAAAAACCTCAAATTGGTACACATGTGACAAATTTACCTCAAATTAATTTTTTGACCACCAAAAACCTCAAATTGGCACATTTGTGACGAATTTATCTCCCATTAAATTGAATTAATACAAAAAAAATTACAAACTAATGCACCTATGACAAACGAATGGTAAAACCCAAAGCTAATATATCCGTCAACTGCTATGTGTCATTTAATTCAGCAATTTGATAATAAAATTCAACGGAAATAAACGAAAAGTAAATTTATCATATATGTATCAATTTGGGATTTTTGGTAGTCAAAAGACTAATTTGGGGTAAATTTATCATTGGTGTATTAGTTTTGAGTTTTTCATGATATTAACCCTATTTTAATACTAGGACAGCACGTGAGATCGGACTTACTCAAATGCGAAAGAAAGTCAACAATAATCCAACTTCCAATTTGCTTCTTAAAGAGCAATTTCATTTTCTTCGAGAATTTCTTTTTTTTATTTTCTTAAAGACTATTTTAATTAGTTCGTCGAATTTAGCATTATGAGAGCTTCGATTTTAACACGACATACTATATAGATTAACCGACTTTAATTCGAACGAACAATCCAAGCACCGCTATTGATTTTTTAATGGGTTTAGGATGGAATGAACCTCCGTTAGATGTGCAGCATAAGTTCAATTCCTCCTATAATCAAGTGCAAACAATTTCATGTTTGAATCATTCCTAGATTTGATCATGTCTTACTTGATTCACGAGATCAGTTAAATTATACTATGAGATGGGATTCTTTTCCATTTATATAATATATGAGAATACTTCGGATGCGAGGCTTCTTCACGCTTATCAAATTGGCTGGGCTAAACTTAGGAACATGAAAAAAGTGAAAGAAGACCGCACGCAAGAGAAGAAACACCTTTGACCCAAAATGGAGAATCGCAAGATTGGTATATTACTATATGTATAAAAATTAAAATATTAGAGTTATATGGGGGATGTAGCTCAGATGGTAGAGCGCTCGCTTAGCATGCGAGAGGTACGGGGATCGATACCCCGCATCTCCATTCTTTTCCCGAATTTTTTTATTTTTCCTTTTTTCTCTTTTTTTCATTGGATTAATACCACCAAATATTTCTATGATTACACCTATAACAAATTTATCTCAAACTAATTTTTTGACAATCAAAAACCCTAAATTTATATACCTGTAATAAATTTAGCCTTTGTTAGTTTCCCAAATTACCCCAAATTATTGAGTTGGATGACATATGGCGGTTCACGGGTATGTAGATTTGGGGTTTTAACCTCTGTTTGTCATAAGTGTACTGGTTTATGATTTTTCATGATATTAATCAAATTAAATAGAAAATAACATATGGTAAATTTATCATAAATACACCAGTTTAGGGTTTTTGGTAATTAAAATATTAATTTAAGATAAATTTATCACAAATATATCGATTTAGAATATTTTGTAATCAAAAAATTAGTTTAGAATTAATTTACTACGTATGTACTATTTTGAGATTTTTCGTTTTATCAACCCTTTGTCATTTTGAAACCAATTCACATGAGCCCGATCCACCTCTATAGCATTTCACAGGGCTCCGACAAAGTCATTAGGAAGCGTGTGCATCCATTTTCTCTCTCTATCTCTCTCACATTTTTTCTTTTTGTTTTCTTTATTATTTGCACGCATTAAAGAACAGCCAATGTATTACATGGTTAGGCTGGGGTGACAGTGTTTACCATTGGGGCTAAAAATCTTTATTCGGATCCGTCCACGATTGAAAGAAATAATAAATTTTTGTTGTGAAATTGATCTAAGGGATAATGACACAAACAGTCCTTGAACTTTGGTTCAATATGCAATTTGGTCCATAAACTTTTAATTTGTTCAATGTAGTCATTAATCTTTAGCCTAATATTCAATTTGGTCTCTAAACTTTTAATCTGTTTAATGTGGTCCCTAGATTTTTAGTACATATTCATATTTAATCCCTAAACTATATGAAAATGTTCAATAATCCCTAAACTTGAATTAATGAAAGGACTAAATTGAACATTTTCAAATAGTTCGGGGACTAAATTGAATATATACTAAAAGTTCATGGACTACATTGAACAAATTAAAAGTTTAGGGACCAAATTGAATATTAGGCTAAAGTCCATGGACTACCTTGAACAAATTAAAATTTAGGGACCAAATTACACATTGAATCAAAGTTGAGAGACTGTTTGTGTTATTTTCCCTTCACATAATTTTGATCAATTGCAAGCTCAAGAAAAAGGAAGTGCTTGCCCCTGTCCAAACATATTTGACATTCGAGCTGATCGCAAGCTAGATTTGGGCGAGAGGGCTCAACGGATTGGAGAGGTAAGATTAGTTTGTCGCACAAAAACATTCTTGAAAAGCTATCCGTATGTCTCAAAGGAAAAAAAAACATCAATAATGAAAAAGGCTATGAGGATTTACAAACCCTGTGAAATTGGCAAATGTCTGAATAATTCTAATTTCTAAGTTTAGTTCGTGCACACAAATTGGTTCAGAAATTAAAAGTCAGCTTATTATCGTCCCTTTGACCTCGCTAAAGAACTGGTTTAGAAATTAATATTTTGATAGTTCACTAATAGACCGAGAGATTTGACTTATTCACATTCACATCATGAATGTTTGGAATCCATATTATGTAATGATACATTGCTTTTGCTAATTTGAATTGAAGGGTAATATAAAATCGATCTATATTCGGCATCATATCCATAGTTAGTGCATTCATCCTAGTTAGAAGCTCCAGCTCCATGTCAAGGTCACGATCAATATCGTCGCTATCATCATTATCGATATCATTAATAAAAAAATCTTTAGGCCTATTCTCTAGGAACTTGTTCAAAATAATTGTAATGAAAGGAACACATGAGTTTGTCCCTAGGTATTTGACCAGATAGGATCATCTGGTTTCTATAGAACCTATTACTGAAATACCCCTAGAGGGGGATAAGGCTAACCATCTACCCCAAAGAAATAACAGACATAAAAATGAAAAGGCTACAAGAATTAGAAACAATATTGTGAAATTGGCAGACATGAATAATTCTAAGTCTAGTTCATGGCACAAATTGGTTTAGATATTAAAGTCAACTTATTTATGAAGATTCAGCTTCTCCTTATCTACCATACGAACTTCGGAAGAAGTAATTATCTATATACACATTGCGCACCAAATGTCAAGTCATGTGACTCATGTGTTAGTTACGATAAATGACACCCAAGATCTCTATAGCTAGAATTTAGAACACAGTAATAGAGTAAAAGGAATTTGTGCACCTGATTTGGAATTCGTTGTTTTTTATGCGGAATAACAATGATCCCCAACGCAAATCTTCTCCTCTATTACCCTCTATTATTCTCTATATCATTAGCTTAATGAGACCGCTCTCACAATTAGCGTATGCTTCATATGTGAAATAATTTGTGAATCAGGGTTAGAGGAGAAACTTGAACACTATTTATAGAGTTTTAAGTCAGACTCTCTCATCACGGGCCAGTCTTTACTCGACCCACACTAACTGGTCCCATACTGGACTAATTAAGAAACTTTACATCTAATTTTATTAGACCAAGCCTGTAAAATGGTTAATTACAATATCAATTAATGTAATTCATATCAGAAAAACTCTTACATCATGTTCATCTCCGGATAAAACCCAATTCTTTCCTACTAACTTTGGAGAGTGCTAATCTTTTACTTGCTTCTTTACATTTGATTGTCCACGATTTGCGAGGTCTCAATATTATTCATCAGTTGGCAAATCACTTCTTTCTCTCGCATTGTCAATGCATGATCAATCCATTAAAAAAAAAACCCACGATCATCATCCCTGTCAAAACAAAATAATAGATTTTCGAACAAACTCTGAAGGTTGAGGCTTGCGTAGTTTGGGTGCCCTAATTCTTCCCCCAATTTCAAGCGGCATTGTTTGAGTCAGAGTTGGCTTCGCCTTTTGCTTGAAACAACGTCGGTTCAAGTGCCTTAGTTTCATGTTAGCGGGCGACACGAAAATAACGTACACGTGAAATGACACGTTTAATGTCTAAAGGTGTAGGTGGCTCTAGAAATCTCATAAGTTGAGCTGACTCCTTCGAAAATATAAAAGATAAAAGGACGGAGATAGTTTCGACAGATTCGATGATGACAATACAGAGGAGCCAATTCACAAATACGATATCTGAAGGCATAGAAAGTTAGATTTGGATAACGACACAAAGTTGGTGCATTATCACGAGATCAAAAAGAAAATGGGTTAATACCATGAAAAATTCTAAACTGGTACATCTGTGACAATTTTACTTCGAAATATTTTTTTGATTACAAAAAACCCCAAACTGGTATACACTGTGATAAATTTACCCCGAACTATTTTTTTGATCACCAAAACCCAAAACTAGTACATTTGTGACAATTTTACTCCGAACTATTTTTTTACCAGCAAAAACCCCAAACTGGTACACCTGTGATAATTTTATCCCTGAACTAATTTTTTGACCACTAAAAATCCCAAATTGGTACATTTGTGATAAATTTATCTTTTGTTAGTGTCCGTTAAATTATATTAATATCACGAAAAATTACAAATCAGTAAACTTGTGACAAACAGAGTGATAAAACCCAAAATCGGTACACATATCAATTACCACGTGTCATTAAACTTAACAATTTGACAGTAAAATTTAACGGAAACTAATGGAGGGTAAATTTGTCATATGTGTACCAGTTCGGAGTTTTTGATGGTAAAAAAATTAGTTCGTGGGTAAAATTGTCACAGGTATACCAATGTGGGGTTTTTTATGGTTAAAAAAATAGTTCGGGGTAAAATTGTCATAGGTGTATCAATTTAGGATTTTTTGTGGTAAAAAAATAATTTGGAGTAAATTTATCATAGATATACTAATTTAGGATTTTTCATGGTATTAACCCAAAGAAAATTGGGCCGAAAATTGGATCCCAAGTAAAAGTCGAGGGAATTAGGCCAATTTTTCACGATAAATTTTAGCCAATCTTGAATTAATAGGGCATGAAATAATCATTTTCCCAAATGAGGGGTGCGTACGTCGCTTTTGAAACTTTTTCCGAGACTGCTTCTCGCCTTCTTCACCGCGTACGCGGAAGTGGGAGTTTTCTTCTGTCGTGGACGCATTCCTGCTCGAACAAGAACGAAACAGGGACCATCCTCCCCTCCATCGCCGCGTTCAGCTTGCACATTCGCTTCATTGATCGATTTGGACCGACAAACGATCGCCCGCCATGAAGACCCTCTTCAACCGGAAATCCAACCCCAAAGGTCTCTTCTCCAAACTCTTTTAGATTCTGCGTTTCGTTCAAGAATTGCCCCCCGATTGCGATTCGTTCTAGTGTGAATTTTCCGGTGCTTTGCTCTGGCGGCTTCGATTCGTCGCCAGCGGAGAAAAGGGTCGTCGTCTTTTTGATTGATCTTTGTGTGCCGCCGTTGTTTTTTTCGATTTGCAGAGGCTCTTCGAGAGAGCAAGAGGGAGATGAATCAGGCCACCAGAGGTACAGTTGTTGTTATGGAGGACTGCCCTTTTTTTCTTTTGGTAGTTTCTGCTTAGTTTTTTTGTCTGCTATGGTCGTTGGAGTTGGTGTTGCTAATGGTGATGTTTGTTTTCCTTTTGTTGAAGTTCATCTGCTATTCTGGGGTTTTAAGATTTGGTTTCAGATTAATTGATGGGTGCTGTGGATTTGTATTGCTTTATGATCTTCGGGTTAACATCGGATTTTGATCATTGCAGCAGGTTTCTTCTAAGTTGTGTGCTTACATGACTGTCACTTGGAGTAGCTTTACATATCATGTTGGGATATCCGAAATTCTACTGGGAATATGTTGAAAAGTGGAAAGTTGTCTGGTTTTTTTTCGGGGCTGATAGTTGTCACTGAGAGCCAGCATGCATGCTTTCTGGGATAAACCTTGGTTTGATCTTTTCAATAGTTTCATCCAGTGGTACATGAATGGAGAATGTGAATAATGTCAGACCATGTATTTGTTAGTTGAACTAGGTAACGAGAAAATTATAGTTGTCCTCACAACTTCTTTGTTGTTCTCGTTCTCCAAAAACATGTTTTGCGAACAAGTTGTGGAGACACTTATGGAAAGCTATTATAACCTATGAACTGGAATAAACTGCCACTCTAGATTCATATCAACTTGTAAAAGCTATAGAAGAAGTAGCATTAAACCAGCTAATTTTGTTGTTGCTTCTTATTTGGGAGAGATGCTCAGAGTATTCAACTTCCTTGGATGATGAAGTTAGGTCTATATTTGTTGATACTCTCAACTTTCTATGAAGAATTGGTCAAAAAACATTCTGTTTCTTAGGATTTTGAGTGACTCGTCTTTCTCCTTTAGCATGCAATTGGAAATATTTGATATCAGCCATTATGTACTTTTGAAGATGTGTCTGGATTACTTTGCAAGTTCAAGCAGATCATTAAACCCAATTTCCTGATCCTGATATCTGAAATTGTTGATCCTCCAACAGACTTTAGAATTTTTTAGAAGCCACTTGGATCATGTTTTCTTGTTGTTGGTTACTCACATCGTGTCTTGTTGGTAAAGCTCAGTCAGACTCGAAAGCTGAAATTTTGTCCACATATTTAGGTATTGTGAAATCCTTGACATTTTCTCCATCCAGTAAGGGTAGTGACTTTTTTACTGACTACTTTCTGTTGTAATTGCCACTCACCCTAGATGGATCTTCTTGGAGCTCCTAAGTCCTTTTTTTTGGATAAGTAAACTGCTTATTACAATTAGCCAATTAGCTAACTTTTAATCAGTTTTGACTTCAATTTTCGTGTAAAGTTGCATGTCTAACAAACATGAGGATTGTTCCTGCATCAAAGGCTTAATTTTCTTTTTGGACTTTAAATACAATTTCTGCTGTAAAAGTTATTGGTTTGTACATGCTTAATCTAATCGGTTCACTTAAAGTAGCTGTTTATTGAGAAACTTCCTGGATCACTAAACTAAAAGCTTAGGTAAAGAGCATCATGCCTTCTCTGATAACTGAATATATTGATATGCTTTTACAGCGGGAGGTATGAATCTGTTCTTGTCTCTATAGAGATACAGACATAAGATCGATTCACACTGAGATGATTGATGGATTTACATGTAGAACCATTATGAATTCAAATCCATGATCATCATTGTACTCTTGCAGACTTTGTATCTTTGGAAGGAAACTTTTGGCTATTATAGCTAAACTTTGCTTGTTTGCTGGCTTTTGTCAGGGCTCTTTCTTGCTCAAATTCTTTTAGCACAGTTGGTTATCTCTTGATATTATGCATTATCCCCTCTGTGAATGAACTGGATGACCTTGGTCACCCCATTTCTGAAGGTTAACTGAGAAAAGTATAAAGTATCCTTTTAATAATAGGCGATATTCTTGTGAGAATCAGGTTTGTGCTGCTGGGTATGAATCATGATATGATAAGGCCCTGCAGCTGCTTCAACAATTTTTAGTCATCTTCATTAGTGGTTTCATGCTTGGTTTATAGTGAAAATATAGTTCACCTGTTGGAAGGTGGAAAATTTTTGCCACTCTCTTGTGGTTCGTAATGCTAAACATCCTTCTTTCAGATCTTTTCAAAGCTTAAATTATGTTTGTAGATTATACAATTGTATTGGAGTATTCAATATTTTCATAAAATGAAACTTTTGTCACTGTACTTTTGAATTTGTCCAGGCTTAGAGAAGGAGATTGGAGCACTTCAGCTAGAAGTATGTTGTGAGCTTCCAAATAGTTTCCTTTTATATATATATATATATATATATATATATATATATATTATGTGATATAGGATCTTGATATTATTCTTTTTTCAGGAGAAAAAACTAGTTGCTGAGATAAAGAGAACTGCTAAAACAGGAAATGAGGTATCTAATACACTGAGTTCACTAGTGTAGCTTGAATCGTCATAATGTTACAAGTTAAGTTGTTTGAATTCATACTCACAACATTTCGTACACTTTTGACGTTTAAACTGTAGGCAGCTACTAAAATTCTAGCCCGCCAGCTAGTTAGGCTAAGACAACAAATAGCAAACTTGCAGTAGCCGAGCTCAAATGAGAGGCATTGCAACTCATACACAGGTCAACTGGCCAATCCTTTTCTCTCTCTCTCCTTGGAGCGTGCTCTCAAGAATGTTTGTCTTGTCTGCAGGCAATGTATGCTCAGTCTTCAATTGCTGTCGGCATGCAAGGTGCTAGTAAGGCAATGTCAGCTATAAATAAGGTGAGGTTTGCTAATGAGTTTTATGCATATGGCATGCTTTTTTTGGGGGAGGATTTTTTTAAAATTTTTGGTAAAATTTAAGTGTCTCTACAAGCATTGAGACTCTCTTGTCCTTCCTCTTGCTCCTTGACTAATTGGCATGGTTTCTTTTTAGCAAATGGCCCCAGCAAAGCAAGCAAAGGTTATTCAGGAATTTCAGAAGCAGTCGGCTCAAATGGATATGACTGTAAGATCTTGCACTTTGCTCTAAGTCTCATCTGAAAATTTACCTTTTGGGCTTGTAGTCTCGAAATTCAGATCTCAGCCCTCTATACTTTCTTCTGCAGACCGAAATGATGTCAGATGCCATTGACGATGCATTGGATGATGATGAGGCTGAAGAGGAAACTGAAGAGTTGACAAATCAGGTAGATTTTTAATCTCCTTTGTTTACGTGAACTGAGACTAGGATTGCTTTTCTTGATAATCTGGCTTATGCGGAATGTTTATGTTAGAAGTCTTTGAATAGTGAATTGATTCAGCCATTGTAATGTGATTGGTACTAGTTACCTAAAAGTACGAAAGAACTTTGGTAGAGATTTTGTATATTTAATTTGAGAATACTTCTTCTCTACATGTCATTCGTCTGTTGAGTTTTCAAGGAGCATATGATCTTCATTCAGCTTATAAATATCCTGTGACGGCCATTCTTTGTTCACCTTTCATTAGATATGTGTTTCCACGACTTTTCTCAAGATGATCATCGTTTTTTTTCTAATTCCCAAACTGTTTCCAGGTTTTGGATGAGATTGGTGTTGATGTTGCCTCGCAGGTTAGTTTTTTGTTGAACTTATATTGTCACTTTAAATTTAGTTGTTGTAACATATTTGGCTGACTTCTGTTGCATTGGAACTTTTCACAGTTGTCAACTGCTCCAAAAGGAAGAATTGCAACAAAGCAAAGTGAGGATGTTGGCAGGTATGTCACTGAGTTTTTGCTCCTGTTGCATCTTGGGTATTATGACGTTGAGTTTAGTCCAGCCATGCTTCCAAGACATGTTCTACTTGATTATATAGGGAGTTTAGGCCTCCAGTTTTGGATGGTTAAGAATGTCTTAATTTGATTTTCTCTTCCAATGGAGACGAGGTGTAGATTTTTCTACTATCTCCAATTTTTCATGGCTATAGGGATCATTGGACTCCTGAGGAAGAGATTGGTTGTTCTAAATTTTGATTCAATTGAATAACTAAATAAGACTGCCTTGATCCCATCACAGCTCAAACAATTAATACATTCATATCGAGATATAATGTTTTAAAATCTACTTTAAGGGCTTGTTTGGTTTTTGAGAATTTCCGGGTTGTTATTTTCACTCAATTAAATTCATAGACTAGTTCAGTGACCAACTTTCTCTCCTAGATAAATATTGTTCTGGAAACTGGATAGAAATAAATAGTCTTCAAAGTTTTCCCCTTGTAATGAGACGAAAATAGGGGTTTTTTAAAGGAATATAGCGATTTCCAACTAAAATGAAGTAAATTATGGAGAGGGTGAATTACATAAAGTCAAACAATTTATGAACTTTTTTTCCTAAAAAAGTAAAAATATGATCTGGTTTCCGTTTATTTGATACACGTCTAGTCATATATCTATGATTTTCTTTAGAAACTTGAAATTCACCTGTTATGGAAGATTCTCATTCTTCAAGAACAGGAGGTTAATATGGTTATGTAGTTTTTTTAAAGTGTTTGTCCTGGACGTATTATTTCATTCTCGCTTTTTTGTTTTGTTTGTCGGGTAATAACTGTTGAAGCACAAGGGGTGTTAAATAAGAGCAAAAACAAGCGACGAGCTGATTGTTTCCCCAGAAAGATATTAAATTGTGGATCAATTAACTCAACATTGTAGTCAGATAATATTATTTGCTTGTAAATAATTGATCATATTTTGTTTGCTGAGAAAATATGGTCTCATTTCTATCTTTGATTGGAACAATTGTTGTATCCCGAGTTTCTATTATTGCATGCTTTATGTTGTATTTGTTCTTGCAAGGTGAGAGTAATGAGCTCATGTGTTTGTGAATGATTGTTTTGGTCGACCTGACTTGCAATGATTGCCAGCATTCTAGCCGATTACTTAGTTATCCTTAAAGCCTTAAGGAAAAGTTCTTCAAATTGTTGGTTGATTTCATTTGGATACTTATTATGCTGCAGTTCGGGCATTGATGAGCTTGAAAAGCGGTTGGCGGCACTAAAGAATCCATGAGCTGAAGATCGAGAAACAAAAATTTGTTGAATTGATGAATAGAGGATCATTCGTATTTGTTCCAAATTGTACACTGTAAATATCCTCCTTTTTTCATTTTTGTGGTCATCTTTTCCGTCATATCCATCTCAGAATTAGGAATTCCCTGTATGACTGAATGATCTACTTATTTTGGGAAATTCCTGTGCAAGTTCAATTGCTGTATGCTTTATGTCACCAATGGTCCTTCTATTTTGTCCGAAATTCAAAATCGTCTTCTGCTCTTTTTTGTCCAAAATCGTCCCTGTACTTCCTAAAACGTTCTACGACAGCGGTTCCATTAATTTATTTCTTTTGCCGGTGAAATTTTGCTAATATGGTTAGTTGGATTGTTGATGTGGACGATGGAGTACACGTATGGTGTTAGGATTCACTCAAAACTAATATGTCAAAACAACATGAAACCTAAAAAAAAACAGTTACTTAAGAGAGAGAGAACCGGCCCAGAAGAAGCCATATCGCGGCCATGGCTTGCTCGAGCTTGAGGCTCACGGCCGCCGCCTTTGCATAATCATTCGAGCTTTAAAGCCTATGGCTGACATGGCCAGATCTTCGAGACAATGAATATGTGTTGATTATAATAGGAAGCTTTTCACATTGAAGGAAATAGAAGCAGGGAAGGGGTATTAGATTACAGTAAGTTGTAGGGTGACTGAAAGCATAGATCAGGCTTTCCTTAGTGAGGTAGCTGCAGAAGAGATAAGGCTAGCTAATTTTCAACGGGGCCCCCCTAAATTCTCCTAGGCCAGATGAATTCTCGGGATTCTTTAATCAAAGTATTGGGATGTTGTAGGACCTTCCATTGTCACAGCTGTTTAATTCTTTTTTGTTTAAGGTCAGCTTCCTCTGTCTCTCCAAACTCTACAACTAATATTGCTTTGGTGTTCCAAAAAACTCCAAATCCAAAGGAAGTCTCTTAGTTTAAGCCAAGAACTTTGTGTAACTTTGTCTAGAAGACAATCTCTAAGGTGTTAATGAAATCCCTCTCACAGGCTGGTAGTGAAGTTTTGCTCAAAGCAGTGGCTTGTGCAATACCTCCATATTCGATAGATTGTTTCAAGTGGCCCAAGAAGTGATGAAGCACATGGACTTATGGCTCGATTTAGGCGGTGACGTAGAGAATCAGAAGGAAGAATACCCTGGAAAAGATGGCATGCTCTCATAAAGTCAAAAATGTAGGAGGAATGGGCTTCAAGGATCTTAAGCTCTTCAACATTGTTGTGCTCACTAAGCAAGCCTGGAGGCTTTTGCAGAATCCTCAAGCTCTATGGGCCAGGGAATTTGGAGGTTCGTTTTTCCCAAATTGTGGCTTCTTGGGAAGATAGGAAAGGGGCTTGGAGATCATGGGGATGGAATAGCATTTTCGAAGGAAGAGATGGTCTTAGAAAAGGTGCTTGCTGGCAGATTGGCTATGGAGAAAGTATTAAAGTGTTGGCTGATCCAAGGGTGGCGGGTGCTGAAAATTTTAAGATACTTCCAAAGGATCGTGAGAACATTGATGAGGAGTAGAAGGTCTCAGAAATTATTAATAAATAAGCAAGTTGTTGGGATCGCTTCATATTGGGTATCAGGTGTCCCAAGTTGATATGGATGCCTCTTGAAGATCTACATCCCATGCAGAGGTTAGCAAGACAAACTGGTCCGGCCTGCTGATGGAAGAGGAATAGTTTTGGTTAAGTCAGCCTATTATGTTTTGAAGAATGCAGGAGGGAAAGTTGCACACAGCGGGCCACCTACTTCTCGTGTGGTTAAGGGGAGCTTTAGGAAGATGTTGTGGAGCCTGGATCGTGTATAAAGAAGTAAACAGTCTCCGGAGAGCCTGCACAAAAGCCATTGTCACTACTGATAATATGTGGAAAAGGAAAACAAGAGCTGGTAAGGAGTGTTCCTTTTGCCACGAGGATGAGACTATCGAACATGCTCCATTCTTATGTGAACGGAATAGAGGAGTTGGTTTTGAGAGGTTTCAGGGTCGAAATCCATAACAAATCAATCTCTACCATTGATGATTTGGTGTCTAAGTTAGCCAGCAGTATTAACAGAGAAGCATGCTAAGAAGGGGGTGTTTGCCAATTAGCTTCTAACCATTTGTTGGTATACTGGGAACCTTTGGCCATCACTCACCTGATACTAAAAGTTTGCTTAAGAAGAAGGTTGGCCAACAAACCAACGCTCAACAGGACGTTGTAGAGGAACGGCTGAAGCCTGATAGAGATGTTATGAAACTAAGTTGTGGTGGTGCTTTCTCTCTAAGTTCAAAAGAAGCAGGTAGAGGTATTCTAGCTCGAGACCGGAAAGGTAGAGTTTGGAAGGTATTAGCAAGGCGATAAATGCAGATTGTCCTGAGGATACTGAAGCAGCAGCTCTCGGGGAAGGGGTCTTGTTGGCTAAAAGGAAACAATGGAAGGTGGTATTCGAAAATCGACTCATAATTGGTGTCTACAAGAGTCTGAAGGCTGGGAAATTCAGCACTAGCTGGAAGATACCTCCTCTAACTGCAGACATTCACTCTTTGTCTTCTGTTTTTGAGGTTTTTTCTTTTAATGTGATTATAGGTGGTGGTAAAGAAAGTGCAAATTGGTCAGCACAAGGAGATAAAAAGAGGATGTGCTTAGGCGATTAGGTAACGACACCCCCCATCTTCTTTGTTAGAATTGCTTTTAAAAGATATAATTGATCGGGTTCGTTTTAACGTAGTATTGTGATGTTTCTCCAACAAAAAACCACTCAGGCGGTAGTATCTTATTGTATGCTGAGTCCGAATTTTGATGGGCATGAATTATGGAATAAACAGTTCAAACTCGCTAATACATTAGAATGAACCTGCATTCGGTAGAACCAATTCTCAATGGTCTAAATTCAATTTAGGAGAGCCAATTTTAAATGGTTTAAATTCAATTCGGAACATGTATTAGAATTATAGAACAAATTTTCAGGAACGCTAATGGAGCATTCGGCGAATGCACAATTTTTGAGGTTACCAATGCGGGAACAATGATAATGATGATGATGACATGAGGGTAATGAAATTATCCGTGACGTGACCGTGATGATACTGTACTTGAGGATTAGAAGGATGTAGACAGACTTTTCTAGGTGATGATCTATTTAAATGGATGGAATAAATGGGCAAAGAAGAACTCTTATCCTAAACATAAGAGTTATCACACATTTATCTTAAATTTTTTTTTTCAATACCAAAAATCTTAAACTTGTACTTACGTGACACATTTCTCTTCTGTCGAAGTTTCATAAATGAGGATCGTTAAAATCCTACCTGCATTAAAGCTAACGTTGTTGAAATGGCGTTGACGTGGCTTAAGTGAAATAAAAACGACATTTTAATTGAAAAATCATACGATGGAATATTAATGAAAGGTAAATGTGTCACAGGTTTTTGGATTTTTTATGTTGCAAATTTAGGGTAAATATGTTATAATAGACAGTTTGGGGTTTTTGATGTCACAAAAAAAATTGAGAGTAAATATGTCATAATTGAGTCCTAATTCCCAAAAAAAATCCCCAATTTTAGGTCCAGTTTCAAATCTGCCCCAAACTTTTTTTAAAAAAAAAACCCTAACTGTAAGTCCAATCCCAAATTCGTCTCGAATTTTGTTTTATCTAAAAAATTACCAAATTTCAATCTATCTCAAAATGTATCCCCGTGATTCAGTTCCAACTTGACGTGATACTTTTACGTTGATAATAAATCCACATCAGCAAAATGGGGCTTTTTTTTAAGACAAAGAAATGTTCGATGGAAATTTGGACTGAACATAAAGTTTGAGTTTTTTTTAGATAAATTTTTTTTTTTGGGTGGATTTATTATCATCCCTAACTTTCATATCCTAGAATGGTTTTTTTTAGAGCATTTCAACAATTTTTATTGGATCGGATTTGTTATCGAAGTGGAAATGCAATATCGATCCATACTTATTACCCCATTACTTTGCCGATTTGGATTGTTATCGATGTGAAAATGATACATCAAGTTGGGCATTAATTAAGGGGTAAAACTGAAAATAGATTGAAATTTGATGATTTTTTTAGACAAAAAAATTCGAAACAGATTTGGTACATTGGACTTAAAGTTTGGGATTTTTTCCAAGATAAAAAAAAGCTCGAGGCAGATTTGAGATTGAACCTAAAATCTGGGATGTTTTCCAAGACAAAAATAAGTTGTAGAGCAGATTTGAGGCTTGACCTATTTTTTTTTGGGAGTTAGGCCTCACAGTTGGTATAGTTTAAAAACTTTTGCGACTTTTTCCCTTTGAAAAAGAGAGGAAAAATGACTCAAAGAGTTCCTAACTTTGGCCCAATATTTAATTTGATCCATAAACTTTTAATTTCTTCAATATAGTCTATGAACTTTAGCCTAATGTCAGTAGACATTGAACATTTTCATATAGTTTAGGAACTAAATTAAGCATGTACCTAAAAGTTGAAGGATCATATTAAATAAATTAAAAATTCAGAAATCATATTATATATTAAGTTAAATTTCAAAATTTATATTAAATAAATTAAAAATTCATGAATTAAATTACATATTAAGTCAAAATTAAGCGCTTCGCGAGTCATTTTCCAAAAAACAGAAGCGGAAGCGGAACCTTGGATGGGAGAGGATCGTTCTCTCTGTTGTCTGCGGACGCAAAAGCGGAGTAGCCATACATACGCAGACGAGAGCGACGATTCGCGGTGACTCCCTCGAACCCTAAAAGCTCGAACACTACTCGTCAATGGCTTCTCCCTTCACAGCTCGTCGAACCCTAGCTTCGCTCCTCGCTCGAGCCCTCGCTTCCCCATCTCCATCCTCCTCCTCTCGCTCTTGCCTTCGCCTCTCCATTCCTCTCCTCCACGCCTCGCCCTTCCCCGGGCCCGACCCGCTCGGCGTCCCGACCCGCCCCAAGACATCCGGGTCGGGCTACTCGCCCCTGAACGACCCGTCGCCGAACTGGAGCAACCGGCCTCCCAAAGAGACCATCCTCCTCGACGGCTGCGACTACGAGCACTGGCTCATCGTCATGGAGTTCCCCGCCGACCCCAAGCCCTCCGAGGAGGAGATGGTCAACGCTTACGTCAAAACCCTAGCCTCCGTCGTCGGAAGGTAACCAATTTCGACGCTCTGTGTGTTTTTTCTTTTCCTTCTATTTAATTTCTTTTCCTAGTTCAAGCTGGTGATTCGCATGTGTTCGAGTTTCCAGTGAGGAGGAGGCGAAGAAGAAGATTTACTCGGTTTGCACGACCACTTATACGGGATTCGGGTGCTTGATCTCGGAGGAGCTTTCCTATAAAGTTAAAGGTGATTCATTTTGATCTGGGTTTAGGATTTAAGGATGTTCAAATTGGTTTTTGGATGCTAGTGTCTTCAATTAGCTTGGAAACTGTTGGAGATTCCACTCAATTCGATGATTGAGGATTGGTGTCGGATCTTGTTGGCTTGAGTTTTTGATTAAATTGCTTCATCTTGGTTGAATAGGACTACCTGGTGTTCTCTGGGTTTTGCCGGATTCGTATCTTGATGTGCCGAACAAAGATTATGGAGGTTTGTGTTTAGAGCATTTCGCCATATTACTGCCAGTTATGAGCGTGTTGCTTCCGTTCATTTGTGTGTCCCCCCTTGCTAACTGCAAACAATGTTGGCTTCCGAATTCTCGGAGCACGTTATCAGGTGATTTGTTTGTTGATGGTAAAGTCATTCACCGGCCTCAATATTGGTATAACGAGAGGCAGCCAACGAGGCGGCCTCGCCCACGGTATGATAGGCGCCGTGAAACGATGCATGTTGAAAGGAGAGATCCTGGAAACAGAGTGAGCTGGGCGCAGAGCCGGCCACAGGCTGTCCAGCAGCAAATGACGATGGAGTCCCAGGGTTCCGCTCAGGTTGGAGGGGCAGGTGTTAACATGGGAGAATCAAATACTGGAAGGACATAAGATGTTGTCGGCTCTAATATATAACTGTCTTGATGAAGCCCTCACGCAGAATTTATGAGAGTGGTGCGAATGGAGGTTTGCCGTTGCAGACATGGCCTTGTCTTATCGGAATTTTTCGCTTTTCGAGAGGTTAGCTGTTTTGCATTAGTCGCTACTCTTCCTATTTAGAATTATGCCGAAGGGAAAACAGATTGGTGGACCTATTCTCTGCTAAATCGGCAAAATTGGTGGATAATGTATAAACATCTACTGAAGTTGCATATGTAATTGTTACTCTTGTTTCAGACATCTGTTGCTGCTGGTGAAGTCATTTACAATATTAAGGTCCATCGCTAGTTCTTTTTGTGGCAATGATGGTGTAAGATCTTGGAACTAGATGAGAGAGTACAAACTTTTACTGCACAAAATGAATATCAAATGCATTGTGAAACCAGCTGTTTCTTGTCCCTCTAGATTTTTGCTTCCACAATGGGCATTCTAATTCCTGCACAGAACATTTCAAAAAGGTTTCCTGACTTTCGTGAGGATGTTGAATGAAGCTGCTTTGCAAGGCAGACTTGGTTATCATCCAAATTGAGAAAAACTTCTTCAACTCATCTTTTCCGGATTGTAGTATAAAATGAGGAAGTTTTATCAAATTTTTAATAGCTTTTTTGCAGTGGCAAGACCTGTTTGTGGCCAGAGTAGAGGGTCACGGGCTGCAGGAAATCTTGGTTTGAGTCATTTTCAAGCAGTGACACCACCTCTTCGATATCGTAGGTTGCCTTTGGTTTGTGTGGAGCTCTTTGTAAAGGACCGCCAGCCTTTAACGGGGTAGTAGCCATAGGGTGTCACGGTCCGGGCTGATTTCAGCATCTCGAAATCAATATCATGCGTAAGATGTCCGAAAGCAGGCAAGGCATGCATCTTGACTCAATATAACAATTGATTTCGATATGCTGTGACTATCATTAGAAAAGCGACATCAACTCCTGACCATAAAGTGTATGGTGGCCAAGCTTGCTTTCGAACATCTTACGCATGATATTCCTTTGATTAGTAGAATTTTAGTACATGTATTCTAATAACGCCTAAGTAGAATTGACACCAACACACGACACGAAATGTCGACACATTATTTCTCAAAAGATCGAGAATTCCGATGCATTGGGACACGTATATTAAGTGTATATATTTATATATACATGATAAATTGTCATTTTTATTATTATTTCAATCAAATTAATTTAATTCAATTTCACAAAAAATAAATAATAGAAAAAAGTGTCGGACATGCCTGACATCGACACGGAGGCCCCTAGAAAGTGTCCGTGCTTTCTAGAATACCGCTCTCACGAACCATTTGTATCGTCTATCTTGCATTGCTCATGCTTTCTCCAATATTGTGCCGATCATTTCCATGCCTTCATGGAATGAAAAAAATGTCTGACAATGACATTCTCTCCCAATTGATTTCTGCAATGCCCTTGTAACGGAATCATCTGTCGTTTCCTTGCATTCGTTTACTTACTACCTAAGTAGCACCAACACGCTTGAGAGGCGTCTAAGTTGGTGTCAGACACGTGTCGCATGTCGGACATGCTTCGACACTCTCGGACACGCAGTCAACGCATCGGACACGCCGGCGACACGCGTGTCCGGCATCGAGGGTCGTGGGTCATAGAGGAGTTAGAGGAGTTGCAGGAAGGAGACGAGGACAGAGGCGGGGCCAACGAGTGGGGCCTCTTCGACGAGGCGGAGGCTGATGCCGCCGCCACCGACTTGCGGGAGCCGCCATTGATGGGGACGTTGTGGAGGGCGTCGCCCTGGGTCCAGTAGCGGCAGCGGGACTTACAGAAGTGGCGGGGCTGGGAGAGGTTGTAGTTGTTGTAGCAGTAGAACTTGGTGTTGGTGGAGTTGCAGCGCGGGTAGGGCAGCGCCTCCGCCTACGGTGGCGGAGGCAGATGGTGCAAGCTGGCTTCTCCCCCCGCGGTGGCAGTGGAGACTTGAGGCCGGGCCGGCTTGCGCTCGCTCGTGTCCGAAGGCATGTCTTCTCCTTCACAGGCGTTGACGAGCGTGCAGAAAAAGAGTGTTAAAAGCGAAGGCTTTGGAGGAGGGAGAGAGAGAGAGAGAGAGAATGGGGTGGAGACGTGAAGGAGAAGCCTAGAAGGCAGCATTTGTCCTTTCCTTTTTTTTTTAATTTTGATTATTTATTTTTAGTTTCTTAACTAATATATTTATTTATACATAATTATTTTTTAAAAACTTATGTGTATAATTTTTTTAGGGTAAATTCATTCTAAGATTTTTATTATTATTTATTTACTTATTCGAATCAAATTTAAAAATAATAATTTATTACGTATATATAAAAATATATATTTGATATACAACGTGTCATAACGTGTCGGAATTCTCTATTTTTTTAAAAATAATGTGTCGCGTATCGCGTCGCGTATCAAGTGTCGATGCTACTTAGCTTACTATTGCCTCTCCCTAGGTCTTAGATCACAAAGGTGAATGCTCGCGCAACAGAAATGCGTCACTCACCATCACTTCCTCGCGTATCGCACTATCAATGTCTACATGTATGTTGCTTGCCCAATTAAAACACATTTTCTTTCTATTCCATTGCTCATGTTTGAAATGGTAATCGATGGCCTGCGCATAATACAATTTGGAAACCTACTTTAATACCATTTGTCAAGGTCCAGGTAGATTTGCCTCGATTATGGGACATGGAAAGGTTGGCGAGCCAATTCACTATGCCGGCCTTTCTTTTCGAAGATGGTTCTCGTGGATTATGTTGCAGAATGCCTTATTACGATCGATCGTACTGTTGGGAGTGCACAGCAGAAGCCTGAGACATTTATCTAGGGGGAAATCGTCAAGAGAGAGTCCAAGTTCAAGCCTGTCAACATATCTAGTTAGACCCACCTTTACTCAAAAGCTTAAATCAATGAGTTATGAGCCAAAGTAGATATATTAGCTGTTCCACACCACACCACTTATCAAATGTGAGACTTTTTTAGCACAACTCACACATGCACTTTAACAATCTCTCCCTTCACGTATGAGCTTAGTATTTTGGGTTTTGGTTAGCTCCCCTTAATTTAGATATCCTTATACATCAACATATCTCAACTTGAATCTCTAAGTCATTGCAGCTATGCACAACAACCAGGGTCATGGTCACTATCTCGTGTCACCAGACCAACTGTCCTTGGTCACTTCTTGCCAGACTAACCGTGATGGTAATTTTCACTCGAAACAAATGTCAATCATAAGATTTGCTTGTTGAGATATTTACCAAATACCAGAATAGATTGGAGGCCCATCAATCAATCATCGGCTCTGATCTCATTTGTCGGGAGTGCACAGTAGAAGCCCAATATATAATGTGGTCCCTGAACTTTTGATTTATTCAATGTAATCTCTGAACTTCAGCCCGATGTGTAATATAGTTCGTGAACTTTCAATTTATTCAATGTGATCTATAGACTTTTTATACATATTTAATTTAGTCTTTGCACTATATAAAAAAATTCAATATTGTTCTTCCATCAATTTAAGATTAGAGATAACTTTGAACATTTTCATTAGACCTGTTAAATGGATTTTAAAGCTCATATATGACCCATTTATTTTTTAAATGGATCATAAATAGGTTAATACAACTTTGAAAAGTCCATTTTAAATGGGTATTAAAGTTTTAAGCCTATCATAAATGGATCTTAATGGGTTGAGTGTGGAATCCATTTCCAACCCACCCATTAAGCCCACTACCTTCTTATAAAAATGTATTTTTTTAAATCGAAATTATTTTTACTTTTATTATTTTTCTCTTTTTTCTTTTCTTTTCTTTCTTTTTTCTTTATTTTCAGTTGGTGGCCGGCCACGACGATAGCCGGCGACCAAGAACTGGCCAAAAATAAAGGAAAAATTTTAAAAATATTAAAAAAATAAAGATATATTAAATTTAATAAAATTATTAAAATGAATACATGAAGTAAATTCAAATCGGATTTTATATACCAAACGTTGAAAAATAATTTCTAGTTCATTTTTAGGTTTCAGCCAAACACTAGAAATTTTTTTATTTTCTTGGATAATAACTTCATGAAAAATATTTTATAAAAATGTTGCATTTTTTTGCGAAAGAAACAAAACCTCAATTTTAAAAAAATTATAAAAATTATTCACTTGCTTTGTACTGTATGAAGTGTTTTTTTTTTTTTTTATAACCTAGGGAACCCCCGCACGGCCGACAGTCGGGGAGTAAACCCTGGGGGCAACACGAGCTAGCCACCACACACGTGCCACCGATTAAGTCACCTTGCGGAGCTCGGGATTCGAACACTCAACCTTTTGCAAGAGGAAGAGTGCGCGCTCAAAGGCACCACCCAGACGGGTGGTTTGTATGAAAATGTTTTAGTAGTATAATTTTAAAAAAAAAGTCATAAGAAACAAGTTTTCCTATATTGAGTTAAATATATAAGTGTTTTAGCAATATGAGTCGGGTCGGGTATAGGTCGGAATATTTATATTATAAAAAATAAGTCATAAACGGGTTAATGGATCAATTTGGGTCGAACCATTTGTGACTCGACCCAAACCTAACCTGACCCACCCGTTTAACAAGTCTAATTTTCATATAGTTCATGAACTAAATTAAATAAATTGAAAGTTCATGAACCACATTACACATTTAGCTAAAGTTCAGGAACAATATTGAATAAATTAAAAATTCACAGACTATTTGTATCATTTTCCTAGATTGGATCCATCCTATTCATATGAGCCCAAGTCATGTGTTGTTAGTGTCATGCCCCGAGGCAAGTCCATGGCACTTGGTCCCGGATCGGCCGTGATTCATGTTGGTGCCGGGGACTTATAATGTGACGTCCAGTTATTATTTTCTTCAATTAAGCACAGGCTAAAGCAATTAATAAATAATAACGAGAGCATAACATGAGCCAAGCAACATATTACATAAGCACGCATATTTTACATGATAGACAAATATATTACAAGCCCTCTTTTACTACAGGCCTTCCTGTCTACTTATTTACATCCGGATCAAGTCAGGTTCTTTACGTGCTATTCGCTCACATATTATCCGCTTAGCTGGGTTAAACCTAGCTTCTCTACCGTCCCTTCTCCAAAAAGAAAAAAAGGTTAGCTTCTTCCCGAGCTTGGTCGTCTCACTATGGTCCGCCCCCACTCCTGTTGGGCATGCCATCACTAGTGGCCCCAGGTGGTCCACTAAATCCCGAAAGAGGCCTGATCACATCTCCATCCATTAAAACGAACCATGCCTCGTATTGATGGGGAACCATCTCGTTCGCACCCTCTTGAACCCAAATGGTAGTACTACACTTACGGTAGGTAATTTCAGTATCATGCAGACATGCATTTCAATTGGGAGACCGAAGCAAACGGGAGGTGGTAGGGCTATACCTACAAAGCTAAAAATATAAGGAGTGAGTTACACAACTCAATAAGTAAAATTCACTATATTTCGGCTAACAAATAGCCTCGCTATTGAATAAGAGAAAACAACCATTATTATTGGCTTGTCGATGATAGATCAATAGTGATGCCTCTTACCTTACCTAAGTAGTAAGCATGGCATGTTCAACTAACAAGAGAACCTCAAGTATGATTTTCAATGTCGCATGCAAATATCAACACATGGGATTCATTATTCCTCAATCCAAATCCATCAGTTCCTTCGGTTTTCATCGAGCATCTGAGCCTCCCTCAGGCATCGCCTCGAAATCCATTGATGACAGCATCGTCTCGAAATCCATCAATGACTACATCGCCCCAAAATCTATCGGCGGTGGCAACGTCTCGAAATCCATCGGTGATGGCCTTAGTCTCTCGTGTGATCATGCAACATACATCAAACAACTTGATTTTTGTCTCGATAACATTAGCCCATGCAATCGTGCAATGCTTGTGTAATCCATGCTCTATAGGGCGAATTGCCTAACATGCAAGGCGCGGTCGAGGGCACGTGGCTCGATTTGCCATGCCAAGCGCCGGCTTGGAGCCGGTCATGGCCCTAGTCTACACGCCTAAATGAAAACCCGCACCAAGCCAAGCTCGTCCCGTAATGCCACAACATGAGTACAAGACCATATGACACCCCGTTTCATGACCCGTATGTGCCATGACTCACGGTTATGATGCATAAGAACAAGCACACAACAAGCATCAAACACGGTCGCCACCCAAGCCCAAACGCGCAACACCACGTCCTAACCAAAACATAGGGAATTCACTTACTACTCGGGGTCCTAGGGTGTTACGGTGTTGGTGTGTGGCCGAGAGAGATGGCTGAGAATGGTGTTGGGACAATTGCCGAGAGGATGGCCGAGAATGAGAGGGAGACCGAGAGGAAGAGAGGCTAAGAAAGACAGGAGAGAGAGAGAGAGAGAGAGAGAGAGAGAGAGAGAGAGAGAGAGAGAGAGAGAGAGAGAGAGAGAGAGAGAGAGAGTGGCTGTTCGGTTTGGGAAAAGGATGAAATGCTATGGAGACTCATCTATTTATAGCTAGAGTTCTCATGATTAACTTTCCAACTGTACCAATGATCTACTCTAAAGTGGCGCCTACAATGTAGGGGAGATCTTATCCAATCTAAGGCTTAATAATTTGATGGTTCAATTAGATCACAAATGTCTCATTTAGGTCATTATACCCTAGCTTAGGATGCATGAGTCATCTTATGCATTAAATTCTATAAGAACACCTAAACTTCTATTATTGGTTCTTCATTAATGTTCTTGTCTTGGCTCTCATTATTGTCTTCTAATCTCCTTGGGCGTGAGGCTTCCCCTAGAACATTCAAAGATACTCAATAATTGAAGATCTTATAAGATAGGATCTTCCTAATGATTAGCCTTTAATTACTGGGTCAAAGTTGACTTGGTCAAATTTTGCTTCTTGCTTCCCAAGGCTTGGCTGAAATGTTCTGGTTCTTGCCCTTCTAGGATGCTTAATTATACACTAAAGACAATCGGCTTATAATTCTCCAAAAATCAATAAATATTTTTAGCAAAGTGCCTAAGTAAATGGGGAATTTCCAAGTTTATAACGATTGACCATCCCGTTCATATCGAGATTTGGTGTATAAATCCCTCCAAATATGACCAATCATAACCAAGCTAAAGTCCAAGTCCAAATGTGCAAGATCGGGCCAGTAGGACTGACCAGGCGTGTGGCCTATGCAATTGGGTCTGACTAGGCGCAAGGCCTGGCACACTGCTAGGCCACATGGGCACACGGCCGGGCTGGTCGAGTGCACAAGCTCGATGCCGGGCTGTACGAGCGGTTTGCCAAGCACAATACCAAGCCATACGAGCAAGGGGCTGATTCATGAGCCAAACACATGCATGACTCATGAATGGGCACAATGCATGGTTCATGGCCAAGTCCATTGGGCATGGGACTAGGTCGGAGCCAGATCTGACGAGCATAATGCTTGACACAAGGGTCAGATACAATGACTGGCACAAGGCCAAGCACAGGGCTGGCCCATGGCCTCTCTGACGGGCACAATGGTCGGTTCATGACCAGGCACAAGGCCTTGGCCGACGCAGCCGGCACATAGCTTGATCCACGACCAATCCACTAGACTGGTGGCTTGGCACATGACTCGTCTATGGCCTACTCGACTCAACGTGACGATCCATGATCGATTCACAACCGGGTCCACGTTCGAGTATTAACGACCCATGGTCGATCTTCAATTGTCATGTAACCACGTGGAATTCAGTACCACGGAATTATTCCATGGTTATCCTGGATCGATGCATGGCTGTGCGGAATCACCCATAACTGACACATGCTGACACTGCACTAATCCATGGTCATCCCGGACCTTTCCACTAACGGCCCTTATGATCGAAAAATCAATCCACAGTAGCATTACTCTAATCGAATTACGTGATTGGAGAGTCATTCCACTATCAATCCCTAGATCAATTCATAAATAATCTTTCGATCGAACCATGACCAACCCTCAGTACACTTATTTCGACTATACTATCCATCCCATTACCAATCCTTGGATCGGACTGCTCGCTCAATCTACTATCATTTACCTTTGGTCATCTAGATCTAATTTGGAGGATGTCATAGTTAGAGCCTATTGAGGCCCATGTTATCTAATGGTGGATGTTTGACCCGTTTTCCATCTTACCTTCCCTATGCCAAACTAGTCTTTACGCGCATGCCACATCACATGAAAATTTGAAAAATAAGCAAGGAAAAATGACACAAATAGTCCTCAAACTTTGGCCAAATGTGCAATGTGGTTCCTAAACTTTTAATTTGTTTAATATGATCATTTAACTTTAATCCAATGTGTAATATGATCCTTGAACTTTCGATTTGTTTAATATGATCATTGAACTTTAACCCAATATGTAATGTAATCCTTGAACTTTAAATTTGTTCAATGCGGTCCCTAAACTTATGACACAAGTTCAATTTAGTCCCAAAATTAGATGAAAATAATCAATGATATCCCTGATTTTGAATTAATGAAAAGGCAACATTAAACAATTTTACATAATTCAGGGATTATATTGAATATGTACCAAAAGTTCGAAACTACATTGAATAAATTAAAAATTTGGGGACCAGATTGCATATTGGTTAAAAGTTAAGAGACCGTATTAAATAAATTAAAAGTTTATGGATCATATTGCACATTGAAACAAAGTTTATATATTATTGTGTCGCTATCCCAATAAGCAATAAACGCAGAAATAGATGACGAAGGAAGGAGAGGTCAGGTAAAGATGGAGATCGAAACACCACGCAAACGAGGGCTTTATTTTCAAGCTTCCAACTATGAACAATAATACAATACGTGAAACAGACTTTCGCACATCCCAAATCCAAGTTTAGATCTTTCCAACGTTTGTATCAATGTTTGTATCTCCAGTACTTATGGTGCAACTCACACTATTGTTACACTGAAATGTTACAACAAGATGAGAAAAGAAAAAACATCTGGAATTTGATATGTTGTGGGGAAGTTTCAGATGCCTCCCTCAATAGTTTCTCTTTTGAGACTGGCTTCGGAGTCCTCTGCGAACATCTCAGACCAAATCGAACCCTGAAATGAGATCCTATGCACCCAGCCCCTCACCTACAGTAGGAAAAAGAAGATCCATTCGATTCCCCAGGAGTAAGAGGGATTGGAACTAGAGCAAGTATCATATCCACTATAAGTGTGATCATCGCCCAGTACTTAATTTCTTTCCTAGCTAAATTAGCTTGTGATGTGATCTCGGACTCTGCGAGCATGCTTGGTTTCACACCTATGTGAAATCACAACTCCTATGTATTCAGCTGTAATCGCTTCCTCGTCCAGGTCAATCATCAATGCTGGTACCCGAAGACTTCGACTCTTCTTCCTCTGCCAACGTTCCAAGACCGAGAAGAAAAATGAGTCATAAAGGAGTCTCCAGTTGCACTTGAAATAAATTACAAAAGATAAAGCATAAAAAAAAGGAGTGTGTTTTCTACTTGCTACTATACAATTACCACAGATGAGGATGACTTACCGAAAAGTGTCCTCACGGATGGCCTTGTCGATCTGCTGTTTTTCTTCTTTAACTCGGCTGAGATGAAAATCAAAATAAATTACCTCATCTTTCTCACAGTTCACTAGAGCAATGTGCCAAGGGGAAATAAATGGGGCAAAGAGAAAGAGAAGAAGACGACAATTTCGTTCTAGGGACTGGATTGTTTTGATGCACCCAACTGGGGTACATCAAAAATCCACGTATCGCGAGAACCTCTCTACTTAAAAAACCACGAATTAGAAAAAATTCCATCAAATATGTGAATGAAATTTCAAACCTTCCATGGTCCTCCATTGGTAACAAAGAAAAAGTTCAAACCTAAGGCTATACATGATGCTATGAAACCACATAAGGCTATTGATCAAAATAGCTTAGTAATTCTGGACTATAATGAAGTTTAGCACTTCCCAAATATCCAAGCTCCTTGGTGGGACCTTCTATTTACGTCACAATTACAAAAAGGAGTGGAACACTCATTGCCTATATGACATGATATAGAAATTTCATTGGATCATTGTCCTTCAAAAATAAAATGAAATTAACCCTTGAAACTTTCCTAACCACAATCTTATCAAAATTTCGATGTGAAATAAAATACTGTTCTTATATAATCAGTGCAGTTCATCTATCAGGTAGAGAGAGATTACTTACCCATCCCAGGGACTGGGTAATCATTGACAATTTCAAAGTTCTTGTATGTGTATCCAACAAAATTGATGTCTTTAGAAGAAAGCATCTGCAAGACACAAGAAAAATTTTAGGAAATGAGGTAAGTTAAATTAGACTTGTCTTGTTTGTCATTAGCAGTTCTCAAACTGGAAGGCCAACCACAAAGCGAGAGGCGATCAGCATGAAATCTCAACAATGAACACTAAGTGGAGTAATTACGATCAACAAGGGACAGACTGGCAGCTACAAGATTGTGATATGCTCGCTCTGGTAGCAGGGAAGATGTCTCTTATTTCTAGATCTACACTAACAAACCGCAATAAAGTACAAGAACAACAAAAGCTTAACTAGGAAATTAATATATCATTCTGAGAGCATAACAATAATTGCTAAATAAGGGTAACCACACCACTTTTTGAATGTGTCAATGGCAAACACAAAACAAAATTTCTAAAGGATCGATATGCTACGCCACTACTGCTCGACCACCCATATGTTTGCAGATCAGTATTGCAAAGAATTGTCTTAACCACAATAACAGTAATTTTGCATGATGTCGGAAAAGCACTGGAGATCCACAGCTATTTAAGCTGTCTCTAACACCCATGGCAGACATGCTCTGTTGGCAAGAGAGAGAGAGAGAGAGATGCATGTGCCTGTATTGAAACAAACTTCTACCAAACTTGACATTGAGAGAGAACAGGCAGAGACATAAAAGCAGACTCACTCTAAGACTAGAATAAGGGAATTCGTATATTTTTAGACATGGGGAGTTGGAGTTGAACTGTGACAAGTCTTCATTTTCAACTATGATGCAAAACATTCCTAAACAGAATTCAAGATTAAGCTCAAACCAATATTGGCAAACTATTCAATTTGTATGTCCTTGCCTTCATGCAAATCTAATATTACAAGGATGGCATGACTTGAAAACTAATTTTTTTAGGTCCCACTAATGGCTCGTCTATATATCTGAAGAACAGGAATATTAAGCTATGTTCAAGTTGGAAGTTCAAATAAATTCAGACATTGTTCGTATTATCATTTTATCTCAAAAGATTGTCAATCATCATAGTATGAGTGAGAAACTGAAGGCAAAAAGGGTGCATCAGGACATATAATATTAATATGCAAAAGATATGAGACGATATGCGTTCATTAAACACCAATCAAACCTCCAACACCAATCTTGACATTGCTATAGAGTTCGACTCACCTTTCTCCATGGACCTGCTTTGCTTGATGAGTGCTCAAGAGTATCAGACTGCTGCCAAAATGAAAAAGGCAGAAGATCTCATAAGCGATATGAGAAGCCAATGAAGTAGGTAATCTAGGAAACATTACTATAAGTATGCAAATAAAGTGAAAATGAAGTACAATTTTACCTCTTCAAATTTTTCAAAATTTTGAGTATCCAACTCATCTTTAACCTCGGGAATAAATGCAGCTTCCATTTGATAAAGTTTATCCCATTCAGTACCCGCAAACCATGGATGAGCCTGGAAAATAGAGAACCAGCTGGATGAATCTCTTACTTATAATTCATTCCGCGGAAAGGGTGAGAGAACATAGAATCGAACACACCGTACAACACCTTTATTTCATGTGCTCCTTTTGAACCCAATCTCTGATTCACATTACACAGAAGTTTGCCAATCAAGTCTTTTGCTTCTGAAGAAAGCTTTGCTTCTTCAGGAAACTTCAAATGAGTTCTCCAGTTCACAATCTGCTTGAATAGAACATACAAAAAAGAAACTGTAAGGCAAGCAAACAAAAGCCCGATGCAGGCAGCCAGACCCAAACGAAGCAATAAATAAAAAAACACACAGACGAAAAAGCATTTGTATTGGAAGTATCACCTAAATAAACTAACTGAACAAATGACAAGAGAAACAACTCCCCGCTACCTTTCACCTATTTTTCTTTTTCTATAATTTTCATGTGTCAACTATATAGTGGGATAGATTGCCATGTTCAATTTAAATGTTATACTTATACCTTTTGTTAAGATCTTGGATGTTCAAGATGCTTTACCAGTGAAACAATTCACATAAAAAAATATTCATATTGCCAACTGATAATATTATCCATACAACTTATTCAAATGCAATATGTCTACCACGACAGATCCAAAACGTCCCTCAACAATTTCATAAAAAACCAATTCCAAAGTTGTGGACGGTAGGCCTTTCTCACCGCCAATTCCACATAGATAAGAGTAAAGTAATGGAAGAATTGAAAGTTGCCTGAAACAATCCTTCCTACTGTTTAATCTTTTAAATAGGCAAAAAACAGCCAATGCATGATCTTAAGTTGATTTACTCCTAGTTCTTCTTCATTTACTATTCTATGGTTTGTAATCCAATCCCAATTCTTTTTCTTCCAACCTCCAGTACACATACCGGAAAATCTTCCAAAACCTGAGGTAGTTTAAGAGAGCCTAACTAGCTCATGCAAGTGAATTCAAAGCTTGACTTGAAAGCCTTTCTAATGAACTAATTCAATTCTTAAATACTTCTTCACAAGGGTCCAAAAAAGTAATAACTTATATCTTGTGCAAAGTAAGTTCATACCGGACCATATTATTAATTGTTGATCTCACAGGCTGCACGTAAATTACAAAATGGAGTGAATTTGTGATGGCCAAGAAACAAAATAGAGAGATTCCACCACAATCTTGAAACATAAGTTCCACTACCACTAAGGGCATGGACACTATAGCAAAAGCGTATCAGTGGCCAGTCATCAAAATCACATTAGTAGCACAAGGATATGTAGCCAACTAGACAAGCAACTTGATGTTGCAGATTCAGAGCATTACAGGCTGATCAAAAGGATTTAAAGTAGCAACTTCATTGTGCAGAGAAACAAAAAGCTAAAAGAATCGTAAATACTTACAAACACATGTATTTATTGGTAGATAATTTATACCTAAAATAAGTGAAAGCACAGAAACATTCTTCAACAGAACTTGTGATAGATGCATAAAAATGAAAGAAAAAAAACTAGGACTAAGTAAATGGCATTTAAAAATAAAATAAAATTTGAATGGCTCCAGGGCTTACCTTCCTACAGGTAGACATTGGGTCATCAGAGTAAAATGGCGGATACCCCACAAGCATTTCATACATGATGGCACCAAGAGACCACCTTCAAAAGAATAGTGAACACAGAAAGGTAACTCTTTAAAAGATCCAGCAAAATGAAAACCAAGAGTGAAAGTAACATTCTCCAAATGCCAAATGCATTATTAGATTATCCAAAGCATGCCGCAGAAACTCAATTGGATCTCCATGAAAAAGATGACAATGTCCAACAAGCAAGAAACTCCATTAATCTCGTATAGTGAATTGGAATACTCACCAATCGCATTCCATCCCATAACCTTTCTTCAACAAAACCTCTGGAGCAATATAGTCAGGTGTACCCACAGTCGAATAAGCCTACAGTATTAGACAATTTAAGCTTATAAGCCAAATTACACAACTTCATACCAAGACTGTGAATCAGAGCTACTATTAAAAGAGGCCAAAGGCAAATCATCAAGATTAGTGCTCAGAATTCTTGTTATGCTGGAATCATACACCCTTCCATTTCCATATAAGAAAGTATAAAAGAGACTACTACAACAGCGCTCCTGAAGTGAGAAGGAAACCCCTACTACTGTCGTTCAAAGAACAGAGCTGCATCAAATTATATTGAGCAATTATGGGATCTTACAAGCATTCTCCTGTTCTTCTGCCAGTGTTGTAATTGCTCTTGTTGTGTACGTCTTGGAGCTGCAGGACGATCGTTAATTTGATTTGATCCGTTAACGTTGTTTCCTACTGAGAAATCCTTTTCTTCCAGAGTACTGCAGTCTAATGGTTTGCATAATCCAAAATCTGACAGCCTGAGGTGCCCAAATCTATCTAGTAGTAAATTATCAGGCTTGATGTCTCTGGAACATAGAACATGAAGGTGGTAAATCCACAAGTTTGTGCCACATAAAAGGATATTTTCTTTCACGTATAACGTCAGCAGAAACGCAAAATAAGACATCTCACACCAACCTGTGTATATAGTTGTGCTTATGAATTGATTCGATAGCTAAAACTGTTTCCCCAACGTAAAATTTGGCTTCATCTTCGGTCAAGGTATCCTTTCGCATAAGTAAAGTCATCATGTCCCCACCCGGTAAATATTCCATTATAAGATAAAGAAACTCATCATCTTGGAAGGAGCAATATAGTTTGACGATGCAATTGCTGTCAACCTCTGCAAGCAGATTTCTTTCGGCTTTCACATGCTCAACCTAGGATAACAAAATTGAACAACAATAAGCACGAAAATACAAGCTAAACCAAGAGTAGGACATAGGTTCCAATATTACTTGGCCTCTACGAAGCATCTCTGATTTCTTGAGCTTCTTCATTGCATATACTTGACCTGTTGTCTTCTCCCTGCAAACTCTAACCTGAAGTCCAAAACAGAAAATACTGTTGTCTATTATCTCTCCAAAGCTAAGAATGACATACAAGGTCAAGGAATACGGTAAAAAGAAAACATTACAAGTAACAGCTGTATATTAAATATATTCATTTCTTTCTAATATGAATAGTAAAAGTCAATAAAGTTTAATGTAGTTTACCAGTAAAATTTACCCTAATGTTGATAATTACGGGATTCACATAGAGTGATAAACTATCATAACCTATTATATCCAAGTTGATTATATAACTATTTGGCAGTGCCCTTATCTGCTTTAGCTTTCACAAATCTACAGTAACTCCAGAAGCAAATGAAAGATGGAGGGGGTTAAAAACTGATTTTCAAGCAGCAAGTCAGTGCAGCTTTTGCAATTCCACCTTTTCTTCATTATGATAAATTCTTAACAGTACATAATATTCTAATAAAAGTAGCAAATTCACTAATTTATTATCCACGGTCAATTGAGTTTTTAACTTTTTGTTATTGCCTGTTAATTCCATACAATGCCATTGAATATAAATTGTCAATAATCGATAACTAAAGCATGATTACAATTCGTAACTTCAGACTAACAGGAATTTGAACACACATTCAGTTGACCAGAATACTTTCAAATCAGATAATTTCTGTGCAAGTTTAAATCTGTTAATTCAAATTCCATTTTTGTCGGAAATTCTTTATGATTGGGAGCTTGATTCTGTTTGCTCAATTTTTTTATTTCTCTATAATGCTAACTGGTATAAGCTTTCTGGGCCAAATCTCATAACTTACCTTTTGGGGCATTCTTTATATGATCATCCATTCATGTCCCTGGTAATGCCATTTAGCTCTCTAAATTGCTCAATCTTTGTCAAAATGCCGCCGGTATCAGAATCTCACCATTGAGCATATCAGAGCGGAGTTTCATCCATATTGACCAAGCAGCTTGGGTAAATTCATCAAGGAAATTCACCAATCATTTGTTTCTTTTTGCTAGGTTCATCAATTGTTTGGTGTTCGTTATTTCTAATATTTCATTCTTGCCTCATGTCAAGGAACTTGAGGTACATCTTATTTTATCCTATTCTTTCTAGAAAACAATTCCAGACTACCAAACACATCCTAAAAAGTTTTCTAGCAATAATGTTCCTATTATGAAGAACTAAATTTATGAACTTAACGCTACTACTCCGTTTGTCCTTCAGAAACAGATTTTATTCAATTTGTTCTCTAAGTTGCACACTCAATACACATTAGTAAGTAAAAAGTGAAATCATGAGAATTATCACAAGAACATTCATGCAACGGTAACTAACCGCGTGCTTGATTTAGGGAGAAGCAAAGCTATAAAGCATACATAAATGATCTCTTGTTAGTCAATGAAATTAGCATGTTCGATTGAAAATATATATATGGGGGAAAAGTTGCCAAAAACATTGAGAAAGGAAATGGTTGAAGGAAACATCACAATCCATAAATAGGAACAGAAGAACAGAAAAATCACCTCTCCAAATGCACCTTTTCCAATCATTGTCAATAATTCGAAATCATCAACACCCATTTTATGTCTTTGAAGACGCATGTACTCTGTTTCTTTCTTCTCCAAGTATTTAAGGAGGTTGTTTTGATCTTCTACGGAGACATCAGCATCTGCCAACTTCTTTTCCAAAAAAATTCGTCTAGAGGAAAAAGTGAAGATTACTAATAAGCAACTTGAAGGAGAGTCAAGAGTAAAGCAAGAATCAGACTACTCTCAAGTATCGGAACCCTCTCAATGACTTGATCAGTAAACTCCTCAAGAGATACTATTCATATATAATGATTTTAGACACCAAGCAAGAAAAACTAGAATATATGTGAAAAAATCTGTTCTTGGTAATGAATTAAGTGGTTGCTAAACTAAATGACACTACTCTGAAGACTTGAGAAACACCAGTATTGCCAATTCAAGAAATCTACAATGAAAAGTGAACAATGTCCAGACAAGCTCCATAGTTCAGGTCATGCATAGCCTCACCCCCCGAAAAAAAATTTCTTTTCAGAGATGGACAAACCCTAAGTCTATTAGCTATTAGGTTTCGAATCAATAAGCTGACCCCCTTATACTTTGGGTAAAAAACGAAATAATTCCTTATAACGTGGAGAAATTGAAAGTCAACATTTGTACTTCAAAAGCCCTTGGAAAGAGGCCCCATATACATTTGAGTGAAATGGCTGGAACATAACAAGATATGGATAAAGCAGGTATTGACCTTTCCCGAGACGGATATTGTTACAGTCTATCAATAAAGGTGAAATATGGAGAGGGGAACCCATTCATCTGTTCTAACAATTCCAAAAATTCAGAAAGATAGAGCATTCTGTTCAATCTCTGACCAGAGAACTTATCTCTATTTCTATTTGAGGTTCGGTCCATACCTTTCCCTCCTCTCCTGCAGATTCTTCATTTGCTCCTTGTAATGGTTCTCGATGTACTGCTTGGCAGCTGTGACCCTCTGCTTGGTGACATTGGAGGGCGCTTCATCTGCCGACACCGAGTGCACGCTCGAAACCTCTCTCCCAGAACCACCCGGCTCCTTCTTCTTTGTATTCGATCTCAACTTATCCCTGGGCTGGAATTTCTGGAGCCAACTCCTGGCCGAATCCATTCCTCGACTTCAATCCGCCCCCACCAAAAAAGAAATTCAGTTTATTTATCACGCAACCTACCAACCATCCGTCACGATACCCCAAATGCGCAAATGCATATTATAAGATGTCCCTGGAGACTGCCAAATTACATGAGCCGGCCTGCCACAACATCTAAATTAACTCGGTCAAATTGTACTTGGCACACCTCGTAAAGAAACACGGCCAGAAATTTGATAACCCCATATGCATCGAGGACCCAACAAAGCAGAAGAAAATCATATATTACACAGAAGCAGCATCTGCCGATCAAGGAGGAGGCAATTCAGCCATCATGGTCATCGTGGTCTCTCGACAAAACGAAGAACCGGACACGGAGGGACCAGACCCACGATCTAAAACCAAGCGAAACGAACAGGGGTCAATCATGCATCAACGAACAGACAGCGATTGAAATCGAAGGAGCGAGAAAGGAGGGGCAACTTACCGGAGTCAAGAGAAGAGCGAGACGAATCAGACCCAAGAATTCTGGGATTGATTCGAACCAGACAGAGAAGCGTGGGAAGGAGGACAACGACGAATTTGGTGGATTGGGAGGAGAGAGAGAGGGAGAGAAAGGAGCACCGATGACACCGATGACTCCGATGACGACTATTCGCTTTTCCCTCTTCTTTTCCTTCCCTTCCCGCGAGAATCTCTCCCCTTCTCTCCCTCTCTATCTCTCTCTCTAACTTGCACGCACGTCGCATTTATAGGTTCTCCATGTTCTCGCTATAAATTCTTCCATTTATTTATTGAAGGGTTTATATCACGAAAAATACATCTATCATAAATTTATGGTAAATTAATTTTTTGACTATTAAAAACCCAAACTGATATGCTTATGATGAATTTATTCTCCGTTACTTCCGTTAAATTTTTCCGTCAAATTCTTGAATTTAATGTCACATATGACAGTTGACGGATATACCAATTTAGGTCATTTGTTATAGGTATATAGTTTGTGATTTTTTATAATATTAATCCAATTTAAAAGAAACTAACGGATGGTAAATTTAATACAAATATAACAATTTAGGATTTTTTATTATCAAGAAATTAATTTTAGATAAATTTGTTGCATGTATACTAATTTCAGGTTTTTGATAGTAAAAAAATTCATTTAGAGTAAATTTATTACAAATATCCCATATTAAGGTTTTTCGTGGTATTAAACCTTTCTTTAATGCCTTGCTTTTCTTTTTGGGCAGAATTAATTTGTCTAGTTAGTCATGGTGGATTTATGGATAAGGAGTCATTTCTTTTGCTTATTTATATAGATTGTGGATAGGCAAAGTTTGCTTATCGGAGGAAAATATATCGGTATGGACTATAATCATATAGTCGAGGTGTATATATGAATTGGTCTTTTAATAAGATCTACCTTGCCTTTAATTTCTATTAGGGTTAATATTACGAAAAACTTTAAATTAGTATATCTGTAACAAATTTACCTAAAACTAATTTTTGACCACTAAAAACCTCAATATGATACGTTTATGACAAATTTACTATCCGTTAAATTGAATTAATATAACGAAAAATCATAAATTGGTATACATGTGACTGATGGAGGATAAAACTCCAAATCAGTATACCCGTCAACAGTCACGTGCCATCCAACTTAGAAATTTGACGGTAAAATTTAATGGAAACTAATAAAGGGTAAAATTATCATAAATATATCAATTTGGATTTTTTGTGGTCAAAAAAATTAGTTTTGGATAAATTTATTATAGGTGTGTCAGTTTGGGGTTTTTCATGGTATTAATAAAAAGTTGAAATCATTTGCTTGATTATGTACTTTAACGAAATTTGTTGAGAGGGATGGGGAAGGGTTCTAAAGTCGCAATCGTGTTTCAAGAGAAAGAGGTGAAGAAAGGATTGGCACGGATGGGGAGAGATCAGAGGGGTTGGTCCAAGCAATCTTATAACTGTGCCACATAGCTCATTGTGACTAGTTAGTATTTTTTAGTGATTGTCATCCCCAAACTTCTATCGCCTACTCAATTTGAATTTACAATGGACAAAAAAATCTTCAAATATATTCTTGAATCATTTGAAATGAACTTCCATTATCCTTCTCAAACAGTTATGTCATTAATTTTATTTTGAAGAAAGGTTCGAATATAAGATAATAAGTTCATGAGTTTTAATTTGCTAGTTTATTATTCGGCAATTAATCAATTACATTAGTTAAATTGACAGTTATCCAAGTTATATTTGCAATAAATATGACCTTTTTTTTTGAAAAAAAATAGATTGGATGTTTGTTAGAATCCAAAATTATGGATAGGAAAAACTTGAATCAGTCTATCATGTACAAGTACGAGCATCAAAGGCCCCTCCCTTTATTTCGCCACTCTTGATTGACAGGGACGTTCTGAAAGTCTACGGAGTTAGGAGTTATTTTCTGGGAGACTAAAACTTTTTTGGGTTAATACTATGAAAATTTTCAAATTGATTTATTTATGACAAATTTACCCCAAATAATTTTTTTGACCACCAAAAATTTCAAACTGATATACCTGTGACAAATTTACCCTCCGTTAAATTGAATTAATACTACGAAAAATCACAAATCGGTACACGTTACAAACGTAAGGGAAAAATCCAAACCAGTACATCTATTAACTGTCACGTGTCATCCAACTTAAAAATTTAACAGTAAAAGTTAATGGAAACTAACGGAGGGTAAAAATTATCACAAGTGCACCAATTTAGGGTTTTCGGTAATTAAAAAATTAGTTTGAGATAAATTTGTTATAAATATATCAATTTGGGGTTTTTCATAGTATTAACCCAACTTTTTTCAAGAACACATAATCCTACCATATTCATTCGCTGAACCAGAAAAATCCACTTACTCCGGAATATGATAGAGTTTGTGAAGAAGCTAATAACATTTATACTATTTTTTTTTCAAATTATATATTAAAGAGATGAACTAGGGCACTAAGAGGGCTTCAGTGAGGTATTGGCGTCCCATTTATCCTCCCATAGATCGCCCTCCCTCCAATAGGAGCGGCAATTTGACCCTGTCTAAGTCAATAATCACACCGCATTGCCAATAGTTGTGTAATCGCAAACATATTTACATTGTTAGAACGTTAACCCAAAATGTTCAACTAACAAGTTGAGAGAGACTATAAAATCATAAACTTGGTAGGCAAGTGATGTGAGATACTTTAACATGTATATAATGATTAGCGATTTTCTACAAACTAAAAATGCTTGTCAAGAACATAATCCAACTGATAAAATCGCTATTTAACATTAGTGATGGAGATGATAATTATCCTTGGTGAATAACCTAAAATTATTATTATTTTTTAAGGAGTAAATCTCCCCATCCTTTCCTCACCTCATATGGATCAAACCGAGTTTTTTTTTTTCCCAAAACCCCCATTCTTTGCAAACCTTTTCTCCCCAATATGGCACTTTCAATCTTTTTTACCTATCAAAAGCGTTTTGTGTTTTAAAAATCCAAGAATCACATAATGGAAATTCGATATTTATGGCATGCTAAATGCAAGGACTATCCTCAAGAATACTTTCCGCCCTTAAGTGAGTGGAGAAGGAAAAACACAACTATTTTTCAGGTAGACCTCTCAATGTCTTAACTCATATTTAATGAGTTGGGTTAGGTTATTATATAAGTTGGTTATATTTAGTAAATGAGTCATAAATAGATTGAGACCCAACTCTATATATCATAAATATATGTTAAATGGGTTCACAACTTATTTATACTTAACCCACCTCTACGACTCTCTCTTGCCCTTTCTCGCACTCACTCGATCTTGCACTCGCTCACTTTGTGCTTTCACCTTAATTTAGGCATGATTTTTTTTTCTAAATTGGGTTAAATATAGAAGTATTTTAATAATATGGGTCAGGTCGAGTATTGGTCACTAGATTTGTATTGCACGGAAATGAGTTAAAACGGGTCAAATAAGTCAATTTGAGTCGAACCATTTTTAATCCGATCCATCCGTTTAACAGGTCTTGAGATACAATGGACATTCCAAATAATTTGCACTTGACTATTTACAAAACAGTGACAACTAAATTGTGAGAATGCAGTAGAGAGGGGAAGTAGAGGAAATATTTCCTAAACAATACTAGTGAGCACAACTATATACGAGATCATTTGAATTTGGACAAAAATGTCTTGAAATACATTTTTAAAAGTATGAATCGGCTTGAAAAGAAAAAAAACTCATTATAATTGTCAATTTAATTTGAAAATTTTATCTCTTTTGGTTTGAACTAAAAAAACAATATATGAAGATAAAATATCTTAAAATAATTTTATTAAATAATATATATTAGGGGTGTGCAAAACAGACCAGGAATCGCTTAGACCAAGTGGTTTGGTCCGGTTCCCGAGAGTATCGGTCCAGTTTTCAGTTCTTAAAAGTGGAATCGGTGTCCAAGTAGTCCAGTTCCCTGTTCCAAGGAGGAACAAGACTAGATCGACTACATATATTTTTTTTTTTTAAAAAAACTAGTAAAATTTGAACTAAACCCGAAGTAAACTTCATCGACATAAATTCATTGACAAAAATTAGTAAAATGTGAACTAAATCCTAAGTGAACTTCATTGATATAAATTCATTGATAAAAATTAATAAAATGTGAACTAAACCCTAAGTCTTTGACCGAAAAAAAAAAAACTAAACCTTAAGTGACCAGTTCGATGGAACTGGTCCGGTCCGATTCCCGGTTCCCAATTTTGGGAATTGGGAACGAATCACCTCTAATATATATTACTTTGTATATACGAATTATTAGAATCCATTTAGTTTAATGTTGAAGTAAGCTGAGAAAAATTACTCATAATGTAAATAACATAAATTTAAACTATTTGGAATATAGTTGATGATATAAAACTATATATAATGGTTGAAAAGTGAAAATAAATCATATATTTATTGCTCCTAATTTTAAATATTGATTCTATCATAACATGATTTAACTTCCTTTGATATTGATTATACTGTACTATTATGATGAAATTAGCTAAAGAAAAATTAAAAAGCTATACTTATAAAAGAAAACGGAAACAAAACAAATAACAATACTTCTTATCAAATTATTTCTAACTCAAAATATATCTTATTTCATTAAATGATTAAATCTAGTACGCAATAAACTCACATTGTTTAAAGATGATAATAAAGTTAATTAACTTTTAAAGGTAAAATAGTAATATACAAAAATAAAATATTGAATATTGAGTATAGTTTGCAAAAGGATGGAGAGTTTTTTTTTTTTTGGTCGAAAAAAAGGATGGAGGATTGAATAGTCCGCTTTTTTATGGTAAATGATATACTAGTAATTAATAGACCCGTAAAACAAGTGGGTTGGTTAGGGTAAAAAATTATACGACCCAAATTGATCAATTTTCATGCCATACAATCTAATCATCCGATCCGATCCGACCTGACCCGACCCGTACCCCACCTATACCGACCCATATTGCTAAAACAATTTTATATTTAATCCAATCTAGAAAATTCATACACAAACTAAGATGAAAGAGCAGAGTGAGTGAACAATCGCGAGAACAAGTGAAGGCGAGAGAGATGGAAGGGGAAGAGAGAGTTATATAGGTGGATTGAGACTAAATTAATTGTAAACTCATTTAATACCTATATTATTTTGGATTTTACCATTTTAAAGCCATTTATAACCCATTTACTGAGTATAACTAACTCATATAATAACTTAGCCCATTAGATATGGATTAAGAATTGGATATATGACCTATTTTGACAAATCTTAATTAGTAGTTGCAAATGGCTCATCCCTGGCAATGGCGTTTGCAACACACATTCGAATCTCTTTAAGCCTCCGATCAGTCCGTTTTAGAGCATTCCATCGTATTGTTACTATTGGCAGAAGCTAACATACTGTTATTCCACTTTTTAGCCAGTTGGGTAATGCGCTTCCACTTTGTTCTCATCGATGAGAAGGAGCTGCTTTCATTTCGTCTTATTTAACTGGCAAGCTGAATCGCAAACTTACAGTTCAATCAACGCAAAAAACATTGAGTTTCACCTATCCAATCATGTCCAGACGAACCTCAGTGAATGGTACCGGCAACTGCGACTAGTAGCAATTGGCAAGTGTTCTCCATGTTCAGCGATGACGATAAATGTAAATGTATCAAGACGTGAACTCGGAAAAATTAGCATATTTTGAGCTGTCAACACACAATTTCTATGGAGCTGGGATATGCTTCTTGATGTTGAGCCGGGATATAGAAGAATAGCAACAATCACAATCTGTGTCACCAAGACAGCAACCTTTTTGACACATACCTAAATAAAGAACGTCGGTCAACCTTTTTGACAACTTTGTGCGCAGACCAAAAAAGGCTGGGTGAGAGCTCCTGTTACCGCCATTCTTCAAGAATAAGGCGACACCCCCAGCAATGCCTCCAAGCCAGCTAATTGATGCTTCAGGAATTGATAAACTGATTCGGTTGTCAAGGAAGCTATTCGAACAATGATCCCTCCTCCCTGTACACAAAGTATCATCAGGCTTTAAACATTAATTATCAAAGGCACCTTGAAAACACATCTAAGCTAGTGGTGTCTGTGTCTACAAATTTGGTTCACACTTGTTGCTTTTACCATACGATATCAAGGCAACTAACTGGGAAATGATCGAGCCACCAAGACATTGACACAGTTTTACTTGTTAAGGACCAGTAAAGGCAACAAAAACCATTATAACTTGGCTATAGAAGATAAAGACGGCAAAGAATAACCTATATAAAAAGCTTATTAATTCTCTTGGACTAATGACCTAAGAGCGGGAGTAAGAACTGAAAACTGAACAAGCTGAAGATTGAAATATCTCAGACAAGATACTGAAAAGCAAGATGAGCAACTAAAACAAATATCATATGTCAATCAAACCAACTGAGACAGCATTGCAGAATGCAGCTCGCCAGGGTGACATCTATAATCTTTTCTGGAAGTTCAGACTCAGACACCCGCCCAAGGGTTCAATGATCACATACCTAATGCCAAGCTTTTATAATCTCAAAAATCGATTTCAGGAAAACAGCAAGAACCTCATATTATTTTAGTGCAGAACTACATTACTATTTTCAAATGCAGGAAATAGAAAAGGAAATTCCCTACTTCAGTGGTCTATAATGACCAACATGTAAAATAAAAATTCATTGAAAGGTTTGCAAGATGGTTCAGGTTTCGAAAGCATTAGGTTTCTGTCAGGAATGATTTTGAAAAACTTGGGTCCAAAACAACGTAACAAATGGATTAGCAGTGTATAGTTCCCAAAACCTTATCCCATGAAGCACCCTGATTTTGTGCTCGTCAATTAAAAAAAAGGGTACCTTATGGCCAAAAGCACTGCAAGACGCTATTAAGGATGGTTTTTTGGCAAAATCACGTGTATTGGAAGTTATCTGGCGATCCCATCGAACAGGAGAACCTTGTAGTTGCTCAGCCATCATCCTCTTTACATCTTCTTGAACTTGGCCTTGAATATGCCTCAACATTGGCCTGCAAAGAAGCAAACGTTCAACGGTATATATGGAAATAAGTTTCTCGTGCAGTCAATAACCCTGATATCAGCAGTACAACTGAAAAGACTGTGCAATGGGAACTTTGAAAGCCCGCTATATTTACCCTAAAAGTACAACCATTGCAATGACTTGATAATCCTGCATGCGTTCTGCCAGAGGAACAATACTTCCCTGCTCTAGCAATACCTGTTCAAATATTTGATTAGTCAAATGAAGTCACAGAAGAGCAATCTTCATAAGCGTAAGCCCGAAAAGGGAGGCCGTAAACTCATATTGCTTCTTTCTCAACCTATCCATAACACAAATTGCAATTATCGGAACATCATTCATTGGAATTCACACGTTTCTATCCTCCTTTTTATTTTTGCATTCTCACAGGATAGGGCCAAAAGTATTAGAAACAGCGGGTACTCTTAATACTAAAATTCTGAAACAGATCCGGAACTATGGAAAAAACAAAATCATTACCGTGTCTAGAAATAAAGGCTGATCACCCTCTAAGAAAATGTTGTTGGTGCTCTTATAAAGCGTGAAATCCCATTTTTCTCCGCTTTCATGCCGTCCGCTTGTAATCCAGTCGACTAGGACCAAGTTTGAATCTGAACGCACCCTAAAAACCTGCTTTTGGAAGTACCTCGCAGTGGAAAAACAAGTCACTGGATCCGGAATGAGAACCAACATGGAGTCGCTCCCAATTTCTGCCTACTGCATTGCAATAATATAGCTGTGCTGTCACATAGGAATGTAATACCATTCGAAAGTTACACTTAATTTAACAAATTCGCCATGACTTCAGCTAACAAAAAAAGAGGATAAAATCGCACTGCCATGCAACAACCGGGAAACCAAGATAGTAATAACAAGAAAGCCTCAAAAAAGGGGTACGGAATACCAAAAAGCGTGAAATCATAATTACCTCAAGGTACTGTTCAGAGCATTTTGATCCCAGAGACTTATAAACCTGCAATACCCTTAACTTTCAAGCATCGGAAGCAAATTCACAACACCGAAATCCACAGAGACTGCACTACTACATCCTAAAGCTGCATCGCTTGCAGATTCCAACAACATATATTATTGCCCAATCAACAGAAGCTGGAAGAACCAACCTTAGTCGAAGATTGAGTTGTTAAGACAGCTGTGCAACCATCTCCAATCTCAAGCTTACAAGAAATAGCATCTCCCTAAATCAACAACAGATCAATTCCCATTAAACATGCAGTTCTGAACCATTTCCCCTCCATCGAATATTCATCATGAGACCGCCACACGGACCCATCGAAAAAACACCAAACACGACACGACCCGACACAACGGACTCGAACCTCACACTAACCAACATGCCTTCACACATTTCTAGTAAAGATTTCAAATTCTTGAATTGCCAGTTCAAAAATATTATGAAATTTGGGAAGTGAAAACGCACGGAGACGATGCCACCGCCATAGGTGAGAGCATAAATCCAAACGGCATCGACACAGGAAGGACCCACCTGGAGAGACAAGCGATTCAGTCTTTTAAGTTTTGGCCGATAGAAGAAAGAAATGAAAAGGGCATGAACAAGACCGAGGAAAAAACAAGACTGAGCAACCTTGCGAGGGACGATGAACTTGAGGGGATACTTGGAGAATGATTTGGTGACTGTCGACTTGCCCCTCACTTTCTCTATCACTATCTTCCCCGTTTCCATCTCCTCCTCCTCCTTGTTCATACCCTCCCACTTCCCCAGACGAAATGAAAATGAAGCAAAGATCCAACATATCAAGGGCCTAATTCCTTAAAAAAATCCCCAATTTTAGCTTTTTTTCTAATTATATTTTAAACTTTTTTTATCTTATAAAAAATCCTAAACTTTTATTTTTATCCCAAATCTACCCAGTTAACTTTTTATCTAATTTTTTAATATTACTTTTTATTTTTTCGAATTTTTTTAATTTTTTTTCCTTTCTTTTTTTTTGTTTCACCTTTAAGTCGGAGGTTGAAGGTGAAATAAAAAAAAAAAGAAAAGGAAAGGAAAAATAAAAGAAAAGAAAAGAAAAAATAAAAAAAACGAAAAAATAAAAAATAATATTAAAAAATTGGACAAAAAGTTAACTGGGTAAATTTGAGACAAAAGTAAAAGTTTGAAATTTTTTATGAGACAAAAAAAGATTTGGGATATAATTGGGATAAAGGTTAAAGTTGAGGGTTTTTAGGGAATTGGGCCACATATCAAGTGGGTATCGATGTGTTTTACTTTTTGTTATTTAATTTATCAAAAGTGCATAAATCCTCCTTGTTAGTCAATTTTGGGCTCATTATTCTTTTTATAAGAAAAAAATCTAAAAAATCCTAGATTTATTACATTTTTTATCGATTAAATCCTAAACATTTCAATTGAGTTCTAAATTATTTCATTTCTTGTCAATTGATTGGCTGAAAATTACTGACGTGGACGTTGGCTAATCTACGTGGCGCTAACATGGATAATTTTTAACAATAATTTAATATTTTACGATTTAATTTTTATTTTTCCTTTTTTTATTTTTATTTTTTTTCTCCCCTTAAACCTCTACTAGCCAGTCGCCGGGCCTCAGCAATCGACCAAAGGTGAGGGTGGGGAGGTTGCCCTCGCCCTCGCCAGCCATTGGTGAGGGTGAGCCTCGTCGGCCCTCTGGCGAGGCTACTGGGCAAGGCTCAACCTCGCTTGCCTAGCAATGGCAAGCTTCACCATGGCTGGGCGAGGTCGGCCTCACCAGCCCTCACCTTTGGCTGACTGCTAAAACTCGACAACCGGCTAGAGGAGGAAGAACTGGAGAAAAAATAGGAAAAAGAAAAAGAAAAAGGAAAAAGAATAAAAAAATTAAAAATTTTGAAAAATATTAAACTACTATTAAAAATTGTCCATATTAGCGCCACGTAGGCTAGCTGGAGCCCATGTCAGCAATTTCCGGCTAAAATTAGCTTAATTGATAAGAAGTGAAAAAGATTTAAGACTCAATTGGTAAAATTAAAAAGTTTATTATTGAATTGATAAAAGTGTAATATGATTATGACTTTTTGAACAATTTTCCTTGGTAAGTGTCCCCACTAATGCTAATGAGCAAGACTATGTTTCCCTTCTTTCTGAGGACTTTTGCTTCTACCGAAAAAGAAAAAAAGTCGATTCACTATGCATGACAAACACTTGCGAAAGATTTTATACGTGACAATATCATATCGAACAGGAAATAATACATAATTTTAGAAGGGTCATGTTTTTTAAAAATAATTCTAGAGATACTAAGATAGATCAATTTGTAAATTGACATGCCAAACTGTAATTGGTTATTTAAATTTATGGGCTCATTGAACCTTCCAACATAAAAACTTCGGGAAAAGAACATTACAAGTGTCAAAAGTTATGTAAGACGCTCACTTTGATGCCAAAAGTTTTTGCTAGCTCATTTAAGTGCCAAATTGAAGTAAAAATAATCACTTAAGTGTCACCAGTGAAAAATTCTAACCAAATTATTTACGTGATTTTTATAATTAAAAAACAATTGACATGCCATATTTTTTAAAACGTAGTCCACGTGAACATCATAAATGATGTCGTTTTTCCATCCTACGTGGCTTGAACAAAAGAAATGACGTCACATAGCCTTTAGCCAAAATGACATCGCACAAGATGGATCAAAATTGGGGCATCGAGTTCCTATTACTACATACGAACTACTCTCCTTGTTGATTGACCGTTGCTTGCTCACTCGTCTGCCGTCGCTCACTTGCCTGTCGTCTCTATAACTCTCACTTGCTCAAGTTTGTCATATTCTCTCCCGTACTCAATTGGATGGAAAATTTAGTGCTTTGATGACAAAATTAGGGCTTGGTCCACATGCAAAAAGGGTTTTTCATGCTAGAGAAGGAATCGCGAAATAGGGAAGTTGTGATTGTGGGAACCTCACATTGTTTAATCAATTCAATGTTATTGTGGGGACCAAATTGATTAAATCAACTTCATTAGTTTCTTTCTACAAAACTACAACTGCGGAGTTAATTCTTTAATCAATTAGTTATAATTGTGGGGACCTACACGTGAAGTTGTTGTCCTTTATACTATGTGGTCCCAAAAGGCTAATGACTTTAGGAACTTTTGCTATAACAGTCAACTATGAGTTTGGAACAGCAAAGAATCCTTGAGTCATGGCAGAAGCTCGATAGTATAGCCCATATTGGAAGGTGTTTTACAAAGAATGGAGTGAAGAACTATTGGATGAGGAAATCATCCTTGAGACCCCAAACCCGTCTACTCAGATTGTGCCTTTCGCAAGAAGTACTGAGGTTAACATGCAGGATGCTAGCAGCAAAGAGCAAGTCTAATGGGAAGGAAAAGATAACAGGGGAAGACAGTTGTCAGTTGGAATGTAAATCAGCAAGAAGAGCTCCATTCAATCACGATCATCAGAGCCTATGCAGTGCAGGGAACTTACCCTATATCCTGAGGAGGTACAAAGGAAGAAATTTAAAGAGGGTAAATTTCCTGCAAGGAAAACACAGGAGATATTGTCCTTAGGTACCCCAAGTGGGTTAGTCTGCTGGTTCTAGATGAAACGCGGTTCTTGGACACTCGTGTCCAAATGATAACGGAATCTTTGGGTCAATCCGACCCACTAATTTGACGACACCAGTAAAAAAAACTCAAAGTTAAATTAGACACATCTTAATGGGTTTTTGGAGTACCCATTATGGACCCATTATTTATGCCCACAACCAAGAAGGCCCATAGCTTGGGCTTTAAAGTAATCGCGTTTTCGACTGGCTGATGGGGAAGCGATTTCAAGCCACATGGAGTAACAGAAAAGGCTTTGATGTTATATACCAACTATTATATGATTTATTTTTGGATTTGGGTTGTTAATACTAAATCCATATCAAGTTACTATTTATTATATTTGGTTGTTAAAAAAATGAACCAAGCATTTTTATTTTAATTTAAAAATAAATCCTGATTATTGGCGCGATTTTTTTTTATGAAAATAGAAATTCTTTATTTTCTCATGTGCTATTTTTTCATGTTTAATTTATTTTTTTAGTTTTTTTTCATTATGCTAGTTTTCATATTTAAGGAAAAATTGCTAAAAATTGGAGTGCGAGTTGGATATGGGTCTCTAAATCTTATATTGCACATAAATTGATCAATTTGGATCGGATTATTTATTGACCTGACCAACCGTTTGACAAGCATAGACCATAAGGAGTGAAGTGTAAAAGTTCTCTAGCAAAACCGAGACTAATGTGCAATTTTACCATAGAACCGAGCCTTCACTTCTCATTTGTTTTCTGGAAAATGTCACTAATTGTCAAACTTTTAATTTATTTAATGTGATTCCTTAATTATTGTCTAATATATAATGTGATCTTTGAACTTTCACTTTATTCAATATAGTTATAGGATTTTTATTATATGTTTAACTTAGTCCCTGGACAATGTTATTTTGAAGTTAAATTAATGAAAGGATAATATTAAATATTTTTATTTAGTTCGGAGATAAAATTGAATATGTATCAAATTTTTATAGAAAATAAATTGAAAATTCAGGGATCATATTGTATATCGAACTAAAGTTCAAAAATCATATTAAATAAATTAAAAATTTAGAAATTATGTTATACTTTAAGTCAAAATTCAAGAGTTATTTGAGTCATTATCCTTTTCGTGTCGTGCACAATTTAGCGCGAACCCCCAGTCCGCGAGTCTCCGATGAATTCGACTGAATAGGTAGCGAGCAAGCTCCGGAAGCCGAACACCAAAACCGCATGTCGGTGCAAGAGCCATCATCTTCGTCGCCATCGAAGGGAACGAAACGGCGGCGGGACGAAGAGGATGCGGCGGCGGCGGCTGATGACGCTGAAACCGCCGCATCTGAATCTCTAGGTGAGCTGCAATCTCCGATCATCCTGCGCTGTTGTTTCGCTTTTTGTCCCGTTCCATTCGCCGGACGATGGTGTTGTTTGATTGACGGTGCTTAGGGGATTTGATCGGCAGAGCAGAGTCTGACTTTCAGCGACACGCTAGTTGCGCTTCGCATGATGCGAGCTCAATTCCCTCGCATGGACAAGGTTGGGGATTCGTTCTGATTGTGTTGCGTGTGCAAGTATTGGCAATCATGTTAGCTCTCCGTTACTTCTTCTTTTTAGCAATTTTGGTTGCGTTTTCAGGTCTCGGTTCGGCCTTTTGTATTGCGGTCGCAGTTATATAGCAGCGTCGTGGACAGAACTCAGGTGGATAGAGAGTTAGAGGTACAATTGCATCTGTGTGTGTGTGTGTGTGTGTGTGTGTGTGTGTGTGTGTGTGTGTGTGTGTGTGTGTGTGTGTGACCGGTGAAGGTTCAATTCGGAAAATGGCTAGCTGGAGAAAAATGCTTTTGATTAGTATGGGGTCACTTGCAGTGGTAATGATATGTGAAAACAAGAAAGAGAACAGCGGTTCTTTAGTCACAGCGATCTGCTTGATGGAAGAAACATCAGTCAGATTCTTTTACATTGGAAAGCTCCTTCACGATGAGTACTCTTCAAAGATGTTAGTACTTTTAGGTCGGCGAGGGTTGAATTGAAACTGAAAATGTCAAATAGTGCAATACATCATGCTAATTTGATAATCGCAAATAAGATCGTTACACAATTATGTAGGACAGAAACAGATGCTTTCCGGGATTGACCTTCCCTCCTATCTTGATTATAAACATATTGATATTCAGTAATTAAGATTTTGACCCAGACACATTTGAAGGTGCCGTAATCTGTATTAATGGGAACATGGAGATATTATATTTGGACTCTTTATTATTCTTGCCCCAGCCACATTTCCATCCTCACATTGTTATCTAGAATGAGGTAATGTTTGTTGATCTCTTCATTTAATAACCACATATTCGGTGGCATAATAGATGGCAATCGTGCTAAGGCAAATATATGATTTTTATTATGGAAAAAGAAAAAGTCACAAAGAACCAATCACTGGCTTTAATATTGTGGAACTGTGCTTAGAGACTGCCAAGAAGTTTACTGGCTTCATCATTTATAAAATAGTCACTTTTTTTAAGACTGCACGTGTGGGTGGATTTTGTTAATAACTTTCCTTTAAGACACTTGCCAACCAACCAATAGAAGAAATTTTTAATTATCAAAGCACTCACTTATCTTGTGATGTGTGTAATCAATGCCTTGACCAATTTGTACTTTGCATTCATTATGTCCGTTGACTTTAATCATCCTCTGTCTGTTACCCCTGTTCTGCTTTCCAAAGTTTCGTTGAACTGATGTTTGATCTGAATTACTTCTTGCAGTCTCTGAGAAGGACAAAGGTTTTGCGCATATTCAAACTGAATACTGGACAAGATGATCATGCCATAATGTTCTTAGATGATTATTTAAATCAGGTGAGTCGCATAGGATTTTACTTGTACTCATATAACTCAAAATGGACACTCTCTGTCATCTATGTTGTTGAAAGCACCTAGCTGGAGGATTTGAATTATGCAGGTGGAGTTTGAGCATGATTGACTTTGAATTTAGTCACATGTAAGCTACATATTAATATATTCTCTTCGATTTTGGTTTTTATCTTTGGCTTCCTATAGATAGAAAGAGTTGTGAAAAGAATGGAGGAAAAGAATGTACATGATCTTGAAGTTTTCGAGTGGTTCAAGATACATGTAATTGACACAAGGCTGGAACCAAACATTTCACACCAAGACCTTGTGAGTCACTCAAATCTTCAGTCATTTCATTTCTGGTTTTAGATCTTTTAATCTTGGGAGTTGTTGAATTGGACATGGACCATTGTGTACTTATGATGAGCCTGAACAAGAAGTTGGGAGGGAGACCTGGCAATTTTAGCTTTAGCTTATTTGAGTTGTCTCGTGCACATCAGTGCGTAGCTTCTCTTCTTCCATGCTCATCCTTTTACCTCTTCTTTATGGAATTGCTTTCATGTATATCTCTTCAGGAATATATAAGAGGTATATCTGTCACCTTTAGTTTTTTCGGAAATGTGAACGAAATATTAGTGAAACCAAATGCTAGTTGTTTTTTACTGTCGATCTCCACATTACATATCCTGTTGAAACCTGACCCAGCTTCCATTGTTGATCCTAATGTTAGAGAATTCGTCAAATTTCCATAATGGATTTAAGGACCAGTTCCATTAGGTCCACTGATCTTTCTAGTGTTTTTAGTTTGTCATCAAAATGGATCGAAAAGTTTTTTGAAAACAGATGGTAGCTGCAGTCTCTGGCTTTGATCTCCGCACCAGGTGTTGTGTTGAAACTTGACCCAACTTCCATCTTGGTTGTCATTTTAGAGACCTCATCTCATTTCTTTGATGGATTCCAAGACCGGTGCCACGAGTTCCACCAATTTTTCAAATGCATTATGTTCTAAGTATTCCATGTCGTCCTCTATGATGATTTATATCCATGAAAGGAGTTCTATGATGATTCTGTAACAGAGCACTTTATAAAGTGGGAACTTCTACACCCGAACTTATATTTCTCTACTGGACTAATAGGGTGCTCCTTTGCCACAAGTCCTATGCGAGTGCCTTGGTTCAATTCACACGTCAACATAGGGTAGGGTTATTTTAGACTTTTCATATTTTTCTTATCTTTCATAATTTTTGGATGGTGCCATCTCTAGCGCTTGTAACATTTACTCTGGGTAGAATAGATGATGCCTGAAGTTCTTTAGGGAGTTCAACTACTCAAACTCTCCTACCCAATAATCACTACTGTTGACTAATACAACTGAGTAGAACTGTTTCTCACAACTCGCTTTCATTTTTGCTCATTTTAAATGATCCTGTAAACTGTGTGCGCGCCTCAGCATTGAGGCATTATGCGCTTGAGTTGCCTGGTCTATTGCTTGTGGCTGAGGATCACAAATGTTGCACTCCTTGGAACTGGGCCAACAGCCCAGACAGTGACACCCTTGTAATCAAATGGCTTCCAAAGTCCAAACACAGCTGGAAACTGTCAACATCGTACTTGATTCTCCACAGTTTATTTGTGCAACTTTAATGAACAGAAGTGCCATGAGCATGTGAAACCTCTTTTAAAGTGGTGCTTATAAATAAATATCATGCTTTATTAGCATGATAAGTTTGATTCTTTAATGAGAGGAAAATTTCCCCCTCTGTTATCCATAAATGAAGGGATATGGCTAGCTAGGTATGATGCATGGCAGCAGACTGAATCTTTTGCCTCAGTTGGCTGCCTGGTGTGAAGTTGCTGTGGTTCTTATTTTGCTTGAATTTTATTCAACTCTGGTGCTTGGTAAGACATGTGAGTCCAACTGTATACATGCATTAGCATTGTTTCATTGTGAAAAGATATATTGGAGAGATGGCTTAGTCTGTTGAAACTAAGATTACGATAGCCCTGACCAAGCTGTCGTAACCCCAATGTTCGTCAAATTTTGGTTTACTTCATGCTTTCTGCACACATGATCATAATAATAAACTTACTTGTGGCAGTGTTCTCTTCTGTCACTTGGAGGGAAGGTGAAAGACGAACATATCTCTGTTCTCATTAATGGAGGAGTTATTGTAAGTGGATATGTGGTGATTATTTCGTCATCATTACCTTTTGTCTTATAAATGCCTTTAAAGTTCTTTTAAAGTCTTGTCATAAAAAAGTAATGTCTGTAATGTTGATGGTTTCACGTCAGCGATATGCTAATACTTGCCTTTTTCAGATTGTGATCACCTCTCTACAATTGCTAAATCTTTTGTTGGTCTATGTTAAAACAACGTGAAACTAAGTGAAGTGATAGGTAAACAGAACCAACCTAACTAAAAATGCTATGTATCCTCCTCAATCATTTCTCTGTGTTTTATCCCTTTTCGATTTTTTGAAGGTCCTTGGTCATATGGCTGTAAACCTTAAGGAGGGAGACCATTTTGAATGTACAAGTTAGGAACAATTAAGAACACTGTAAGCTATTGAGGAAGCTGAGGGTAGCTTATGCTGCACGAACAACGTCTGAGTATTCTCTATGTATGTCTTGTTCACAAATTCTGGTAATCAACTAGTTCTCTTTTTGACACATTCTAAACAAAAGGAAAAAAAAGTAAAGGAAGAAGCACAGTTTCTTGTACTTTTTGTTTTCTTTAATTGCATTATTATTGCATGCCAAACCATAAGGCATTACATTGGGTAATCTTTGGGAAGAAACTGTCAAGCAAATTTGTCTTCATTTTTGGGATAAATTTACTTTAATATTACACTTTATTAGATTTAGATATATGAGGTCCCTTGTAAATAATGACTTTGTTGAGCATAAATGTCTTGCTGTTCCTTGTACATATCTCCATAGTGAATGCATCATGCATGTAACACTGCCAAATTTAGCAAAATTTGAAAAGATTTACTGATCCACCGTCTAGATTTATTTTTGTAATCTCGAACAATGTTCGACTTTCTTGAGTATGTTTCTTTCTGACACTATTGGTCACTTTCAGATTCGCCAACTTATTGATCCAAGCATGTACTGGTTTGCAATTCCAAATGTGGGTTCATTACTTAAAGGGCTCTCCCAGGTACACAGAAAAAGCATGTCATTCCTTCATTGTTGGAATCTTTAAAGTTTAATTAATAGCCTAATAGGAAAGGCTAAAAATTTTTAAAAGCTCCAATAACCAAACTATCGCAATTACATAAATTGATAATTAAATGTAAAAATCGGAAAGGATTGTGCTTTTATTTTCCTGAAGTTAACAATCACACTCTTATAAGTACAACAAGCTCCATCCATGCAATCTAAGAATCTCCATTGCTAGTACCCGCTAAATACAAATCTACAGTTTCATCAAGTATTTCCCACTAAATTTGGGTTGCTACGTGGATTTTTTTATGCCGTTCTGCTTTGCCCTGATCTATAGCCTACATAACATTCAAGTAGATGAGACCTTTTTTCCAGATACCTTCCCATGTCTCGATCCTGCACTTTACCTTCTTTTGGCCCAATCCCTGCTCTTTACTTTAAAGCTTCATCATACGTCACGTCTTCTCAATTCCTCTGCTAGTTTTTCACTTCACAGCTGGTCCCAATTGGCGGACATAGGTGCATTAGGTAGTTGACAGGCGACGCTTATATTTTGTCGAGACTCTTGGACATGGATCCTATATGAATATAATTAATCTGTAATGCTATATGTGGGCTTGCTTCATCAGTGGAGTGAGCAGATTATAGCCTCAAATTGCAAAAATACACTGTAGAAAGTAATGGAATAAACAGCACTATTCTGTTCCATTACACATGTTTTATATTTTTCCTGTGCCTCAATCCCAACATAGCATATGAGCATTCTGGTGCCAACACATTGCAACACTAATCATTTCTCTACTATATTGGTAAATTAAGTGTTGTCAGTAAACTAATCTAAGGATATCTAGCATTACTCTTTTCCGATTTAATAGAATAGTTAGTGATTTTTCTCCTTTGGGTTGAGATAGGTAGACAATTAACAATATACATAATGACCATATCTTATTCTGAATTCTTCCAGGTAACTAGAGCACGAAGTGTATTCAATACATGGTTTCTCCATGGTCAACTAATGCTGAAATTGTTTGAGTGTATAGGCTGCTTTCTCTCTTTCACTCGTCTGTGAGTAATTTCCATCAGTTAGATGAACATAATGGCTATCCTCTAGGTACCTGGTGACCCAGATTCCTCAATCTCAAATTGACTTAAGCATTTCTCCCAGCTAGGTCGAACTAGGTGTTTTAGCCTTGGTGGTATCCAGTAGAGCATTAATGTCAGTTTAACCATTAAAATTGTTATTGGATTTGCCCTAGATTGGAAATGTTGGAGAACTTAAAAATGTAAGATTAAAATCTCTAATTTCAATATAATTTTAATGTTCAAACAGGTGAAAAGAGCTTCTGAACATTTACAAAGAAATCCATCTAAGAGATAGCGACCTAGATAAACTATTGCTAACTATTTCTTTTCTTTTCTTTTCTTTCCTGAACTAGGGGAGGAAGGAACTCCTTTCTCTATTAAGCCGTAGGAGGTACAAAGAAATGATGTTGGCACCTTTAGAGAAAAAGAGACTTCGACTGTCTCCCCTCGATATGAGATTTCATCTTCGCGATCTGATTGGCTCAGGTCACCTGAAAACTCTTAAGACACCGACTGGCTTAGTTGTCCGGATTTCAAAGGAATGAGATCTGTAGCAGCATGTTATCTGCTTTTATTCCATCTGGCAAACTTCATGCTTCACATTCAGTTGTAGGATTTGGAAAGAGGTTTGGTTTCTCAAACTGTTGTAGTTTATCTTATATGGCTAAATAAAAGTCGCTCTTATATTTGTTCTTTCTGCTTATGACTGGATCAAAGGAAGTCCTAAGGTCCACTGATCTGACAATAGGCCAAAGATTCAGAGAGTTGCATGTCCCAGTAAAAAGGCTGTGACAATGTGAGTGTATCCTCTTGTAGGTGTTATGTCACATTTTTCTTTGTACTGAGGGTCCAGGACTGTTGCAAGAAATTGATTTCTTCTTACTGCATTATTATAAATGCCTCTCTTCAGAGGATTGCTACTCAAACGCGTCAACTTGAAAAATTTCTCTGATATCCTCCTCAACAATTTTGTTTCTAATGGATTCACCGTACGGTTTATTTGATGTTGGCACACATCATAAACTTAGTTTTTTTATTTCCAACATGCATCCTAGCATTCGTGTCAAAGTCACCCCCCTGTGGTATTACAGTTACCGTTGAGGATAATGATTTTCAATGCAGAAGAGAGCATTATATTCTGTAATTACCCAACGAAGATCTATGCAGTGCAATTTCAAATTACTTTGCCCCAGTAATTTTTTCATAATTTTTCTTTCTGATTTCTGATGCTTTCAATGGGAGGACGAGTTAGATGTTTGTTGACACCTAAATTTTAATTAGTCATTTAGGAACAATTGCATACAAAATTAGGGGGTCGATCCCGACACCTAGCAAAAATATAATTAGATGACATAACACATAGTTTTTAGGAGCATTTATCATATAGTTTGATTGCACAGTGATTGGATTAACGTTAGATGGGTCTAATTGGATGGGTCGAATATTCTGAGTTTATTGGACTGCTACAGGTATAGTTTTGAGCTCGATTAGTTTGTTTAGGTCCATGAAATAGAATTAATTGAGCCCATGGTCAGAAAATATATTGCGCCCAATTCAGAAATTAATGTTACTAAAATTCTGGTTAATTAGCATAATATTTCGAAATGGTGTGATCTTTCGAACACTCGTGGCACTCGATTCTCTCGGTTAGGGATAAGAAAAGAAATAAAAAAAAAAACAAAAAAGGATTTGATTTCCTTTGTATCTCCGTGCAAAAGGGAAACAATAAAATACAAAAAAGGAAAGTGGAATCTGGTCGCATCCATGGGCGTGAACAAAAGGCCCAAAAAAAATATTGAAAAAACGGCCAGAAGATAATATATTCTAAAGGGAAGGATCATAAGGGGGGATTCGGAGATCACAAAAGCAATTGAGCGAGGTGGGCTAGGTTCTTTGAGGAATCTGATCACGCACGAACACAGAGAGAAAGCAAGAGAGAGAGAGAAAATACAGCTAACATACATCGGACAAAGAGCATCCCTTTGGTCCTTCTTCACGTGAATCCTTCACCAGCGTTGACCGCTCCTTCATCACCCAAGCTGATCTTGACGAGCCCTCCACCTCCACGTGCAGCAGCAGGTCCAGCGAGGAGGATGGCGTCCATTCCTGCATTGGTGTTTGGCCACCTCTTGTGCCTGAGCCGTGCCTCGAGATCCATTCTTGCGAGTAACTGGCGATACTGACGCCCTCCCTGGGGTTTCTCTGGTGTTCCAATTTATTACGCCCGCGAAGCCTCGCTGTTGTTTCGCCTAGCCTTGCTGCAACCAACCCGTGACGACGAGGAGCTCTCCGTGTTGTTGCTGCTACCATCTACTCAATGCACGCCATAATCCAGCCCGATGATAGCTAGCCACGCCGAGCACCCCACATCGTGAGCAGTCCCACTGCAAGACGTCTCGCCGTGCGCCACCGCTGTCCTCGTGGCCGCGCCTGCCGCTCGTCCCGTGATCCGCAAACTCGATCTGGCATCAAGTTCGAATTTGGAAGATATCCGCAAATTAGGTAAGGTGATTATCGGAATATTTTCCGAAATATTTAATTTCCTAAGTTTTCGGTGTTTGAATATTTCGTGGATATTTTTTTGATGGATTGTTAAATCTTAGGATAATATTTGCGATATCTGCAAATATTTGAAATATCTAAAATTAAGAATTTTGCCTAATTTAGCAACGTATCTGGACGACTATTCGACCTTATCCCTAAGGTACAATATGCGGCGATACGGAAAATCGTTATTTTGTCCATAATCACTTGGACACGATAATAGATTTTATTTGCTTTCCGAATTTAAACAATCAACTTTCCGTCGATATCTATAACCGTATAGATATGACCGTTAGTTTGATTTCTTTGCCTTATCTAAATTTGAAGAATCTTGCGAATTGCATGGATTGTTTGAGTGCGATTGTTATCTTTGTTTGATTGCTTTTTTTTAAATAAAAAAAATCCAAAAATATGTTAGTTAGGATTTAAATTAGGAGTTTTGCATGTTTAGGAAATCCTAAATGTATCTAGAAGATAAGATAATTATTTAATTTAAATTGGGACTCAAGATAATTTATTTCCTAGTTTAAATTAGGTATTATTCTAATCTTAATAGATTATTTAGGTTATTTCTAGATTCTGAATTTCCATGAAAATCCCAAAAAAAAAAAAGAATGAGTTACTTTAGGAAAGATTAGAATAGACTGCATTCTTAATTTGAGTAATTTTTAATTTCGAATTTTAACAAAAAAATACCAAAAAAAAAAAGTTGTTAGATTGCATGTTATTTTAGGCATTTTTTATTCCGAATTTCGTTTAAAAATACAAAAAATAAATCATTTGTCCATCATTAGAACTAGGTCACGTCGTCGTATGATATATAGTTTGCATGTTAGGCTGCATTAATCGCATGTCATTTTTTGCACGTCATTGCATATAGGTTAGTTTGCATTTTAATAAAGCGCAAACCCTAATGAACACCTTCAATACCTTGCTTTGTTAATTAGAAATCATATTAGGATTATCTTTGTGATTTTCTACTAACAATGCATATGCTTGTGTCACGGGCCGATCGATCTCGCGTTCCCTGACCCGTGCGGCCTTAGGAATTTCTTCCCAAGTCAGCCTTCCCCACACTCAACTCACAAGAACTTTTAGAGAGAGAAACTTCTAGAGAGAGAAGCTCTGGATTTCTATTGCTTCTTGAAAGTATGAGATGATACAATGAGGGGGAGGAGACCCCTTCTTATACAAGTCTGGGGACCGACAAGATCCGTAGAGATCTCTCCTCGATCTAATGGTGGAGATCGTATCTCCCCAACTACCCAACTACCTCATTAATTACAGAGGTTTACAATTAATGTATTTCCCGTCCCCAGGAGTATTCTAGAACACATCAAGAAACCCTAGTACTTAGAGCACTCGGGACTCGCTTTCTCGTTCAAAGGTTCGGTCACGGTCCATCGTCCCAGAAACCTCATGAGCGATCCAATTCTTCGGGCCGTGACATTCTCCCCACCTGGCCGGGCGACGGCGCCGCGTCTTTGGCGTGAAAAGTATCGATATGCTTTTTGAATTGCCAAAGAGCTTCTTCAGACTCCCAACTTGCTTCACTCTCCGGAAGACCCTTCCATCGGATTAAATATTCTCGCTTCGGCGCACGATATTTCTTCCGTATGATACGATCCGCCATGATGAAGTCGACATCTCGATCATAGGAGATTTTTGCTCCAAGCGGCGCCCGTTGCGACTCCCCTCGATCCGGGTCCTCCTCGTCTACACGGAAAGGTTTAAGCATACTCACATGGAATACCGGATGTACCTTGAGTTTTGGTGGCAGTTCCAGTTTGTATGCGACTTTTCCGACTCGATGTAACACTCGGAATGGCCCCTCGTAGCGACGTATAAGTCCTTTATGGACGTCCTTGTATCGAAGAACCAGGTGTAGCTTGGCCAACACCAAGTCCCCGGCTTGGAACTCCACGTGCCGTCGCTTCTTATCGGCCCACTTCTTCATGCGCTTCGAGGCCTTGTGTAGACACGTTCTTGCCAAGTCCGCTTGCTCATGCCACTCCTTGGCAAACTTGAAAGCGGATGGGCTACTCCCCTTGTAGCCCGTTGCAACCGTACTCGGGGTGAGTGGTTGTTGTCCCGTCACGATTTCAAAGGGACTTTGGTTCGTGGACTCGCTCTTTTGAAGATTGTAGGAGAATTGGGCAACGTCGATCAACTTCGCCCAATTCACCTGCGTCGTACTTACGTAGTGTCGGAGGTACAACTCTAAGAGTGCATTGACCCGCTCCGTTTGTCCATCGGTTTGGGGATGCAAACTCGTGGAGAAATTAAGATCCGACCCTAATAATTTAAAGAGCTCGGTCCAGAATCTACCCGTGAATCGAGGGTCGCGGTCGCTCACGATCGTTTGCGGCACTCCCCAATATTTGACGACGTGCTTCAAGAATAGCTTGGCCGCTTCCTCGGCCGGACAATCCTTCGACGCGGGCACGAACGTCGCGTACTTGGAAAATCGATCCACCACGACCATGAGAGTTCGACACCCTTCGGACTTTGGCAAGTTGACAATGAAGTCCATGGAGACACTCTCCCATGGACGCTCCGGGATGGGAAGTGGCTCCAAGAGCCCCGCCGACGACCTTTGTTCAAGCTTGTCTTGTTGGCATACAAGGCAAGTCCGGACATATGCCTCAACGTCGTCGCGCAGGTGAGGCCAATAGTAACGATCCTCCAAGAGTGCCATAGTGCGGTGGATCCCCGGATGACCCGCCCACTTGGAATCGTGACATTCCCGTAGGATTTCCTTCCGTAGCTTCCCATATAGTGGCACATACAATCGCCGTCCCTTGGTGTAAAGCAAGTTGTCTTCACACCAAAATTGTCGGGTTTTGCCCTCCCGTGCATGGTCGATGAGTGCCTTGGCCGTTGGATCGTGTTGGAGTCCCTCCTTGATCCATTCATGCCATGGATTCTTGGGTCGACTTACAATTGACGATGCTAGCTCACTCCTTCGGCTAAGCGCATCGGCCACGGAATTTGCCTTCCCCGGCTTGTACTCGAGCACATAATCGAATTCCGCCAGGAAATCTTGCCAACGAGCTTGCTTCGGGCTCAACTTCTTTTGGGTTTGGAAGTAGCTCGTGGCCACATTGTCCGTCCTTACGACGAAACGAGATCCCAAGAGGTAATGCCTCCATGTACGAAGACAATGAACCACCCGCGGTCATTTCTTTCTCTTGGACCGTATACCGTCGTTCGGTATCATTCAGCTTCCTCGACTCAAATGCTACCGGGTGTCCATCCTGCATAAGAACACCACCAATAGCAAAATCGGAAGCATCGGTTTCTACCTCGTAAGGTTTGGTATGATCGGGTAGCACGAGCACCGGCTCTTCGGTCATTGTTTGCTTCAACCGATCAAACGCCTTTTGGCATCGGGTCGTCCACTCCCATGGCTTCTCCTTCTTCAACATATCCGTGAGTGGCACGGTAATGCTCGAATATCCTCGGACGAACCGTCGATAGCAGTTGGTGAGGTCAAGGAATGACCTTAGATCCGTCACCTTGGTTGGTGGCTCCCAATCTACAATGGCCTTGATCTTGGCCATGTCCATCCGCACACGTCCACCCCCGACGACGTGTCCCAGGAATGGAACTTCCCGTTGTGCGAAGGCACATTTCTCCCGCTTGACATATAAGTCGTTCTCCCGTAGAACTTGGAAGACTTGTTTGAGATGCTCGATGTGTTCCTCGAGCGTCCGGCTATACACCACAATGTCATCAAGATAAACCACGACGAATTGATCTAAAAATGGGTGGAGTACCTTATTCATGAGCGTGCAAAATGTGGCCGGAGCATTTGTCAAGCCGAATGGCATGACGAGGAACTCATATGATCCATACCCGCGTCACACAAGCGGTCTTGGTTCATCCTTTTGCAATCCCAGACTTGGTAGTATCGATCGAAGATCAAGCTTGGTGAACCATTGTGCTTCTCCAAGTTGATCAAACAAATCGGCAATAAGAGGGATCGGGTACTTGTTCTTGATTGTCAGCTTGTTCAACGCCCGATAGTCGATGCACATCCGGAGTGACCCATCATGCTTAAATGCGAAATAGGACCGGGCGCCAAAGCGGGCCTTCGATGGTCGAATATACCCCGCATCGAGCAACTCCTTGAGTTGTCTTCTTAGTTCTTCCAATTCTGGAGGCGCCATGCGATATGGAGCTATAGCGGGTGGTCGAGCGTCGCGCACGAGCTCGATTTTATGATCCACCTCCCTTTGAGGCGGAAGCTTCTTTGGGAGTTCGGGTGGCATCACGTCTTTGAAGGAATCGAGGACTTGGGTTACCTCCGTCGGGACATCACTCCCTTTACCCTTTGGGTCCTCGATTTTCAAGGTTGCTAGGAAAGTAGCCTGCCCTTTCTTCGCTCCCTTAGTAACTTGCATTGCCGATATTATCTTTTGGTCGCCCAACTCTCGTTTGACCGGGATCACACATTGACAACGTGTGTCCAAGATACAAATACAATCGGCAAATGGGATGATAAGAGCATCTATCCTATCAAGGAATCCTAAACCAATGACAAAGTCATAGTCGTCAAGTGGAATTACCTCGATCATTTCCTTGCTCTTCCATTGCCCGAGTTGAAACTCCACATCCTTAGCCACCCCATTGGTAGGGACTTCTTTGGAGTTCACCGTCTTGAGCCAACTGGCTCTTTTCTCAACCCGAAGATTGAGTTTCTTCGCAGCCTCTTCCGAGATAAACAGATCGGATGCTCCCGTGTCGATGAGCGCACTCATCTTGGTTTTCCCGATCGTCACGTCCGCGAACATCAATCCCTTGGGCTTGTTCGCCTTTTTGGACTTTATGGAACTTAGGATTCGCAACGTAGCGAGTCGTGCCTCCTCTTGTTCCTCCTCGTGTGCTTTGACAATCGCGGCTAGTTTGCCTCGAGTTGGACAATCACGAGCCATGTGCGCACCGTCGCACAAAAAGCACTTGAAGGTACGTCCCTTCTTGTGTTCTCCTCCGCTCGACTCCGCCTTCGCCCTTGGAGGGGCCGTTGATGGTTTGCTTCCACTCGGACGGTGGAATTTGTTACGATCTCCCCCACCAACGCCCTTGTCCCTTGGTCGGGTATCCGGCTTGCTTCCGGAAGTAGGTTTGTACTCCACCATGGCCTCGGCTACGGACATGGCCGTCGAAAGATCTCTAGCATTGCACCGCTTTAACTCTTGCTTCACCCATGGTTTTAGACCACCCACAAATTGGAAGTAGGCCTCCGTGTCATTCATGGACGGAATTTGGAGTAGCAACTCCGAGAACTTCCGAACATACTCATGAGCCCCCTTTTGTTCTAGGCGACGGAGTTCATCTCGAGCTTCTTCTTCTGCATAAGCGGGGGATAGTATTGTCGTCGAAATTCCTCGACGAACAATTCCCATGTAGTGATCGGTGCACCACTCCGATCATCACTCCCACGACGCCACCATAAGAGTGCATTATCGATTTAAGTACATGGCTGCGGTACTTACCGGATTGCACCATTGGTGATTCCCATGTTGGGAAGTATTGCTCCATGTACCATAGGAAGTTGTCCACGTCTTTGGGCGTCGCGAGCCTTTAAACTCCTTCGGACGGGGCATCCACTCGTGGAGCGGTTTGCACGGCAACTCCTCCGTTCACACGTGCTCCTTCCATCTCGACCTGACCGCCTTTAGTCCGGCCATCTCTACGGCGCATGGCCTCCACCAAAACCTCCAAGGCATCGTCCCGTTGCTCAAGTTCTTTGGCGGCATCGATCAAGTTGCCCAAAGCATCTCCTCCGGAGTTCTCCCAAAGCGAACTTAGCTCTTGCACTTGACCTCAAGCTCTCCCGTTCCGGACTCGCCTCCTTGATCGTACAGCAAGATCCTCGACTATTCCTTGGACATCTCCCACGGCGATCTCCATTTTCGCCAAGCGGGTCTCAAGTCACCAACCATATCCCTTGAATTTGAGCTATCACGGTCCTCCCTTGCCTCGGCACCTTGCCTCGGCGGCATTCCCCGATCATCACTCACGCCACCTTTCGGTTTGTGACGATACATTGGATCGTGGCCCATGGCGCCTTTGGCCATCTTCGCTCGATACCACTTGTCACGGGCGATCGATCTCGCGTTCCACGACCCGTGCGGCCTTAGGAATTTCTTCCCAAGTCAGCCTTCCCACTCAACTCACAAGAACTTTTAGAGAAACTTCTAGAGAGAAGCTCCGGATTTCTATTTCTTCTTGAAAGTATGAGATGATACAATGAGGGGGAGGAGACCCCTTCTTATACAAGTACCGGACTGACAGTATCCGTAGATCTCTCCCCGATCTAATGGTGGAGATCGTATCTCCCCAACTACCCAACTACCTCATTAATTACAGAGGTTTACAATTAATGTATTTCCCGCCCCCAGGAGTATTCTAGAACACATCAAGAAACCCTAGTACTTAGAGCACTCGGGACTCGCTTTCTCGTTCAAGGTTCGGTCACGGTCCATCGTCCAGGAAACCTCATGAACGATCCAATTCTTCGGGCCGTGACACTTGCATGGTTTTAAGGTATGTTATCCTACTATTTCTTTATTAATTATTGGGTGGTACCTTGGTGGTTTGCGTACCCGTATGATCACCTCACATGCTAGTGACTAAGTTAAAATGGATCCAGATTGCATGTATAAACATTTTTTGAAAAGAAAAGGTACCGAAAGGGCGTTAGACTAGATCTAGCGTAACCAAGTCCCCGAGCTTAGAATATCTGGTTCGTAAAAATAAAACATATCTCCCTATATTTTATTTAGGTTTCTAATTGACCTACCACAAATAGATTAGTGGTGACTTCGAGCATAAAAATTTTTGCATGTTAAAAACTTAAACCCTAAGTTGCGAATTGGTAGGGCTTGGGAGGGCCCGAGTTAGGCTTAGTCTTAATAATCCATTAGCCTGAGAGAAATTTTAGGTCGCGACAATGCTTAAGTGGTAGCAGGATTAGCAGAAAGCAGGTCATTGTATATGCTTTTGAGAAATCTTGAAATGCTCTTAGGCTCTCTCTACTTTCCCTGGACATAGCCACTAGGTGAGGATACCTGCAGATGGTGATTGACGAGGTCAAGAGTAGGGACCAGCTTATGCAGTTGGTCGGTTGTTTGGGGAACTTCTTACTGCTCTACTAACAATCATGAAGAGGTGAGAGCAGTAAGTTTCTGATGGAAAAGTTTGACAGGTCAAGAGCTTCAAGTCTTGATTGCTCACAAGAAGTGTCAATTGTCTCTTCCTCATTGTCTGAGAGATTTTAAATTGCTATTGGATTGATCCTCGTCCACCAACTCAATCACTGTGGGCCAAGTCTTATGAACTTTCTTCTTCTTATCATTATAATTTTCTCAATATGTTGAGAAGTACTTGGTTTGGGGGGATAGAAATGTGCTCCAGGAAAATATCTTTATTGGGGGGAGGATAAAGCATGAGTCACCCCCAGCATGTAGAGACTAATATTCTACCGATTTGGAATCCAGAATCTCTCTTCTGGTGATATACGTCCTGTTCTCATGGTAGGTAGGTAAGGATCATTTGAGTCACACGTCTCTAGTTGACGTTGGGATGTCCCTGTAAACTCGTGTCTTGTGGACGCGAGGGCATCTGCCTCGACTGTGTTCTCAATGTAAAAAAGCGTACTTCTGAACCATTAATCGATTTTACCTCTTTCCAATTACAAATTTATGTCATCGATTTGCAAAGATGAAACAAGTGACTAGTATTGTGGGCTGTGCCATTTTGCTAATCAAACCAGATGACAGAGTGGGCATGCTTGTTAATGCCCAATTCAGATGTATCTCATGATTTGTGATGTGACTAATTGCTCGGTGTACTGAATCTGCATCTTTTTTTCACCTCACCACTGTTCTTTTGTGTGTATGTTCTCTGTTTTTACAACTGGTTCTTCTGGCGCCATCTTTATGGTGCAACTGTTAAGCAAGTTCATATCACACGCACACATTATAAACTTCACGCGTATGTTAACTTGTTAGGTTTGCTGTCTTATTATCAGAAACAAGAAAAGACATGGTTAATAAGCCTAACAAATTCAAATTTCTATCTTTTGGTAGGCTCCACAGCTGAGGATGTTCATAAGAATTTATGTCTTTTGATGATCCTTTGCATTAAGTCCGCATTGATTTTACTGGTCACCTTTTCCAAATTCGAAAAGGGGTTATTGTGTGAAGTTGCAATCCTCTCTCTCTCTCTCTCTCTCTCTCCATTTGTTTGAAGAAGCTACTGTGCTGTAGCATGGTCAGTTTCAGATGTTATAACGTGGGACATGTACAGGTGACGTCATGTTTTTGTGGAATCATTAAAGCAGCTTCATTCTTTGCCGGATGATGACAATCCAATATGCTTAGACCGAAAATATTAATGTATTGACTCAAGGGAAAGAGAGAAATTTAGAGTTAGCTGACATGTCCGTTATTTTCATTCCTGATTGTGTCTCTTGAAGAATATTATCCGGTATTGTATAGATGGGGGCAGAGGATCTTTGCGCTAGATATTCAAGAAAGCACCCGAAGGAATATGCTCATATGATTTGGTGACATCACGTCCGGCGCTTCTTTGTAATAAGAGAAATCAATTTTAATTAGTCGGAAACGCCGATCTTTAACATCAGCTGCATGATTCGTGGATCCCCTCCAATGGCACTGATGCTGAGGTTCTTTTCGAGTATTGAAAAGGATTGAATTGGGTTGCGATCAATCACAACTTGGGACGGACTAATTGCGATTTAGACATTTTTCGCGAGTCTTGACGAGGACGCATTGATGTTGTGTGCACCCGTGTGATCTGTAAATCTCAGTGTTTATTTAATTGTGCGAGTCTGTTGTACAACCAAAATCTATAGGTCGTATACAAAATCTTATCATGTCGAAACTTTGGAAAAGAATTATTTGATTAATCTTGCTTATTGGAGGAGCCTTGCACTATTATAATGAAGAATGAATAGTTCATTGAATTGAAAATTGTCCAAATATGTATTGAATAAGAGCAAATTCTAAGACAATTTCTCTGGAAAGGACTGGACTTAGGTGTTGGGGGGTGCCAAAGTCCCTTGGAATGTAGTGTGCCTCTCGAGGGAAGAAGGCGGTTTGGGCATTCGTAGATTGGCTGAATGTAACCGAGCAGCAATACTCAAACACATATGGTTGCTATTCACAGATAAATAATCCCTATGGTGCAAATGGATTCACTTCAATTTCCTCAAGCGTAAAAATTTTTGGGTTGTACCCAAACTGACATTTTGCTCATGGGTATGGAAGAAGATCTTGGACTTATGCCAAGTAGCCCAACAATTATTCAAATGGAATATTGGAAATGGAGCCACTTCATCTTTTTGGTATGACTGTTAGCATCAGAAAGGCCCCCTTTACAAGCTCTTCACGAACAGGGATATCTACCGCTCGGGTATTCCACGAAACTCTTTCGTTAGGGATTTCCATACATCCGTCTGGCAAGAATCTAATGTCCTCAATACTATAAACTCCTGGCCTAAAGCCAGTATATTGCTGGACACGGTAAGTGTAGATAGATTCTTATGGCTAGGCCACCCATCTGATAATTTTTCTATCCGTTCAGCTTGGGAGATTATCAGGTCTAGGGGTCATGATGCGCCATGGCACTCTTTTGTATGGGATAGTAGCATTGCACCAAGATATGGCTTTTTGTTGTGGCTGATATGCCTCAATAGACTCTCCACGCAGGTGTTACTCTTGGCTTACCATAGGATCTTTGATGGATCTTGTGCCTTCTGTCGTCGCAGACCGGACTCAACTAACCACCTATTTTTCGGGTGTACAATCATGGGTGCTCTTGTACGATTCTGGGCACAAAAAAGCAATATCCCATGGAGAAATGGTACATGGCAGGAAAATCTCAAGTGGGCCATCAGATGTATTGGGGGCCTCAATTTCCACTAGCGTATCGCGAGAGCTTCCTTTTTAGCGTTGTGCCACTGCATTTGGATGGAAAGAAACCATATCCTTTTTAGGGATTATATTCTCTTTGTTCCAGCCCTTCGGACTCACCTTGTCAAGATTGTGAGGGATAATGCAATATCCTTCAAGCCTGTTCAAGATACCTCTCGGAATAGAAGAATCCAAGTTAATTGGGGCATTTCCGCTTTTATATTTCAGTAATGCCTTTGCTATCCTTTTGTTGTTGTTGGCTGTTGTTTTGGCCTTGGTTTGTGCTGCGCACGGGTTGCTTTTAAGCTTTAGCTAGCTGTAACACCTTTGTACCTGTTAAGACATTCTTTGTGTCGCCTCAGGTACAAGGTTTTTGTGTTTCGGCTTATCTTCTTGTAAGTTGCGCGTGATTAGTCAATACATTTCTTACCTTACCAAAAAAAGAGGAAGTGTAATTTGTTTTACTTGCATTGTCAGGACCTTGCTTAACATTGATGGGTTACCCATTCTAGCAAGAATTGTACCTCTCTATTAGTCACCATCCTAGTGGATTGCTTTCATCTATGGGAAGAAGAGTTCCATAATATTAAGTGTTGGAGAGGAAGTTGGTGGCTGGGTTACGTTCCATATCTTAACTCAAATTTATTATTGTGGGTCACCTTAAATTTGAAATTTGAGACATGATGGGTTCCAAAGAAGAAAAACCCAAAAGAGTCGAGTTTTAGTAGGTCTATTATAAATCCATTTTCAACCCAAAATACTTCAGCTAAGAAAACAGGTCTCACGATCTTCGCTCCTCTCTCTTTTAAGTTCTCTCTTTCCCTCTTTGATTCCATTGACCCCAACTCGCCCATCTACGTCCTTGGTGAGCACTCTCCCTCCTCTTTGATCCTTACGGATCGATGTCGCCGCTGTCCCCACCGCCGACGTTGGACGAGTTTATGAAGGTCGGGCTCTCGCGGCAGCCGTTGCTGTGTTCGCAAGCAGCCATGAACACCAATTCTTTCGTAACAGGAGAAACGAAGGCTATTTGGTTAATGTCACAATGTGACAACTTTGGTCTTGATATTTTATTCTTTCAAAGTGCGCAAGAAGCATCGACTCAGAATTTGCAATGGAATATGTTTCGGTCGGCAATCTCATTGAGGACCATCTTACGGCCGAACTAGTGAACGATTTTGTCCAGAGCTGCGGCAAAGATGAAGGGGAAATGAGGGGGGGAGAGAGCGGAGAGCCTGTAGCGGGTGTGATATATGTGTGGAGAGCGAGTGTGCACATGAAGTGTTTGACAAAAAGGCAAAGGCAAATGCTAAAAGACAGCTTTGGGATTCTACGCTTTTTTTTTTTCTGACTCTCGCTTGCGCGCTCGGTGTGGCAAGCCCGACGAGAGCCGACACAGCCTTCAAGAACCCTTTTTGCGGTTTTCGCAAGCAATCATCACAAGCACTCTAGTTGCCTAATTTGATAGTGTTTATGTGGTTATTGGAAGTTTAATTGAAGATAGAAAATATCATTAATTAAAGTGTACTGCATAAAGATTCCAAATTTTGCATGATATACTGGAAAATTCAATGAAAGAGTATAATAGGATTTGATAATACGTTTTAAAACTGCAATGTGTTAGAGTTCGATCGGTCAAATTCCTATGATAGAAATATGAGGAATAGCAGCGGCACTAGCTTTAAAACTTAGACGTCTTATTGAATACCGTCCCCCGCCTCACTGCCATCTTCGCACCCCTGTCTAGAACCCAACCTCCGAGCTCCCTCACTGACTTGGCAAGGTGGTCCATGGAGTCGCCCAATCTTTAGAGAAAACAATTTAAGGAGAAAATTTGCTAAATATGGAGTTCAAGTTGAGTTGGGCCCAAGTTGGATTGGTTATAAGTCGACTAAATTATATTGCATACAAATAGGTTAATTTAGATATGACTATTTTTTACTCAATCCGAACCTGACCAGACACATCTATTTGACGGACCTAGTTACATTATCGTACTCTACCATGCTTGCCTGCAAGGAGTCTCTGTTAAGTCAATAAAATTGATTATTGTGTTGATAATTCCTGATAGAAAGAAATCAACAAGAATGAATTGCCGTGGGCTGTGTGAACACAAGAATGAAGATCTCTCGGTGAATATCTCATCAAATGCTTGCAGCGCATGATGAAGAATGAAGACAAAAAGCTGCAATCATTTAATGAAGACAAAGGTCATTGAAGAGTCCTCCGCAGATTTCTACGTTTGTTATCAAATGCATTTATCGTTTGTGTGCTTTTTCTTAAGCTTGTGGACCTTTTGTTGTTTCATTTAATGTGTGTTTACATTTTGTCCTTAGGATAGCAAGTGTGTGAAATGTTTGTCCGATGGATCGTAGTTGTCCTGTTATTATATAAGGACTAGAGGGTGAGTGTTGTAAAAAAGCCTCGGAAAGTATTACAAGAACAATTTCTCCATCCAATTTTATGCACTCGTTCCAAAGTTATCACCATTCCTTTTGGCTTCAACAGTATTAACCTTGTCGACGAGGGAACTTCAGGCAGGGAAGTGAGTTGCTTGGCATTCTTTGTCTAGGCATGGATTGATAGATAGCTGGTCACTCAGAGTTTGATGTCGCAAATATCTTCCTATTTTGACATTGCTGATCGCTAAGTGTCGTGTCTAGCGGATAGTTTTTGCCACGTGTCGCTGTCTAGAACAGGAACGGGATCAATGCTCGCTCAATGCATTGGTACACGACCGCGAACCCAGCACGACTCCAGCCAACTCCACCACGGCACTTTTCACTAGACTCTCGAGTACAAGCTCAGGCATGCCCAAAGACTAAGTCACGCGCACAAGCCTGGAGACCTAGGGAGTTACTGACATTCCACAATCAAAGAGACACAAGCGCACATGAGATGTTTGATAGAATGCACTAGTGACTGGAATTCTTGGAATATTATTCTCCAAGCAGTATAATGAGTACAATGCCTGCCTCGTGGAAGTTATTCAAATAAATATATATAAGATGCGGGCTACATGAATGGGGTGTTCATATCTCAAATTTTCCATAAGATTTGGAATCATTAATCATTTGATCTAGGGTAGACAAAAATTTGACCCATGTTTGATTAATGAGCTACAAGGTTCAAAACAGATTCTCAACATCAAAAATGGATTCCACTCGTCGAAACAAGTCTTTTGAATCCCATATCCTAAATGTGATAGTTTTTCGAACAAAATTTTTTTTTGATAGTCAATACTTATATTTCAAGGACCGGTCACTGTTTTTCACAATGTCAAGAAGTTCTTTGATTTTGAACGCACATCTCGACAACATGACTTCTTTATACCCACTCATTTTTCGAGAGTAGATTTATGCACTTGCGATACCAACACAAAAAAAAAAAAAAAAAAACATAGTGTCGATTGGATGTCAAATGAGGGAGTAATCATCAGTCAAACATCGGTCAAACTTTCCTCATACCTGAAACAAGTCTCGGAGCCTAAAACCATAGCTAGAGGTCTTGACATCAAACCAAACTTTCCGAACCTCTTAGTCATGCAATAAAGCTGAAAATTTTATATCCTATCTTATCGATTGTTTGATATCAATGGTATATCAATAACAATGAACTTGAAAATACACAAACAAAGATGATAAGAATCTCGCATGATTCACTGCTAAAGAAACCACATATGCACAATTTACACATGGGGATAACCTCCATCAATTGATCCATGATTAATGTATGATGTAAATCTTAAATAGCAAAGGTGTGATATCCAGAAATTCCTAGATCAATTAATAATATGTATGAAATGAAGAAGATAAATGTCACAAGCGAAAATTCAAGTTGGATTATTAACGTTGTAGTAAATGGAATATCCGAGATGTATTTTTCGTGTTTGTGGTTCTTGAAAAGTGTTTCCATTAGGATTAAATTGATAAATATTTGTGCATAGGTGGATTATATAAACTGGCGATGAATCACAGATTGCCATAGTAATTATGGATGCAGACTAATATGCTCCATAGTGTGTATTGGATAATATTTGAGTTAGAAGTTTATTGAGTTATGAATCTCCTAATGCTGGGTAACTTTGCCTAATGTTTTTCTAAGTTCAAAATATTTTTTGGTGTTGTCAATGTTTAAAACAGACACTAATTTCCTTGTTTGTATAATGAGATAATAGATATCTTAGCGACTTACCAAAATATTTTTGTTTCCACCATCCAAATTTAGTCATGAACACCTGTCTCTCAATCTCCACCTAGTGTTTTCAACCCATTGTGATCATTACTTTTAACCTTAGTTAATCTATCTTATCCCTTTGTATCTCGTGTAGTTTGAAAGATACATTACCCTTCTTTGATCGTATTAAACCACCACAAGTATCCAACTTTAAAGAGAGAGAATTCTAACTTGTTCTTGCAAAGAAAATGAAATCTCCCAATGCTTTCTTCCTCTATTTTCATTGTTTAACCTTCTGAGTAAAAGCGATGGTCCCACTCTTGCAATACTAGAGCTTCTAATTCCATCTTTCGAGTGTCCACAAGGTGAATTATTGGACTTCACTACCTTTTACCAAATGCTTTTTGTTGTTTAAAAGACTGAAAAATGTTAATTCCTGTTATTGTTTATTTTACTTGAAGGTGATTAAAGTTTTAAGTTGCACAAGCCTTTTATTCAAGGTAAGTGAAACTTTTGGGACTAAGGTAGATTGATCTACTTGATATTTTTGACTTGGTGTTTGATGGATGTTAATTTTATTTTGAACTTTGATGTTAAGTGTGAGAATGTTTCGATGATAGTTTGTTGAATCATTGTGTTCATTTGACTTGAATTGATGAGTCTCCTCATGCCAAGGTTGTGATTACTCGACTTTCATAAGATTTAGTGGCATGTTAGGTTAAAAATGTGGAAATGGTAAAATTATACTTGAAAGTGATATTTTTGTAATTTGACTAAGTTATTGATTTACTAGATGAGTGTGGCTAGTATATCATGTTGTTGATTCTTTGGGTTGTCGATGGTCACGTCATCAAATCTTTGAATTGGCGGTGTTCACGTTGCCAATTCTTTGAGTTGTTGAACATATTACTTGTCAATTTCCATATGAATTTACAAATCTCTAACTATTTTTCACTGTTTACATGGGAAGTGCAAAGTGGCTATTGTGTTATGCCTACTTACGTAAGTAACAAATGGAAAAAGCATGACGATTGTATTTCGATAATGAATTATATATGATAATGTCATGTGCTGAATGTTGATTTTTTGAGAATGGCTAAACAAGAAGTGATAGACGTGAGTCAATTTCATTGTTGATATTAGGAAGATCACGAATTTTAGTGTGATTATGTGCACTAATCTTATATGATTGTATATGGAAAGTATTATGTTATATTTTCGCTGCTCACATGTTAGTGGTAATGATGCCCAGTGTATTGGGATGCGTTGTGAGTCAGGATGTCCTGTGAGTCTAAATGCTTTGTGTGTTGGGATGCCTTGGGAGTGTTCGCAATGCCTCAAATTTGAGATGCCTTGTGTGTCACAATATTCCATGTTTTGGGATACCCTAGGAGCATTTGAAATGCCTCGTTAATCGAGATGATTTGCTAGTAACAAGTATCATATATGTGTGCACATGTTTATATATATATATATGTACGTATGTATGTTCATATATAAGTATGCATATCCACACGTGTATACCGATGAATTATTGTGGGGTAGCTATGCATCACAATAGGTCCAATCATTTGTTTGTATTAGAATAAATGGTATTATGCAACATTATTCATCGGTTTTCATTGGCATACCATGACAGGAAAGTTAGTGCATGTGCCCCTTCAATTTCCATACTTAGTCATTTTGTGCTTAATTTGAATTCATGTTGTTTAGTTGATACTAGGTTGAGTGGTAAGATGATCTCCTACCTTAGACTTAGAGATTTTATCCATTGAGCATTGGCTTACTCCTTCAATTTTTTAGATCTGTAAGATGGATCTCCCACTACCATTGGTTTTTGGAGGTCCTGAATATTTTGATTGTGAATATCAGAACGTGCTTGTCCTAGAATCGGTGGTTATTTGTACTAATTGTAGCTCTATCGTATGGATTGATGTAGGATTGCAAGAGCGGATTCTCCATCATCAATTTGTCGCTTGGTACTTTAACATCGGTAGGGAGTTAATTGGACCATTGAGGGCTTCATGGTCCTCCTGGCTTCGATGGCAACGGCAATTTGTCAATGGGCGAAGTTGTTGATCCATAGTGTAAAGACTTGACTTTTTTGTATAGGCAAGTTTTTGGAACAAGAGTTTAGGGGTAGTGACAGACAATCGACCCACCTTCTTCTTAGGATTAATGCATCATAATATGTTTATTTTGGTGCACCATCAACAAAGTAATTTTGGGTCGCCAGATGGGTAGAGCTAAAGCAGGTGGCCTAGTTTTCAAGTTCGGTGACACGTGCCAAACGGCCTGAGCAAGTATTTTCCTCATTTTTTTTAATTAAGGGTGCAATTTGCAGTTAAAATCTTAATAATAAAGAATTCAAGCTGTGAGACGTTAGATTGGATTTTCTATTATTTGATTTCTTGTTTTGGTTCGTGATGAATATATTGATTATACAGGTTCATTAAATTGCATTCTTCAACATAAGAAGCAATCATTACTTTTTAAATATAAAAATTTGCATTGGATGATAGGATAGTTTGCATTTATATTTATTTCTTAGTTTAGAATTTTATATTTAGGAACCATGTAGTTAATTAGAAAATTACCTAATTTATAATAGGATTTAATATAAATTATTAATTAGGTAATTGCATATTTTAAGTTATTTCATATTTTAAAAATTAAAGAAAATCACGAAAATAGCATAAATATGTCATATAAGATTAGTTGCATCAATTCCATGTCCATTGTCACGTCGCAACCCGGAATCACGATCAATGCTTAATGATCGAACATGACCCGAACGGAACTGTGACTCGCGGAAATAAATTAGTGCATCCGGTTCATTTTAATCAATGCGCACGCGGAAGCAAATATAAACGGAACATCACAATATCAACATAAGCAAACTTCGCACGTTATATTTGTATGATACGTGCTTTTTTTCATAAGCCTTACTCTCGGGCAATGCAAACCGTCACATATATTTTACATGCCCGTTTCACGGGCGATTTCGAAAAACAAGCCAACTATCGAATAAACAAAACTTTGGCTTGGGGTCCCTAACTTCACTATGGCTTCTCTCGCCCCTCGCTTCTCAGTCCTCCTTTTCCCCATTCGTTCGGCTGTCTCATGCCCCAATCGCGGCTTGCCCTAGAGCTGGCCCGCCCATGCCGTTGAATGGACCGTTGAACCCTCTTAGGGGTCCAATCCAATCTCTGTTAGCCAAACGGTACCATGCCACGTTCGTATGAGTGACCAATTCCTCGCGACCCTCATCCACTATCACGTACATGGTGATTCTACGATAGGCGCAGCCTTCACAGGCATCAATTATGGTGAGCAACTCCGCTCCCATCTTGATGGGGTTACCAAACTGAGTTGGGGGGACGCCACACTACGAACCTAAAAAGAGGAAAAACAATGGGGAGTGAGTCGGGGAGACTCAATAAGTGAAAATACTAATATCAAGCGAGGATGAAATAATTGCCATTCACATAAGTTGGCTCTTACCGTACTAGTATTAATGGCAAATCAATAGGAAAGTTCGTGCTACGAAACAACAAAAGAACATCAAATATGATTGTCACGCATGAACATCACTTGTCAAAGAAAGAACAAGCTATAATCGACCAAATAACCGAGAAACAGCCTAAGTAAATCATGTTACAACGTATCGCAACTTCTTTTCCCGATATTAGGGAATTCACTTACTCAAACAAATAAAACAAGAACTAGAAAGTGAGAGGCGTGTGGTGAACACGGGAGCCTCGGGCGGGTTTCTAACGTGGCTTCCTAGTTGGCCGAACAAAAGGAAAGGTTAGTGGGGCTTCTTTGGGTGTGAATCAAGGAAGCAAGAAAGCAAACGGAGAAGATGATGGCTGGTTGGTGGAAGTGTGTGTGTGTGAGGTATGTGGGGGGCTCTTTCACATGAGCTTCTTGCTCCATTTATAGAAAAGACAAGCTTGAAGAAGAAGCAAGGCAATAATGGTAGGGCTTCCAAGTCAAAGAAGTCTTAATGGCATTAATGAACTATGGCTAAGTGATATGATGTAGTGCCATTAAGAGACTTTAACGTGGCATTATCTCTCTCTCTCTCTCTCTCTCTCTCTCTCTCTCTCTCTCGACTTCTTTCTCTCTTCCTTGACCAACTCCCTCTCTTGGCTCCCTCTTCCTTGGCCGACTCCCTCTTTGTTTTATGTGTATTATTGGTGACCATGAGTCACCTTGCAGCTTTAATAAGCTGAACAACTCAGCTGCTCAACAATAAAGAGGGGAGACACCTAAGCAAGTCCAATAATGGTGGCCTTAAATGGCTTTTAATGGGTATTTGACTTGGTCAACTATTTTGTTCTTCTCACTAGCTGAACCATGAGCCTTGTCTAGACCGACCTAACATGCTGGTTTCACTCATAAATTACTCGGGCCAATCGATTTACACAAAACCGATCAATCAATACTCAATTCGCAATCCCGTATCATACTTGTTTCGTTAGTTTTTTTGAGGGTTTTCCATGCTTGGTATACCCGTTCAATATGAGGTTTGGGATAGAAAGACCTTTACATATGGCTAAGTATGACCAATCAAATGTGTAAGTCCATTGGTGTCCAATTCGAGCTAACCAAGTTGCTTAGGCTTACGGCTTGTCTGATTGGGCTTGATTGGGTGCATGGCCTGGCATGGTGCCAGGCCGTGCGGGTGCATGGCCGAGCGCACGGGTGCGGTGCCGGGCTGCATGAGCGGTGTGCTGAGCACGATACCAACTGCACGAGCAATGTACCGAGCACAATGCCGTCCCGCACGAGCAAGGAGCCGGTTCATGAGTCTAACACATGCACTGGCTTATGCATGGGCACAAGGCATGGCTCATGGACAAGTTCATTAGGCACGGGACTAGATCAGAATCGGATCTAACGGGCACGTTGCTTGGCATAAGGTTTAGGCACAATGACTAGCACACGATCGGGCACGTAGTCGGTTCGTGGCCTAGCTGATGGGTACGATAGCCGGTCATGTCCGGGCACGAATTTGGCCGGCGCGGCTGGCACATAGCCAAGCCTGCGGCCTAGCCATTAGGCTTGTGGCTTGGCACATGGTTCGTCCATGGCCTATCCAACTCGACGCAACGATCTGTGGCCAACTCGCGACCGGTCTACGCTCGAGTATCAATGACTCATGATTGACCCTCAGTTGTCATGTAGCCTTGTGGAATCTGGTATCTCGAAATTAACTCATGGTCATCCATGACCGATGCATGGTTGTACGGTATCACCCGCGACGACATATGCTGACACCGGACTAATTCATAGTTATCCTGGATCGTCCCACTAACAGCCCTTATGGTTGAAGGGTCACTTCATGGTCATATCACTCAATCATCTAGCGTGAGTAGGGAGTCATTCCACTGTCGATCCCTAGGCCAATCATGGATAATCTTTTGATTGAACCATGACCAACCTTTAGTACACTCGTTCCGACCTTAGTGTCTATTCCATTACCGACCCTCGGCTCGGACTACTTGCTCAGTCTTTTACCACATACCTCTGGCTTTCTAGGCCCAAATTCGAAAATGTCACAATTCTCCCCCTTTAATAAAATTTCGTCTTCGAAATTTAAACACGTATTTAGTTCCTTGAATAAATGCGGATACTGACACTTTATGATTTTCTCACCTTCCCAGGTGACTTCTTCTATGCCATGGTGTTGCTATATGACCTTTACTATGGGAACAATTTATTTCTCAACACTTGCTCTTTACGATCCACGATTTACACAAGCTCCTCAACATAAGAAACTCTGCTATCTAATTCGACCTCATCAAAATTTAGCACATGTGCTGGATCAAGCTCATACTTTCTTAACATGGAGACATGAAATACGTCATGCACCTGAGCAAGTTTCAATGGCAATGTCAATCGATAAGCTAAATTCCCTATCATTTCTAAAATTTCAAAATCTAGGGCTGAGTTTACCTTTCTTTCCAAAATGTGACACACCCGTAATGGGTGATACTTTAAGAAATACGTGGTCGCCTACTTGAAATTCTAGAAGTTTCCTTTGTTTGTCAGCATAATTCTTCTATCGGTTTTGGGCAGTTCTCAACTTATCTATAATCACTTGCACAATCTCGTTGGTGAGTTGGACTAGCTCTGGACCTGTGACCTTCTTTTCCCCGACCTCATCCCAACATACTAGAGTTCTGCAAGCTCGACCGTATAGTGCCTTGAACGGTGCCATTCCTATACTTTGCTGGTAACTGTTGTTGTATGCAAATTCAATGAGATGTAAATGTTCATCCAAACTCCCTTTAAAATCAACGATGTATGCTCGCAACATATCCTTGAGGGTTTAGATAGTTCTCTCCATTTGACCATCGGTTTGTGGATGATAAGAAGTGCTGTATTGCAACTTTGTTCCTATAGCGGTTTGAAGACTTTGCCAGAAAGTCACAGTAAGCTTCGGATCTCGATCAGATGTAATCGTTACTAAAACTCCATGTAGTTGTACAACATAGCGGACATATAGCTCGACATAACCTTCCAATGGAAGGTCATTTCTTACTAGAAGAAAATGGGCTGATTTTGTCAATCGATCGACAATTACCCATATGGAATTGTTTTCTCTCTAACTTCTTGGCAATCCCATTACGAAGTCCATAGTGATATGCTCCCATTATAACAGCCCGAATTTCGGTGTAATTTCGGGATCAATAAAATTGATATTACTTCGCATTTCATTTCTGTAAGTCTTGCCAAAAGCTGATCACTCTCGGAATACTAATTAGTGGGGTATGGCTAACTGGGAAACTGGTACATGGATCAGGGACCCGATCGTGAATCGGACACCGATCACGAGAAATGATGAGGGAATATTTTGGGCCGACGTGGGCCGATCTTTAGAAAAGTGATGGATTTGGTTTAGCCAAGGCCAACGATGTACAATCGGATCGCAGGTGATTCTGCACGACCGAAAGTGCACGTGGCCAACCATTCCTGAATTGGAATCGAACGATCGCGACCTCTGGGACTAGTGATAATTTCTTATTTTCTCAATGATCGAGACCGTCATGACTCGGATAACCCTAGGTCGATACGCGTATGCCCTAAACAGCCGCTCGTTAGTGAGAGACCCTGAAATTTGAAATTTAGCGAGTTTTGGTCATGAAATTAGATCCGGATTTCGGTGTCGATTTTTGAGGGCTTGTACAACTATTTTTTCAAATCCGACGTCGTATTATATTGGCCACGCACATTTGGAATAGTTGCAGTCGAAAAGTAGAATTTTGGCCCGAAAGTGAAAAATGACGATTTTGCCCCTCGGGACCCCGACGTCGATTTTTGAGGGCGTAAGTGACTATTTTGCGTGGCCGACGCCATTTTCGAGTGGCCACACACATTTGGGGTTGGTACAGGCGAAAAATAGAATTTCGACCTGGGACCGGAAAAATGACCATTTTGCCCCTAGGTCATTTTTGGTTCTGAATTTTGGGAAAATTAACAAAATCAATTAATTTTGGTCTTATCTCAATTATTGGCCCTATTTACCACTTTACCCCTCAATTATTGTATAAGGATAAATCAAGACCGTTATATTAGGGGTATTTTAGTCAATTGATCGGATCGGCAACACTTGGCACCACCAGCCCCTAATATTTGACTAGCTTGGACCATCCTTTCTCTCTCCTCCTCCCTCATTTGACCAAGCCCCCATCGATCAGCCCCTCCTCTGCCGATTTCTCTCTCTCCCTCGGCCATTTATGTCGGAGCAAGCTGTCGGCCGCCAGAGCGCCGCCACCGTCCACCGTGCTGCGCCGCCGTCCGCTTTAGCCCCAGCCTCAGCCTCACCCTCGTTCGACCATCTTCTCTCTCTCTCTCTCTCTCTCTCTCTCTCTCTCTCTCTCTCTCTCTCTCTCTCTTTTCTTTTTCGTTTCCTTTTCCCCGCGGCCACGCAAGATCGCCGTTCGCTGGAGCTTCATCGCCGCCGAGAGCTTGAGCAACCGAAGCCGCCGCCACCGTGACGCTTCGGGATCGTCATACGTCGCCACTGAAATGCCGCCGCCGGTTCCACAGTTCACCGGTGATCGGCCGCCATTCCTCATCGTCGTGAAGTTAGATAAAGTGAGTGTACCTCCTAAACCCGAATTAGGACTGATAGTGTATTTTTCTAGACTGGTTTGGGTACTGTTAGTGAATATTGGGAGGAATTGGTAAATCGATTGGTGGAGGTTATTGATATGTGGATTGGGACAGATTTATAGGCTTAAATGAAGGTGATTTTGAGGCCGAGGACATGCTAAATAGTGGCTATCCACGGGGGATTGTCGGTGGACCAAAATTGACCAATTGCAGTATATGTTGCTGTATTGTTGGGAATTGCCGGACTGATTGATTGATGGTTGATTTATGCTCAATTGTGTTATGACATGCCGTGTGTTCGCGTGACCGAACCATGTGGAGTGTGATTGGCCAATTGATGGCTTGTACTGAGAATTTAATTGTGAAGTGTGTATTGGGCTGCTCGATAATAGTTGGTCAAGTGAGCATGTTGTTTGTGAATTGGGCACCGTGTAGTGATGTTGATTTGACTAAGTGCCTGAATTGTGTTTGATGCTCATGGTGCGTTGTGATGCATTGTATGATCACGCATTGTGTATTTCGAGAATGAGGTGTGTGATGAGATTGTGTGAGAATACGTGTCTATCATGAGCATGTGATCACCTAATTATGTCTTAATGCGTTTTACGCATGGTTCAGATAATAACCAGTTGTGTGTATGTGTGATCACATTTCGCCCTGATGCGTGTTACGCGGGGTATGTCGTCCTCATGCACTTTGTAGTAGGACGATGCCCGGTACGTCCGGAAGACGACCAATCTGATGCGTTTTACGCGGGCTCTGGTTCGAAGGAGATCAGTGTTGCACTTGATGCGTTTTGACACGGGCTAGAGACACTGGGCCTAGAGCATTTTTACGTTGGCCACAGAGTGTTGTGTTTAAGAAAGAAACCTGATGTGTTTTTACATGGGTCGAATTAAATGATAAATCGAGCATTTGTCAGTGTGCTGGTGTGGGCTAGTAAGCCGAAACATGAGTATGGTATGATAATAGCATATGCATGCATAAGAATGCACGGACCAGTGTGCGAAAGTGCGAGACTCGGTGAATGGCATGTGAACCGAACACTGATTAGTGTGAGCATGCATATGGCGTACGTATGAATAGCGTGTTTGTGTATGTGAATTGATCAGTGTATTGAACTGCTTAACCTAACCTGCAGGGTCAGCCAAGTAAGTGATCGGGGCTCGAGGGCCCAGGTCCGAGAATGATTGTGATTTATAGTGCTATGATTTTTATGATATACCTGTCAGGAGATTGCATGTTAGCCTAATCTAGATTTAAGGGTTATATTCACTAAGATTCGTCTCACGGTTTAATAACCCAACATTTCAGACCCTCGTCCCCAAGCATGCCTAAGGTACATACACTTTTTGGGATCCCGACACAGATTCAGCAGTCAACCAGTATATTTTCGTCTAGTAATGAGGAAGCTTACATAAGATATCGATCAGTAGTTTTTGTGAACACAGGGGAATATTTTTATCATACACAAGAGTAAGTGGCTGGGTGTCTTCGAGATGCTGACGAGAATATAGGCCGGCCCCTTAGATCTTTTGATGCCCCGCTTGATGAGAATGGACTGATGGAGCCCATACTTGCGGATGGTGAAGTGATCAATCCTCAAGACATCTATGATGTAGATGGCATTGACAAGCCCATGGATGGGGAGTCACTGGAGCTACAAGTGATAGTCGAAGATCCAGACCAATTCGCAGAGGAAGAAGATGAACTAGAAGACATGGACCTGGATTCCGATGAAGACCATGGGGAAGTTGCGAAAATAGGCTTAGATGAAGAGATCGAACTTTACCTTGACTCGGAGCTGGAGTCGGATTCTGAGGACGAATGGGCTGAAGCACAAGATATGAATTCAGAAGAGTCTGAGCCATCTGAAAGTTCTACACGGGAGCCGTCGGATGATTCCTCGGAGTCGTCAGACCCTAATTAGGAACCCTATGACGGTCTTAGCCCTTATAGGGAAGCTCGTTCCTTTTTAATAATGACTTCCCTGTAGTTAGCCTAATCTTCCCCTAGCCACTTACCCTTTTTGACTTAGTGGCTGTTGACTGCTTGGGTTGCTTGTTTTGTTGTACATGTGGATTTTGTAAAAAGGCCTTCTATAGTAATATCAAAATGTATATTTGTAATTATGTCTTCGTTGTGTTCGCTGTGCTATCTTTGGTCTCATATTGTTATTGTACGAGTTTTTAATTCAGTTGCTTTCCGCATGTGCCTTATCTGTGTTTATTTGTCGGGTCGGTGATGCATTCTTGGGAGCGTTGCACCGTAATCGACCAAGCGGGATGTTATTGCTTCGTGGGTATGGGGCATGATACCCATTTTCATTCAAAGATTTCCAACGGTTGTAGTAATCCTTTAAGCTTGCAATGTTGAGCCTTGATTTCCTGACACGTTAAACATTTCGCAACATGTTTGGCTATGTCCGTCTTCATGTCATTCCACCAGAAATGTTGTCGCAAATTTTGATACATTTTGATATTGCCTGGATGAATACTATAATTGCTCTTATGAGCTTCTATCAAGATTTCTTCTTTAAGTTGCTCATCATTAGGCACGCATAACTGTCCATTGAACTTCAATATTCCGTCGTCAGTCATATGAAAATTGGATTTCTTCTTTTTTGGGAGTCCTTTCCAAATCTTTTGCATCTTGGGGCCTGTCTGTTGTAATGCCTTGACCTTCAATAAAATTTCTGATTCAATTCTAAGAGCAACTAATAGACTTTGATGTCGTCCAACTTCAAGTTTAAAATCTAAGTCCCGAGCTTCTTCAAGTAATGCCCATTCTTTGACCATTAACTGAGTAATGGCCGATTTTCGAATAAAAGCGTTGGCAACTTTGTTTGCTTTGCCAAGATGGTATAATATTTCACAATCGTAGTCCTTGATAAGTTCCATCCAACGTCTTTGCCTCATATTTAGCTCCTTCTGGGAGAATAGATATTTCAAATTTTGATGATCCGTATAGATGACAAATTGCTCCCCATAGAAATAACGTTGCTAAATTTTCAAGGCAAACACGATCGCAGCAAACTCCAAATCATGGGTTGGATTATTCAATTCGTATGGCCTTAATTGTCTCGAGGCATAAACCACCACTTTGCCATCCTACATCAATACACAGCCTAGCCCTTTGTGAGAGGCGTCACTATATATTTCAAATCCCCCTGGTCCTTTAGGTATAGTCAGAATAGAGGCAGTCATTAGTCTTTGTTTCAATTCTTGGAAACTCCGCTTACACTTGTCAGTCCATTCAAATTTCGTTTCTTTCTTTAGCAATCGCATTAAAGGAATAGCGATGCTAGAGAATCATTCCACAAACCTTTTGTAGTAACCAGCCAAGCCCAAGAAACTTCTAACTTCTATGATGGTTGTTGGTCTTGGCCAGTTAATTACCGCTTCTATTTTGGATGGATCCACTGATATGCCTTCCCCCGAAATTACGTGGCCTAGAAATACCATGTGAGATAGCCAGAACTCGCACTTGCTGAGTTTTGCATAAAGTGTGTGTTCCCTGAGCATCTGAAGTGCGAATCTTAGATGTTGGTCTTCGAGTATACCAGGATGTCATCAATAAAGACTATGACGAAATGATCCAAGTGTAACTTGAACACTCGGTTCATCATATAGCTGGCGCATTTGTTAAGCCAAATGGCATAACAGTGAATTCATAATAGCCGTATCGGGTTCTGAATGCTATCTTCGGAATATCTTCTTTCTTGATCCTTAGTTGATGATATCCCGACCTCAAGTCGATTTTGGAAAACAAGGATGCTCCTTGGAATTGATCAAATAAATCGTCGATTTTCGGTAATGGGTACTTATTTTTGATAGTGACCCGATTTAACTGTCGATAGTCGATACAGAGTCGTAGCGATCCGTCTTTTTTTTTTCACAAACAATATCGGTGCACCCTAGGGAGATGCACTTGGATGGATAAATCTCTTGTCAAGTAACTCTTGTAGTTGCACTTTGAATTCTTTCAACTCAATCAAAGCCATCCTGTAGGGAGCTTTGGAAATAGGCTTCGTTTCAAGGGTACTTCAATAGCAAATTCTACTACTCGTTCCGGAGGTAAACCTAGTAATTCCTTTGGAAAAACATCCGGAAATTCTCGTACCACCAATATATCTTCCAATTTTGGTTTTTTTTCCTTTGACTTATTTTTTATTGTTGCCAGAAATCCTTGACAACCTTTTTCTAAGAGTCGACATGCTTTTAATGCAGAGATTAGAGGAGTCGAAGGTCCTCCTCTATTTCCCACAAATGTATAGCAGGGATGATCAGGTGGATAAACTAGATCACCTTGCTATAACATCTATAATGGCCCGCTATCTACTGAGCCAGGCCATGCCTATGATCACGTCAAAATTATACATGACCAGTACCGCTAGATTTATACTATCCTCCATCCTACCTATAATAATCTTATACCCTTGGCATCCTAGGGTGATCTGTACTTTATCTTTCATAGGAGTAGAAACACTACGTGCATTTTCTAACGGTTTTGTCTCATATTTGGCCAAATGCACAAATTATTTAGATATGAACGAATGTGTAGCTCCAGTATCAAATAATGCATATGCAGCATGGTTGTTGAGGAAAACCATACCTGTAATTATTGCTTTGGAGTTCTTAGCATCTTCTTGAGTAAGTGCATATATTTGTCCTTTTGCTAGGGGACAGTTGCCATTATTATCATGAGGTTGAACTCCAGTTGATGCCGTCGCTTGCCTTTGTTGTGAAGCATACTCCCGTGCGAAGTGGGCATGGAGCATCACCATGTCGCCTCCCGTAATTAGAATAGGCATCAGTAGTTACCTTTGGGAAATTTTGCTTCTTATTTGGAAGGAAGGAACGCTTTCCTCCTGCCAAGGGTCTCTTGCTCAAGTGCTAATTTGCTCGAGGAGCAAAATAAGGGGGCTTTGCCAGAGTCACCCTTTCCAACAAATCTTTCTCGATCAGTTGGGCTCGTTCATATAACTCATTATAGTCTTTCAAGTTCAATGGTACTAGCTGACTCTAGATATCAGGTTTGAGACCATCACGGAATTGTTTTGCCCTATCAGCTGAATTTTCAATAAGTCTAGGGGCATACCTTGACAATTGGGCAAATTTACTGGTTCATCGTCAAGTTGTTCTACTGGAGTTGTAAGAATTCCTTCACCTTTCAATCATGAGTACATTCGGAGAAATATTTTCCATTGAATGCCTCAATGAAGGCATTCCAATTGACTGCAGCAGTCCCAGGAAACACGATCTCTTTGGTTGCTTTCCACCAATGATTGGCATTTCCATGCAATTAGTATGTCGCCAAGATCACTTTCTCTTCCTCTGAACATCTCAGAAGTTCAAATGCTTTTTGTAACTCATCTATCTAGGATTCCGCCTCCTTGGGATCTCCCATTCCAGCAAATTTCGGAGGTCGCAGTTTAAGGAATTGCTCGACTAACTCGTGCATCGTACGGTCACCATTCCCATTTTTGTTTGCCGCTGCATTCTCAACATTAGGCGGCCGTTGTTGTCCCAGCAAATCTCCAACAATCGCAAGAGCCTGCAGAATTTTGTCTATTCGGGGATCTTACTTTGACTTTCTTTTCGAGGTCGTGGACAGGTCCTGAGCATTCATACTGTCGTTAGTATTCTACTAAGGCTTTCTACAACGCAAAAATAGGTCAGTGATCAAAATATTATCAACCAAAGGCCTATTTACCAACCAATCAGGTACACAAGTGCACAATCATATGCGCGGAGTGTTTCCTAGCCAACTACCTCAATTTCAGCGTACCTTATCACTCCAAGGTCTTCATTTCTGCTTGGCTTTCATAATCGTTTTCCACAATTCAGTGTATAGTTCGATGATTCTCGTTCTTTAGCCGTCCTAGAAGCCTACCAAGAGCCATTCAATGTTCAGGCCCTTCACCCTGGTGCCACTTCTATTCGAAGCCGCTCAATGATTAGGTGGTATATACCCAACGCCACTTCTTCCCAAAGGCCGCACAATGATCAGGCTTTTTGCCTCGGTGCTACTTCATTATAGAAGCCACACAATGATCAGGCATTCATGACCCCGGTGCCACCTCCTCAGAGGCTACTTAATGTTCAGGTCGTATGGCCCTGGCACCACTCCTCGCCCTCGTCGGATCGTCCAATCGCAAGTTGCCTCGAACTGCATCTACTAGAGGGAAAACTTGCTTTGATACCAAAAACGATCCCACTGTCACGTCCAATCATGACCCAAGTGGAACCATGACTTGCGGAAATAAATTAGTGCGTCCCGTTTATTTTAATCAATGCGCACTCGGAAGCAAATATAAACGAAACATCACAATACCAATATAAGCAAACTTCGCACATTATATTTATACGATATGTGCTTATTTTCATAAGCCTTACTCTCGGGCCATGCAAACCGCACACATATATTTTACATGCCCATTTCTAGGGCGATTCCAAAAAACAAGTGAACTATCGAACAAACAAAACTTTGGCTTGGGGTCCCTAACTTCACTACGGTTTCTCTTGCCCCTCACTTCTCGGTTATCCTATTCTCCTATTCCCGTTCGTTTGGTCATCTCACGCCCCAAGTGCAGCTTGCCCTGGAGCTGGCCCACCCATGTCGTTGAATGGACTATTGAACCCATGTAGGGGTCCATCCCAATCTCTATTAGCCAAACGGTACTATGTCACGTACGTATGAGGGACCAATTCCTTGCGACCCTCATCCACCATCACGTGCGTGATGATCCTACGATAGGCGCGGCCACCACGGGCATCAATTACGTTGAGCAACTCCACTCTCATCTCGATGGGGTTATCAAACCGGGTTGGGGGAGACGCCATACTATGGAATTGAAAAGAGGAAAAACAACGGGGAGTGAGTCAGGGAGACTCGATAAGTGAAAACACTAATATTAAGGGAGGATGAAACAATTGCCGTTCACATAAGTTGGCTTTTATTGTACTGGCATCGATGGCAAATCAATAGTAAAGTTCATGCTACGAAACAACAAAAAAACATCGAACATGATTGTCACGCATGAACATCACTTGTCAAAGAAAGAACAAGCTATAATCGACCAAATAACCGAGAAAAGGCCCAAATAAACCATGTTACAATATATCGTAACTTCCTTTCCGATATTAGGGAATTCACTTACTCAAACAAATAAAACAAGAATTAGAAAGTGAGAGGCGTGTGGTGAACACAGGAGCCTAGGGCAGGTTTCTAACGTGGCTTCCTAGTTGGCTGAACAAAAGGAAAGGTTGGTGGGGCTTCTTTGGGCGTGAATCAAGGAAGCAAGAAACCAAACAGAGAAGATGATGGCTGGTTGGTGGAAGTGTGTGTGCATGAGGTATATGGGGGGCTCCTTCACGTGAGCTTCTTGCTCTATTTATAGAAAAGCCAAGCTTGAAGAAGAAGCAAGGCAATAATGGTAGGGCTTCCAAGTCAAAGAAGTTTTAATGGCATTAATGAACTATGACCAAAGGATATGATGAAGTGCCATTAAGAGACTTTAATGTGGCATTATCTCTTCTCGGTCTCTCTCTCTCTCTCTCTCTCTCTCTCTCTCTCTCGGCTTCTTTCAATCTTCCTTGACCGACTCCCTCTCTTGGCTCCTTCTTCCTTGGTCGACTCCCTCTTTGTTTTATGTGTATTATTGGTGACCATGAGTCACCTTGCAGCCTTAATAAGGCTGAACAACTCAGCTGCTCAGCAATAAAGGAGGGGGACACCTATGCAAGTCCAATAATGGTGGCCTTAAATGGCTTTTAATGGGCATTTGACTTGGTCAACTATTTTGTTCTTCTCACTAGCTGAACCGTTGGCCTTGTCTGGATCGCCTGACATGCTGGTTTCACTCACAAATTATTTAGGCCAATCGGTTTATATAAAACCGATTAATCAATACTCAATTTGTAATCCCGTATCGTACTTGTTGTGCTAGTTTTCCGAGGGTTTTTCACGCTTGGTATACCCGTTCGATATGAGGTTTGGGGTGGAAAGACCTCTACATATGGCTAAGTATGACCAATCAAATGTTTAAGTCCATTGGTGTCCAATTTGGGCCAACCAGGCGCATGGCCTGTCTGACCAGGCTTGACTGGGCACATGGCTTGGTACATTGCCGGGCCGTACGAGCGCATGGCTGAACACATGGCCAGGCACGTGGCCGAGCACATGGGCGGGGTACCGGGCTATATGAGCAGCATGACGAGCATGACACCAGCTGCACGAGCAATGTATCGAGCATAATGTCAACCCGCACGAGCAAGGGGCCGGTTCATGGGTTTAACACATTCATTGGCTCATGCATGGGCATAAGGCTTGGCTCATGGCCAAGTTCATTGGGCACGGGACTAGATTAGAATCGGATTTGATGGGCACGTTGCCCGGCATAAGGGTTAGCCACAATGACTGGCGCATGACCAGGCACATAGTCGGTTCGTGGCCTAGCTGATGGGCACGATGGTCGGTCATGTCCGAGCATGAGACTTGGCTGGCACATGGCTCGTCCATGGCTTATCCAACTTGACGCAACGATCCGTGGATGACTCGCGACCAGTCCACGCTCGAGTATCAACGACTCATGGTTGACCCTTAATTGTCAGGTAGCCTTATGGAATCCAATATCCCGGAATTAACTCATGGTCATCCATGACTGATGCATGATCGTGCGGTATCACCTACAACGACACATGCCAACACCGGACTGATCCATAGTTATCTTGGACTGTCCCACTAATGACCCTTATGGTCGAAAGGTCACTACATGGTCATATCACTTTAATTGTCTTGCGTGAGTAGGGAGTCATTCCACTGTCGATCCTTAGGCCAATTCATGGACAATCTTTCAATTGAACCATGACTAACCCTTAGTACACTCGTTCCGACCTTAGTGTCTGTTCCATTACCGACCCTCGGCTCGGACTACTTGCTTAGTCTTTTACCACATACCTTCAGCTTCCTAGGCCTAAATTCGGGGATGTCACATCGTCACTTGCCACGTCATCATTGTTTCCATGTCATCTTGTGCCATGTCAATTGTGACGTGTCATCGTTGCCACGTCATTACTTCCACGTTATCATATTTTCATGTCTAATTTTCACGTCATTAGAAATTGCATGTTTAGGGACATTTGAATTAGATTGCATATCATGTTAGATTAGTTCATAATTTTTGTCCTTCATTATATTAGGTCATGTCACATGTCATTAGTTTAATGATTCATGCATAGTAAAATTAGATCAAAATTGCATACAATTTCCCAAAAAGATATAAATAAAACTGCATATTCATTTAGAGATCATGTTGAGGTTAGACATGCATTTTATTTAATTAACACTTTGCAGGTTTGGGAAATTAATCACAGTAAGGTTATGCTTTGCTTGCTTGAGGTATTTAAGTTCTTGCCCTATTCTAGCAATCTACTTATTGTTTTGATTTCTTGAGTGTTACTTTCTTGATTGTGCACACACACGGAAATCCATCACACGTTGGTGATTCAGGATTAAAATTAATCAAGACTGCTTTCAAATATATTTGAAATATAAGAGCGTTAGATTAATCTAGCGTAATCAAATCTCCGTATCCATGAATATTCGACTGGCAAAAGTAAAATGCTCTCCCACACTTTACGTAGGTGTCTAATCGACTTACTAATAATTGATTAGTGGTGACTCCTAATTGAATTGATTTACATATTAAATTGAGTATCAAGTTGCGATTAGTAGGGCTTGAGAGAGTCCGTGCTAAACACGAACAATTGCCTTGTGAGAGGAACTTTGTTCCGTTTGGTAGTCCATTGGCTTTTTCTTGAGTGCTCCACCTATGAGAAAGTCGCGACAATGTGTTTATGCATCGTATGCATTCATATCCGTGATTATATGCTTTGATGAACACTACAAAAAAACAAGGGATTAGCGACGAATTTTGCAACGAAAAATTTGGCAAAATCCGTCGCAAATCGAACTTGCGACGGAAAAAATTCTGTCACTAATAGGGCATTGCACAATTTTGCGACGGAAAAAAATTCGTTGCAAATTAGCCATGAACACTATCCGTCGCAAAATTCGTCGCAAATAATTCGTCGCAAATTAGCCACGAACTTTATTTGTCGCAAAATTCGTCGGAAATTTCGTCACAAAATTCATCGCAAATTTCGTTGCAAATTTAGTCGCAAAATTCATTGCAAAATTCGTCGAAAATTAGCCACGAATTTTATCCGTCGCAAAATTTGTCACAAATAATTCGTCGCAAAATTTATCGCAAATTAACCACGAACTTTATTTGTTGCAAAATTTGTCACAAAATTCGTCGCAAAATTTGTTGCAAAATTAGCCACAAACTTTATTCATTGCAAAATTCATCGCAAATTAGCCAAGAACTTGATTTGTCGCTACTTATTCGTCGCAAATTAGTCATAAACTGTAATGGTCGCAAAATTCGTCTCTAAATATTCATCGCAAATTTTACACCATTTGGGCCATCAAATCTTGTCCATAGCAATAGCTACGCATTAATGAACATCATGTCATACATTCAAAACAATCAAAGGACACGAGACAACCATAGATTCCGCTTCAGAAACAGAAAACGAACAAATCAGACACAATGCCATATAATTGAAAAATATAACTGAAGGAAAGATGCTAGTTCGCAAAAAATAATGATATATGCAAAGTTGCAAAGTCTGACATGATGCTATTTGGTATCTAATCTTATAATACATTTAAAACATTCATAGGAGGCGGGACAACCATAGATTCTACTTAAAAAATGAAAAATCGACAAACCAGACACAAGATTGAGCAGCTTTGGTACTTGGCAGGCCACCAAAAGCAGTCACTTTTGTCGACACCTGATGAGATGTGGATACATAAATAAATATATCCAATTAGTCCAGAATATAAAAGAAGTGTTTATGCATGGATGTGGAACTAGGTATAAAAAAATAAGTAAGAGGTTAACAAAAAAATGTTTCAAGATGAACATCAATGTTCTTACATATGAATATGAGTCAACTTTGACATCCACTGTAGTTTTTTTCACCCTTGTAAACCGTATTTCTTTCACTTAGGAAAAATTAGATCCTTGTCCAAACAGCATTCAACAGTTTAATGACTTAGAGAGGTGATTACTAATGCCAATTCCCAAGAAGAGAAGATTCAAAGTTAATTGAGGCATGTATTTCTACAATGTTCAAATATCACGATTTTTTGTAACAAGCATGTGATCCTGGGATCTCTAAATTTTCAGTTTTTCGCAAGCAAAGAACCTAGTTGTAAGAAAGTTGTGCACAAAAAGTAATTATAGGGTAGGAACATATTGGGTGAAACTGCACTTATGTCACAAAAGATTGTGAAGCAAGTTTACCTCCGATTTTGGGAATTTTAATTAGAAAGGACCGAGAAAATCATCATCATCATCAGCAATCTCAGCATCATTGTGTCGCTCATCATTGTGCCCATCACCTATTGGATTGGCGGGAGGTACAGGAGGAACCTCATCATGATTGAGGTTGAGGTGTCGCATAACGATTTGCATTTACTGTTTCAAGTCAATTATTTCTTCGTCCTTCTCTACAAGTATATTTTTTAGTTGGTTCAATTCTTGGGTTAATTGCTCATCATGTCATGTCCTCCTTCGAACAACCGCATTGGATGATGAAGTTGCAGCATGATTCGTCATGTGTACCCTTGACAAGGATCCCATACCAAATATTTTTCCTTTTTTCGTTCCACCCGTTGCCTCCACCGATAATGCCGTACTATCAACTGATGGATCAGACGTAGCAACACCATCACCATCACCATCACCATCACTAGCATTGCTCATTAAAAGTTCATCATATTTTTCCTACATTAATAATATATATGAAAATAAAATAACTTCGTATATATAACTACCATAAATATTAAAAACATTCACAGTTATCATTCTAGTTTCCATAAAGTCCAAAGTATAACCTTATATACCTTAATAGCTTTTGCTCGATCGTCAATTCATGTCTTATCTTTTTTTTGAAATGTGCGTTCAAATGTAGCTGCAAATATTAATTCCGTCCCCAATTCATGTGCCTACAAAATGTAAACATGAGTAATTAAATTAAATTAACTTATAACTTATTTAACAGACTTATCATTCGTTTTCGATGCTTCCCAATATTGATAGAGCCCCCAGCATATGCGGCAGACTCTTCACTAGAACTAGAAGATTGATTCTTTTTATTCAGTTCGCTGATTTTCTGACTCTTTTCAGTTTCCCAAATTCTATTAATTTTGGTCCAATTGTCAGCTGTAATGAAAGCCGGTTTCACTTGCTTGATCTTTGCTTTGTTCATCACATTTCATATGTGATCACTGACTTTCTTCTGAAAAATTCTTCTCACTTCATTCTTTTCCTCTTCATCCCACCTGAACTTTTGCTGCAATCAATACAAAAAAAATTGAAAGTTATTATGATGGTCACATATCCATTACCATGCACTAGACAATTCGGCGATAGATTTTGTAAAGTTCATCTCGGGGAAAATATCTGGTCCCTTTAGTACCTAAAACTAAAAAGTTGTTCTGGTTCCTTTACATCATTCTTCACCATCAATATACTATACCAAATTTAGTTGGTGAGAAAATAGAATATCTAAAACTTACTTTGAACTCATTCCACCACAAATTTTTCATTTCTTGTGGAGCACTTCTGTAATTAATATACTGCCCCATCCAATAGTTTTTGACTATTTTATTTAGTTCCTTCACAACAAATGTAGTATCCGTGAATCTGCAAATATACGAATATTGTTCAATATCGATAATTCAGTTGACATCCATATCTAAAACCATAAATATTACATATGCTTAAAAAAATGAAGTAATTACGAATCTTCAAATGGGCATATCATGAATTGGTTATCTTCTTCACTTGTGTTTCCCTCATTATTCGATTATTGCCTTGAATAATAAGGTGGAACGGAAGGAGATGGAGCGGTAGGAGATGGAACTGGAGGAGATTTAGTTCACATGTGGCCAAGTCCCCTAACATGTTCTTGAGTGTTGGATGGAGGGCCAACGTGTCTATATTGCCCATCAGCATATAGTGGTTGAGGGTTAGATGAAAGGACAAGGGAAGAGGAAAGGGACGGGGACGAGGACAAGGAAGGGGCTGCTCTTCTATGCATGTGACCTCCACGTTTATACTGACAAGTAGGAAGGTTAGATAAATATGTAAAAAAAATATGAACATGTATTACGGATACATAATGACGTACATGACGAAGCTTACCATTTTGTTTCATAAGCAGAAAATGTTTTCTCTTAATTAGCCAATACTGAGTGTTTATGACGTGCAATTTCCTACGAACAAATATACTATGAATCGCACTCATTTTGATATCAAACATCAATATATGAGCACGATATGCCGTGCTAAGCCGACAATAGCCATAATTAACCATACGATCCACTTTCAAATCACACGATAATTCATCAAGTACAAGATCAACCATGAAACATCAATTTCAGCCACATGATCTTTGTTCTCGGCCACACGATCATCAATCAACCCACACGATCGGGCCATAGTTAACCAATTAGCTATAATTAAGAAAATCAACTATACAATTAACCTAATTAACCATACGATTGGTATTAAACAATTAAGGGTGCGAATGGTAACCATTTTGCACCAGAAATCAAATTGTTGCCACAAATTAATTTTTCACATTTTTGCCATAAATTGACTTCTGAAGGAGAAATCTGTTTGGTAAAATATGACTAATTCTGCTCTCGAAATTGATTTCTGAACAGAACTCTATTTTGATTTGTTGAATTTTTTTGCACTTAAAAAATTTAAATTTTACTCAAATTGGGTGGCTACAGGTATTTTAAGCCATTCAGTAAAGTTTTGAAATTTTGGATTTTTTTAACTTTTCTTTGGGCACCTAAAAAAAAAATTCTGCCTAAAAATGGGTGGCCACGAGTATTCTAAGCTATTTTGTGAAGTTTTGAAATTTTAAATTTTTTTTGGGCACCTAAAAAAATTTAAATTTTACTCAAAGTGGGTGGCCACAGGCATTGTAAGCCATTTTGTGAAGTTTTGAAATTTTATATATTTTTATTTTTTAACTTTTTTGGGCACCTAAAAAATTTAAATTTCACTCAAAGTGGATGGCGACAGGTATTCTAAGCCATTACGTGAAGTTTTGAAATTTTTAATTTTTTTTGGGCACCTAAAAAAATTTAAATTTTACTCAAAATGGGTGGCCACAGGTATTCTAAGCATTCTGTCAAGTTTTGAACTTTTTATTTCATTATTATTTTTTAATTTTTTTGTGCACCTAAAAAAATTTAAATTTCACTCAAAGTGGGTGGCCACAAGTAGTTTAAGCCATTTTATAAAGTTTTGAAAATTTTGATTTTTTTACCATTATTCTTTTTTTTGGGCACCTAAAAAAATTTAAATTTATTTTAAGCCATTTTGTGATATTTTGAAATTTTGTTTTTTATTTTAAAAAAAATTCACCAAATTTCATATTTTCCCAAAATCTGACTTTTTTTAATTTTCTGGAAATTTTCTTTAGAATTTTTCTAGAATTTTTTTTAAATTTTAATGTATTTTTTGAAAAAACGCTTAATCAACCACATGATCATCATTGAATGCTTAATCGGCGACATAATTGACAAATTAACCAGGCGAACATCAATCAAAGCCACATGTAATCCTAAAATCGGCCCCTAACCTAACCAACCAATTTGACACTAAACAATCCCCGAACAAATTCGATTAATACTCATTATACTAGGTAGGGTTCAGGGAGTCGTTTACTTGGTTCAAAGCCAAGAAAAACCAAACAATAATAATATTTTGGCTGGTCGGCTAGTGGCGGGCTCGGCGTAGGCGCGGGCCCAAGTGGTAGCTAGATGGCCAAGCGCTTGGCACGGCACTTAGCCACGACCAAAGGCGACGGCGGTGGCTGGGTAGCGGCAAGATCTGGGCGGTGGGCGGACAGCAGCTAGGTAGCGACAGTTGGGCGGTGATAAGAAGAGAAAGAGGAAAAGAAAAGAAAAAGAAGAAGGGAAAGGTTTGAAAAAGAAGAGTGGACGTGATCGGGGGGCACGTGAACGGGCAGGAGGGGAGAGAGAGAGAGAGATGGGTGCAAAAATTTGAAACGTGTGCGAATGTGGTTGCAATGGATTTTGCGACGGAAAAATAAATCCGTCGCAAATTTGGGATAGATTTAAAAAATAAAGGATCCTTCGCAAATTTTTGACGGATTCCAAAAATAAAGGGCATTTTTGAATCCGTCGTAAATTTGCGACGGACAATATTTTTCCGTTACAAATTTGGGAGGAAATTTTTTTTTCGTCCCAAATTTGCGATGGACAATATTTTTCCATCACAAATTTGCGATGGATTCAAAAAATAAAGGGCATTTTTGAATCTATCGCAAATTTACAACAGACAATATTTTTTCGTTGCAAATTTGGGAGGAAATTTTTTTTTTCGTCCCAAATTTGCGATGGATAAAAATCCCGTTGCAAATTTGCGACGGACAATATTTTTCCGTCACAAATTTGGGAGGGGAGGGAATTTTTTTTCCGTCCTAAGTTTGCAACAGATAATAATTTTGTCGCAAATTTGAGATGGGAAAAAATCCTTTGCAAAATTTTCGTCCCAAATTTGCGACGGAAAAATATTGTCCGTCGCAAATTTTGCGATGGATTTTTTTTTCCGTTGCAAATTTGGGAGGGAATTTTTTTTTTGTCCCAAATTTGCAACGAATTTTTTTTCTCGTCGCAAATTTGCAACGGACAATATTCATCTGTCGTAAATTTGGGAGAGAAGTTTTTTTCCATCCTAAATTTGCGACGGATAATAATTCTATCGCAAATTTGCAATAGACAGTATTTTTTCGTCGCAAATTTGCGACGGATTTTTTTTTTTCTGTCGCAAATTTGCGATGGATCATATTTTTCCGACGCAAATTTTTGACGGATTTTTCTATCCGTCGTAAATTTACGACGGAATATTTTTTTGTCGCAAATTTCCGACGGATTTATTTTAGATTCCAAAAATAAAGGAAAGTTTTGAATCCGTCGCAAATTTGCGATGGAGTCTTAAAATTGTTGTGAATTTCACTTCCGTTGCTAATTCTTCAATGAACAGTAGCCACAAATAAGTTGTTGTCGTAAAATGAGCGATGAAATTAGCAACGATCCAAATCCAATGGAAAATAGAATATCGCAAATGTCATCGCACGAATAATATTTGACTTGTCGTCATTTAGCGATAAATTTTCCGACGATCAATTACAATAATAAGAATAATCGACAACAACAATAATAACAACAAAAATAATGATAATAACAATAACAATAATAACAAGAGCAATAATAATAATTATGACAACCAAAATAACACTTGTCGCAATAATAATTACACATCATTAGTGTTTTGTCACAAAAATTTTAATCTTCATCTTCATCTTCGTCTTCGTCTTAATCTACATCTTCGTCCTCGTCTTGATCTTGATCTTCTTCATGAGCATCATCATCATCTTTTGTCTCAAAATTAGATTCTGAACCATCTTGTACATTTAATTCGCAAATTTTAGTTAGATCCACATCTATCATTGCTTCACATGGATCTCGTAAAGTTGGAATGTTATATTACTCAGTTTCAACCATGTTACAAACTTCCTCTTATTGATAGGCTCTATCTTTCTAGTGTTCCTCGATTTTTCTCCGTGCTTTGATTTTACATATAGCCCACCAATCAGCTTTGTCGCGTTTCAAACTAGGATATGATGCATAACATACTTGAATTGCTTGTTGTGCTAAAACAAATGGTTCATATTTCATATACCTTTTCTTGTGATTTATTTCAACTAAATTAAACTTCGTATGCACGTTCATTCCTTTGACGGGGTTGAACTACTTACACTTAAATAACACAACCTGCATCATTAATGGTCCAGGATACTCTATCTCTATGATTTGATCCAACAAGCCATAAAAATCATCTTTTGAACTGCCACTATTGAATGACCGAATAGACACACCACTATTCATTGTGGCTTTTTCCATTTCATATTTTTGAGTGTGAAAATTATATCCATTTATGAAATATGCTGGCTAACTCCGTACTCTTAAGTGTGGACTCCATGACAGATGATATAGCAATCCTTGCTCTTCAAGCTCATCATGATTACTGTGAACCTAAGGTTACACACGCAAAGTTAATAATATATATTTTAATAAATGATGTATAAAATTTTAATAACTTGGTTTTGGTCCATAGGTAACTTACATATGTTTTGAACCATGATGCAAATTATTCATCGCACAAACGGTCAAACTCATTTGGTGGTAGTCCATGCATTGAAATTTGGAAAATCATAGTAATAAATACCATTTATATATTATCAAATATTTGACACACAATACATATATTTGTAAATTTACACTTACTCAAAGTATGGCTCGACTTCTGGGCAGTTCAGTAAAATATATGTATTGGCTGCATGCAATTCTTCGCCTATTAAGTAACGAAATGTATATGTGCCGCTTGGTCAACCCAGATAATTGAAAATAGAGAATGATTTGCAATTGGGATCATGGGGCCCTCATCATTTCTGCCTGCTTTCCGCCTCTTGCATTGCACTTGCGGCTTAAAATAATATGATGCAAATATTGTCACTTCTTCTATAGTATATGCATTACAAATTGAAGCCTCAACACATGCCTTATTTTTTACTTTTTTCTTCAAATGATATAAGAATTTAGTTGCAACAGAAAGAAGCTTATCGGAACATAATATATAATAAAGTAATTTGAACTTTATTTGAAAAAAAAAATACCTCTTAAATGGATATATCCATCGAAATTGGACGAGACCTGCAACTTTGGCCTCATAAGACAAGTGAACTAAGAGATGCTCCATCGAATCAAAAAACGGTGGAGGAAATATCATTTCTAAATTGCAAAGAATAATTGGAATAATTTTCTCTAGTTTCTCCATGTGTGATGCTTTTAATACTATCGAGTAAATATCATGCAGGAAATTGCTTAACTCTGTAATGGCGCACTATACAAAGTTCGGTAGAACTTCCTTGAAAGCTATTGGAATTAGTCTTTCCATCAACATGTGACAATTATGACTCTTCAAATATGTCAACTTGCATTCATTTAAATTAACACATCTCCCGAGGTTCGAAGCATATCAATTAGGAAATCGCATAAATTTCAACCATTGACAAACAACTCGACTCTACTCCTTATCCAATGTATAAACTGCTTTTGATTTTGGTCTCTTGTTGCTTGCATCCACATCTAGTGTTGGCCGATCACAAATATCTCTCATATCTTTTCTTGCGTTTAAGTTGTCTTTTATTTTTTTTAGTGACATCCATCATAGTATTTATGATATTGTCGAAAACATTCTTTTCTATTTGCATGACGTCAAGAATATGATGAATAATATGGGGCTTCCAATATGGTAGATCTCAAAATATACTGCATTTTGTCCACTTATGTGTACTTACATACATAAAAGTCGTGCCATAAGGGTTCTGAACAATAGTTGGAAAGTCTTGCATTGGCTCTCAAATTTGATCGTCGGTTAACCTCAATGGTGAAGGTGTTCTTTTAGTTCTATTCTTGATCAACTCTTTTTTTATTCTTTCTAGATGTATGATTTATCGGTAAAAATTATCTGTGACAATCAAAATAGCTGGACTTCTTTTCATGTTTTAATCTAAATGACTTTGATCTCTCCAAACATATCGGACATCCTAAGATCCCAGCTGTACTCCATCTAGATAACATTCTATAAACTGGAAAGTCATTTATTGTCTAAAGAAGAGCAGCCTTCATTACAAATGTTTGATTGGTAGAAATATCATATGTAAGGACACCTTCCTCCTATAGCCGATGTAACTCTTCAATCAATGGTTGTATATAAACATCTATTAACTTTTTCGGATTTTGCGGGCAAGTCACGATCAATGTCAAAAACATATAAGATGTCTTCATGCACATACCAGGTGAAAGATTGTACGGCGTTAAGATAACTGGCCAACATGAATAACTTTTTCCTGATTTCCCAAATGAAGCAAATCCATCAGAACAGAGACCTAGCATGATGTTTCGATGCTCTATTGCAAACTCATGGTATGTTTTATCAAAATGTTTTCATGCCTCTACATTTGAAGGATAATATATTAGACCCTCTTCTGTTTCATGATTTGTATGCCAAGTCATGTGTTTAGCAGTGACTTGAGACGCATGAAGCCTTTGCAATCTAGAGATTAAGGGTATATAAAACATTTGGTTGCATGGTCTACACTTCTGATTATGATCCTATCTCCTGTTAATCTTGTACCTAGGTTGGCTAGAGAATTTGCAAGATTCTGCATTTTCATCATCTCTCCAATATAACATACAACCCTTACTACATATATCAATCCTTACAATCGGAAGACCTAAGTTATCTACTAGCTTTTTCATATCGTAAAAATCACTTGGCATGATATTATCACGAGGCATTGTTTCCCCGCATTATTTCAACAAAAGAGTTAAAGCAATCCGCAGACACATTATGCTCTGCCTTGATATTTAATAGTCTTGCTGTCACTGATAACTTAGTGTGGTTGTCACAACCTGCCCATAAAGGTTTATCTGCTGCTTTCAACACTACCCAGAACTAATTAGATGAAAAAGTTCTATTACACACATTCTTATCAAAACCCGTTACTTCTATCTCTTCTAATTGTGATGCATGACTAGTACCCACTTGTTCAAGTGTAGGAGTAAAACTAGTACTTGCAGGTTCAATTCTGAAACAAAATTCTTACCAGCTGCATCAATCACCATCCTCTCGTATGAATTCAATTAGTCATAATAGCTATATTCTTCCCTAACTAAAAATTGATCACTTCTTCAATATCCTTCATCAGATATAAATGGTTCACCATGACAAGTCTAATTATAATAATTCAGAGTAAATTCAAATCTATAAAGATGTTCTCTAACTTTATCACACACATTAAATTTATCATTAATGCACTTTTACACGGACACCTTAACTTATTTCCATTCATGAACTCATATTTACTACTAGCAAAGTCCAAAAATAGTTCCAACATAGTACGAAACTCATCGGTCAATCCTCGACGTCCAGGTAAGTTCTTATTATACATCCAAGCCCTGTCTCTTTGCATTGTGTCTGTATTAAAATAAAAAAATCTCGTAAAATATTTAAAATATAATATCTACTATTCTTAATTAAAACCATAAAATTATGAAAATTAAATTTTGTTTTTCACGCAACAATTACTTTGAAATTGAAAAAATTGAAAAAATTACCATATAAAGAAGACTTACCCAAATATTTGGGTGAAATCTTGATAGTAGAAAGTGGTCAATTTGATGAGAATTGCAACGTTCACTTAGATTGCAAGACCTTCAATTGGACACTTACCTAAATAAAAGAAAAATCACTTAATATTCATTTTTTAATAATTTTTTTTATTTTTTTCGAATTTTAAAAAAAAATTTCCCCTTAAATTTTTCTCCGGTCGCCGGACTGACTGATGCCGGCGTGTTCAACCTTGCCGTCACCTAGATCTAGGCGATGATGAGGTCAATCGGTGGCCACGGCGAGGCCGCTTAGCCTCTCTTCAATTTGGGCAATGGCGAGGTTGACCGGCGGCCACGGCGAGGCCGCCGGTCGACCTCGCCGTTGCCCAAATCTGGGTGATGGTGAGGTCGACCGCCACACCTGGGCGAGGCCACCGATTGGCCTTGCTGGCCATGGGGCGACGCTCGGCCTCGCCCAGATCTGCGGGAGGCCGGGCGACCTTGCCATGGCCGTTGATCAACCTCGCCGTCACCCAGATCTAGGCGACGGCGAGGTTGACCGCCATTGGGGGTGGCCGAGTGACCTTGGCCCATGGCCGGCGAGGTCTTGTCGGTGGTCGGTGGCTGGACCGGCGACCGGCTAGGAAGATACAAACAAAAACAAAAAAATAGTCAATAAAAAAAATCAAATCCAGCGATGAATAGTTTTTTGATGAACCGTATTCGTCGCCAATTAGTCACGAAATTAGCTACGATACTTACGGTAGAAAAGCTTTACCAAGATTGATTTCTGCACGCACGGATTATGAGAGAAACGAAAGAGAGAGAAGGTGGGAGAAAAGCGGGGGATGTGAGGAATCAGTACAGAGAGAGAAATTGATGGGTGGGGTGGATATGACGAAAGTTATTTTCCGTCATAAATTACAAATTAGCGACGAATCCGTTTTCATCTCAAAATCCGTCGCAAATTAGTGACGGTAAAACAATCCGTCGCTACTTTCGTCGCAAAATGGTAAATTTCATTGCATAAATTAGCGACGGAAAATAAATCCATCGCTAATTTCGTCACAAATTTGCAACAGAAAATTGGTCGTCACTAATTTGCGATGGAATTAGCGACAATCAATTTTTCATCGCAAATTTGCAACGGAAAATAAATCCGTGGCTAATTTGTGACGGAATTAGCGATGGATTTATTTTCCGTCGCTAATTTGTGATGGAAAATAATTCCATTGCAAATTAGCGATGGAAAATTTTTGTCGCTAATTTGCGACGGAATTAGTGACGGAAAATAATTTCGTCGCTAATTTGCGACGAACTTTGCAATGGATTTATTTTTCGTCTCTAATTCCGTCGCAAAGTTCGATGCAAATTAGTGACGAACAATTCCCCGTCGCAAATTTCCGACGTAAAATTCATGTTTTTTTGTAGTCGAATAATATCTTGTGACTTAACATGTTTGTGTTTCTCTGTCTCATTTTAGCATGTTTTTCATGGTTATTTTTATTGGTTTCCAGTGGTGAGACATACATGAATTCTCTTAATTGGGGCATGCCTAAAAATCTCACCAAATCAAGGTTAGAATATCATAATCCAACTTAGGTAATCCAATATTCAAATTAGGCAACAAAATAATCAAATTATATTCAATTTAGGAAATTACCTAGTTTGAAAGGTTTATTTCCGAAATGAGACCGACAGCCATCGAGGATGATGAAGACTGAGGTTGCCATGATGCAACTCGGTGAAGGCAAGGATGAGCTAATCCGTTGAGGCTCTGGCCCTAAACTTTGAAACTCACTAGTGATGGCAAGTGGCAACAGCAAAGGTAATTTAGCAGAGAGCACAACATCAAGCAAGGACTGGGCAATGGCAGCACAAAGTCAGCGCCGGTGAAGTTAGTACAAGCACATCGATGAGTCGGAGAGCTTGGCATCAGGTCTATGGTGAAGCTGAACCAAATCCATAAGAGAGACCGAAACGTGAGCAGTGTCGTTGATGGCGTTGAGGCGACAATGAGCATGTGAGATTTTGTGGGACTACTGCCAACTGTTCTAAAAGCTTAAGCTATTCAATAAAGGTATGGTTCGATATTTAAATATTCTAACACTCTCCCTCATGTTTAGTCTGGTCTTTTTTTGCCTAGTACTAAGCATGAAAATATTTAATTAGGAGAAAAATGGGGCCTTGAACGATTCGAACTCAGGACCATAGCTCTAATACCATGTGACAGTTTGTAATTTACTTGTATTGCTCAATGTATAGTACAAATATTTATGCAATGTGTTGCATAATAGAAAAGAGAAAGAAACGATCTACCAAATATCTCTAACTAATTATAGAAGATATACTAAATATTATCCTAACTAAAAACAAAAGTAAATTCTAACAAGTAATAAGAGATACACTAAATATTAGAAAAACATAATGTAAATCTTTAGCAAATCTTCCATAATACTTCCCCTCAAGTTGGCGCATGGAGGTCACAAATGCCTAACTTGCTGATAAGAAATGCAAATCGATCTCGGCCCAATTCCTTGGTAAATATATTTGCTAGTCAAAGTCTAGTGGGTACGTGCTCAGTTCTAATGGCGCTCGACTGTACATGTTCAAGAACAAAGTGGCAGTCATTCTCAATTTGCTTTGTTTGTTTGTGAAATCTCGGGTTTGCCGTGATATGTAAGGCAACTTGGTTGTCGCAATAAAGACCCATCGATTTGTCGTGCGATACCCTAAGAGAGGCAAGAAAGTGCGCAACAAAATCAGTTCACCAATGGCAATTGCCGTAATGGGATATTCAGCTTCAACAGAGGACCGAGAAATTATGGTCTGCTTCCTGGTTCTCCATGACACGGGACAACCATCGAGCAGGACAAAGAAAACAGTAACTGATCGCTGAGTGATCGGGCAACTTGTCCAATCGAAGTCATAAAAAGCAGTCAAGTGAAGTAAAGTTGGGACTGATAATAGAATCCCTTGTCTTGGGTTTTTCTTGAGATATTGAAGAACTCATATTGGTGCTTCCCAATGCTACTCCTTTGGAACACATACCCTTCAATTCTTAGGTATAATGATTTTAACCCAAAGTTATTATTACTTTTAACCTTCGTTAGCTAGATTCATTTCCTTTGGCCTACAGAAATACCTCCAAATGTCTTTAAGCTTCCAAAAAGGAATTTTAATTCATTATTGCAAAGAGAGAGAGTTCCACACCACTTTTCCTTCCCTTTCTTTTTCCACCCTTTTGAAGCAAATGTAAAGTTCCCATGTTTGTGTTTTTAAAGCTTGTAAATCAAAGTTTCCAAAGTGTTTATGAGGTATTCGAAACTTTGGTTGTGCTGAAACCTTTTATTCAAGGTAAGTGAAAACTCTAAACGCTAATCTAGGTTGTTCTAATGAGTACTTGACTTGGTTAGTTGATGGTTGTTATATTTTATTTGCCATCGTTGTCAAGTGTAGGTAAATTTTAATGATAATATGTGAAATCTTTGTGTTCACTTTAATTGAAATCGTTAAGCTTGTTCTGTGCCTAGGAGGTGATTGATAGATTTCCTAAGGAGTGTTTGATTGTTTTGCTAAGATATGATGACAATTTTCGTATGAAAGATGTGGAAATAATGAATACTCAACTTGAAAGTGATATTTTTATAATTTGATTAAGTCACCGAGTTACTCATTAAGTGTTGTCGATTAATCACGTGCTCGATCTCTACGTCGTCGATGTTCACGTTGTCAATTGATTGAGCTGTGGGTGTTCATGTTGTCAATATTTACATTGTCGATTGATTGAATTGTTGATGAATTGAGTTGTCGATGTTCACGTTGCCAATTCTCTAAGAATGTTATCATGGCTTGTATAAAAAAGAAAAGAATTAAGTGGGTTTTATTACATGTGTAAGTAATATATGAAAAGTCACGGTGTTCACATTTGAGTGAAATGATGTGAGTGTCTCATGTTGATTTTTGAACATAATTATATATATGAGAAATATAAATAATGACATCAAAATGTTCCGTCATCCAAGAGATTGTGACAACGATGCCTTGGAATCGGGATGCCCCATGAATCGGATGCCCGGTCGGATGTTATGGGATACCTCAGAGTTGAAATGCCCCACGAATCGGGATATGATAAAATAATGAATATGATGCATGCTCATGAATATACATATATGCATGTTAACAAGGCATCAAATGATATTGATGCATTAAGAAACTATATGCCATACATGTGCATTGAATAAATAATAATACCATGCATTCGTATGAGGCACTTGCAAAGAAGGTAAGGTGTGTGCTCATGCATTGATTATGTCGCTTCGAATATTTGTAACTGTTATACCAAGGCGGGTGCGAAGGTGAACTTCTACTCTAGACTTAGAGATTTCATTTACTAGGCTTCAGCGCACCCCTTATTGTTCAGTTTGTAGGATGGTCTTCCTGGACATAACGATGGAGGAGGCGAGATGTTACTAGAGGCCATCAACCTCTGAGTTGATGGTGGCTCGTTTTTGGGCTATTGTGGGAGTAGTGGTGCTAGTAAACCTAACCTTCTTCCCAGGACTATGTATTATACTGTGATAATAACTAGTGATGTATGTACAAAGTTGAAGATATGTATATTACGAAACTCATGCGATTTTCTTGTTATGGATGTTGTGAAATGTTTGTTGTGCTTCTGCATGCGTAATTATAATTATAAGTAAAAAAAATGGAAATGACACGTGTCGTGCATGATGTTTTGGGGCGTCATAGTACATCTATGATTTTTCCTTCATCAAATAGACCCAAACTGCCTGACTATAATAATTGACGATGGTTAAAAAATAATGTGCACAAGAGAGAGACCTTGTTTGATGTGGCCCCCCCAACATTACAACATAACAAATCAAAACATCCACTGGCTTTATTATTACTTAGAGGAAATGAGGATTGTGTTTGTTTTGCACGACAACATACATCACACAAATCATTCCCAACTTTATTTATTTCAATACAGGTGATTAAATTCATAGCTTGCTGTGATGGGTGCCCCAATCGTTGATGTCAAATGTCAATATTCTGTCCCTTTGCTGTTGGATAAGCCAAATGAGTGTCCATACGTCCAAGATAATAAACCCCTTTTTGAAGATTACCCACTCCAATCGATCTCTTCAAGTATAGGTCTTGTGTGATACATCGAGAAGAGAAGAACGTTTTTGAGCAATTCATATTCAAGCTCAACTTTTCGATAGATATAAGATTGCACTTAAAGTTTGGGACATATAGCACATCATGCAAAATAAAACTAGGGCTTAAATAAATATTACCTCTTTTGATGGCGTGAGTCACTTTTTCATCTAGAGTTTGTATAGGATATGCACTCGTGATGTTCCTCGGCTGATTTAGAAGCAAAAGTTGCCTTGTCATATGTTTGGAGGTGCTACTATCAATAATCAAATTTGTGGAAACATCGTTGGGCCAATAGACCTTACTTGTGAGTTGATCATTCAAAGTAGGTTGTGACATCCCCAATTTAGACCAAGGTGACCAAAGGTAAATGGTAATGGAATTGGCGAGCGGTTCGATCCAAGGGTCGGTAATGGAATTGATAGTATGGTTAGAATGAGTGTAGTGAGGGTTAGTCATGGCACGATCGAAGGATTGTCCATGGATTGATCAAGGAATCGACAATGGAATGACTCCCCAATCATGCAAGTCGATTAGAGTGATCTAACCATAGATCGACCTTTCGACTATAAGAAACGTTGGTGGAATGGTCTGGGACGACCATGGATCAGTGTAGTGCCGTGCGAGTATGTGTCGGTTGCTAGTGATTTTGCTCAGCCATGCATCAATCGTGGATAGCCTTGGACTAATCTCGTAGTACTTGATTCCATGTGGCTACATGACAACCAAGAGTCGATCATATGTCGTTGATACTTGAACGTGGACCAATTGCGAATTGGTTATGGATCGACGTGTTGAGTCGGGTAGGCCATGGGCGAGCCATGTGCACGGCCAAGAGTCTTGTAGCTTGGTCGCGGACTAGGCTTTGTGTTGGCCACACAAGCTAGGCCTTGTGCCCGATCATGGACCGGCCCTTGTACCCGTCAGCGAGACCACGGACCGGCCCTATGCCCAATCGTGTGCTGGTCATTATGCCTAACCCTTGTGCCAGGCCTTATGCTCATCAGATTTGGCTTTAACCTAATTCCGTGCCAAATAGACTTGGCCACGAGCCATGCATTTTGCCCATATGTGAGCCAATGCATGTGTTCAGACTATGAACTGATCCCTTGCTTGTGTGGCCTAGCCTTGCACGTGGTGCACCGATCGTCCGACTCAACACTGCACTCATGCATCGACTATGTGGCCGTGCAATAGGCCCGACGCTCATATGGCTAGTTGTGTACCCGATTTCGTGCCTATGTGGCCTGGCTGTATGCCAGGCCCTACGCCTGATCAAGCCTGACTAAACAGGCCATGCGCCAGGCCAATCCAGTTGGTCTGACCTTGCACCAATCAACTCGAACTTTGACTCGGTTATGTCTGGTCATGCTTGGATATATTTTCACACCAAACCTCGATCCGAATAAGGATTGTCAATCGTTAATGAATACATAAAATTCTCATTTCGCCTTAGTTCACCTTTGCTTTTGTAATAATAAGTTTTGGAGATTTATGCTTAATGAAAAGGTGAACCATAAATTAATCGTCACTTACAAAAAAAAAACCATAAATTAATCGTCCTTATTTTTAATTGGGTGTTCTTGAAGGATAAGAACAAGTCTCACATGCCCCAAGCTTGGAGGACAAGAATCCAAGAAGACCAAGTCAAACTTAGGTTAATAATTAAGGAATAATCATTAGAGAAGATCGTATCTTCTAAGATACCCAATAATTGTGTGTTCTTGAGTATTCTAGAGGAGCCACACGCCTAAGAAGCTTGGAGAACAAAAAGAATATGAAACCAAGTCAATGAAATTATTAGAGAAGCCATCATTAGAGGCTTAGGTGTCCTCTTAGTCATTAATGAGAAGGGTTATTTATATACCCTAAACATAGGGCATAATGACCCTAATGAGAGGCTTGCAAGACAAGTAGGACACTTGTTGGATGATTGAACTCCTAATTATTAGGTCTAAGATCCTTCCAAGAATTTCCTTTATTATTAGGTGCCACTTCAATGCAAATGATTGGACCATTTGGCAAAGATCATCATTAGAGCTTAGGCTATAAATAGGAGAGCCACCACCCCATTCTATTTTTTCCTTCAACCAGCACACACTCCTCACTCCTTCGGTCTTTCTCTTTCTCAGCCCTTCTCTCAGTTTCTCTCTCGGTCACTCTCTTTCACTCGCCCTCACCATCACTGAACACCTTTTTTAGGACCACCTGTGACACTTGTAGTAAGTGAATTCCCTATTCTTTGGTTAGTGTGTGGTGTTACATGGTTAAGCTCGAGTGATGATCTTGTTTGTAGTGCTTTATGCTTACATGAGTGATTGCTTGTTCTTACATCATAGCCGTGAGTCAAGGCACAAACGGATCACGAAATACCCATGTTGTGGCATGATAGACTGAGTTTGGCTTGGTGTGGGTTTACGTTGAGGCGTATAGACCTGGGCCAAGTTAGGCTCCAAGCCGGCGCTCAACATGGTGGATCGAGCCACGAACCCTAGATCGTGCCCCGCTTATTAGGCATTTTGCCCTATAGATCATGGACTACACGAACACCGCATGCCTTCAGGCTTGAATGCATGGGCTAATGTTGACAAGATAAAAAACTAGATTGTTTGAGGTTTATTGCATGATCACACTAGGGACTAAAGCCGTCGCCGATGGATTTCGGGACGTTGTCGCCACCGATAGATTTCAGGGTGATGTCATCATTAATGGATTTCGAGACGATGTCACCATCGTAGATTTCGATGTGATGCCCGATGGATTTCGGATGTCTGATGAATATCGGAAGAACCGATGGATTTCGATTAACAAATAATGAATCTCGTGTGTTGATTTTGTATGCAATGTTTAATTACTATGCTTGATGTTCTCCTACTTGGTGAGCATGACATGTATAATATATATGTAAGGTAAGAAGCATTTTGCTATTAGTCTAACGTCGACAAGCAAACCAATAACAATTGTTCTCTTGATCAATAGCGAGGCTACCTCTTAACCAAAATATAGTGAATTTACTTACTGAGTTGTGACTCACTCTTTATTATTTTCAATTTTGTAGATATGGCTACACCACCCCTAGTTCGCCATGGTCTCCTAATAAAAATGCATGTTTCCGTAATCAACATAGTTGATGTAGAGTCCGAAGTCACATACAGTAAATGTACTACCACAGTTTGGGTTCAAGAAGATGCAAATGACTTAGTCCCCCACCGCCATGAAGCCTGGTTTATTTGGTTTGATGGAGACCTACTTGGACCCCTTTTCCGATTTTGACAAACCACCCGAGGCCGCTAGTAATGACGTGCAAATGGGAATGCGGGAGGTCGTAGCTACCTAAACAAGCTTGGGGAAAACTAACTTTTGTTTTATGAAGGAAGTCGCAGTAGAGAAGCTAGGATTAGCTCGGCTGCACGGATAGTATGTGGTAGACCGAATACAATTCAGATGTAAATAAATAACCAAGAAGGCTTGTAGGGAAAGAGGGCTTGTAAAATAGGTGAAGAACATGCTTCCTAGCTCATGTTGTCGCTCTTGTTGTTGCTTGTTAAGTATAATTGCTTCCGCTTGTACGTAACTAAAGAAAATCATAATGGGACATCGTGATGAAAATCCCCGGAACAAAGGAAATCACAATCAGGCTAGGATCGAGTGCCATAGTCTTGGTTTGGGGCATGACATAGGTGGTTTCATTGTTGTGAGCAGATTGGCCAAATGTCGATATTGATCATTGCTAATTGTTGTTGTTGTCTCTGTCCCCTTCGGACCTCCTCGATTGGTATCTGTAGTTGTGTCAGAACTTCCGATGCTAGCCCATGCGGAATGTACAGCTACTGTGGAAGGATTCCCTTTGTGTGCCTTGCCACCTTGCCTTGACTCCCAATCGGAAGATATTCATTCGACTCTCAATTCGGAAGATATTCAATCGACTCCTAGCAATGACTCCTCTCATGCCCAACCTTCCCACAATGGTCACATTTAGGTTTTCTGAATAGTACTTTCCCTGGGCCACTCTTCCAACCAAGAAAGCAACACCATCGATCTTCTCGTCCCTCCGTTGAACAATTAATTGTTGGCACTCCTACATGATCATAGAATAAACCTTATCGAGGGATGGGAGTGGCTCTGTCATGCCTCGAACCCTACAAGCTCGCAACATCCCACCAATGATCCTTCGAATGCAACATCCCAAGACTCATCACCGATTCAACCAACTTACTTACGAGAGAACACATGCAGAAGCGAACTTGAAACACCTAAATAACAATCATACAAAGGGATAGTAAAGAAGACACCATATACATAAACCAACAAAGCCACTTTTATAAACATATAGTCACTCACGGAAGATACAATATACAAGCCTTACTAGAGGCCACTTCTTTGTACCACACACAAGCAGAAAGGATCGGATGGTCGGTTAGCTTAGCTTTTTTACACAAAAGAGGATGCTAAAAAAGACTGGGTAACTAAGCTTATCATTAGTCCCTGTGGTATCCCGGAGGCATTCTCGAATCAGACTCTAAATAATCCGATTCAAAATCTGAACTCTCAAGACAGTGTTAGTGTCGGTAGCGGCCCCATCAGGAGGATCTATCTCCATGGGATCCCACTCAGCAACTCCCTATCCGCTATCATGGGGACCATCAAAACCTTGAAGAGGACCAAACAAAATGTTCCCCTCTCGATAGAACCAAGCCAAAAAGGTATGTGGCTTTCACAATGCAAAACCTTCATCCACCTAAACCGTCGATGCATGCCTTATATAAACCTTATCCTCTCTTACTGGGTACTCCATTAACATATGATCCATATCCATTGGTACACCAAAATGTTGAGGAGGATCATTCATGGTCAGGGTCTGAAACGGTTAATAACAACAATAATGAGATAAAATTCAATAAGTAAACTCCCTAAGCCTCGCTTAGGATAACACGTACCTTCGAACAATCCTAAACATGCAATTCCAGCATCACTCAAAGTGCCAAGTACAACCACTTAAGTTCTTATCTTGCCTTGGCACACATATGCCCCTGCATGTTGTAACTATCATAACATAGCAAATGCTCCCCTAAGCACACACAATACAAATTATGGCATATCATGCAAACACAATCAATAATCTAGACATGCTCAATATTAAACTCAAGCATCTAGCATTCCCCAATGCATATCACACTTGTAGTTATATAGATTATTAACGACTCGTCGGGCCACAACGAACTCTCATCGATCTTGCGATCTAGCCGGGCATCATCCCGCTACTTCAGGCATGGCAACGTTGGGATCGAGCACCCCTCGACAAATCAGGTACTAGGCAACACTCCATTTAGGAGCATCGGTCCGGCCTCTACCGCAACACGACATTGTCTAGAACCCCCGCCTAGACGGTATCCGAACTCTCGTTGGGTGTTGTCTAGAACCTCCACCTAAAAGGAACTATCATGACCTTGCACGCAAACAATCACTCAATGCCAATTTTCATCTTTTTTAATTAGCCAAAGTGGAATGTTTATAACGTACGATTCTCTACAAATAAATATGTCATGAAATGCATTTATTTTTTGATCAAACACTAAGGCTAATCACGGTTAGCCAATAATAAACTACCTGATCAACATTTGAGCCACATGATTAACATTGATTAACAAAATTAGCCATTTAACCACATGATCAACCTTAAGCACATGATCAACCATTGATCTAACTAATCATGTAACATCTTGAATTTCGACCCAATCCCCGGGATAAATGAAATAGATATTACTTCCCATTTTATTTTAGTAAGTCTCGCTCGGAATTGATCACTCTGAGGATACTAACCCATGGGAAAAGGCTAACTAAGAAAACGGTATGTGGACCAGGGACTCGATTGCGAATCGGGCATCGGTTCCGAGGAACGGCGAGGAAATATTTTGGGCCAATGTGGGCCGATCATAGGAAAGTGATGGAGCTGGTTTGATCTATGATGTGCGATCGGATCGCGGGTGATTCCGCACAACCGCAAGTACACGTGGCGAACAAATCCCAAACTTAATTTGAACGATCGTGACCTCTGGAACTAGCTATAAATCCTCGCATTCTCTTGATAGCCGAAACCATCATGACTCGAGTAACCCTAAGTCGATACGCGTAACCTAAACAGCCGCCCGTTAGTGAGAGACCCTAAAATTTTAATTGAGCAATTTTGATCGCAAAATTGGATTCGGACTTGGACGTCGAATTTTGTGGACGTTACGTGACTATTTTGTGAGGACGGCATCATTTTAGTGTGGCCAACCATATTTGGGGTCGGTACGGTCGAAAAATGGAAATTTGGCCCGGAATCGGAAAATTATGCTTTTACCCCTAAACCTATGCCTTGAGATCCGAATTTTGAGAATTATTGGAGGACATTTTGGAGACTTAATTGGACATTTTCAGCCCTCTAATTTTCGAAAATTAAGGGACCATTTTGCCCCTCTTGGATGGTGGAGTTGACCATTATCAACCATTGGATTATTTGGGTGATCAAATGTGAGCCATTGGATCAAGTTTGAGTGAAAGGGCTTGATGGTCATTTTTGAGAGGTCGGTCACCTAACCCACTAAGCCAAGTCTATATGCATCTCATCTCTCTCTTTCTCCTTCATTTCTTCTCCTCCAAGCCAGCTACTCCCCTCTCATTTTCCCTCTTTCTCGCCGATTCCCTCTCCCCCTCTCTCGGCCGTGCGCGCCACTTGCCAGAGCGTCGCTGCTCGCGCCTCTGCCGCACGCCGCCGGAGCCGCTCATCCCACCGCCGCGTGCCGCTGGAGCCGCTCATCTTGTCTTGCACCACCACCAACTGGCCCATCCATCCTCTCTCTCTTTCTCTCCATTTCTTCCTTCGGCCGTGAAGTACACTGTCGGATTAGCCTCTTCGGCCGTGAGCCGTCGTCCGTCGATATCATCACCACGCGAGAGCGCCGCCGCTCGCCGTCCGCCACTGTCTTGCCTCACCACCACCACCAAATCGCCCCATCCTCTCTCTCACCCGTCCGCCAGCACCACCGACCAGCACCTCTCTCCTTTGCCGCCTTGAACCGCCGCCGATAGCTATCGCCGTCCACCACTGTGAAGGCAGCCATTTGCTGCCACTTGCGCCACCGTGAAACCAGCTCAGTCGGCCCATTTTTTCTCTCTCGATCAGCTAGTTGGAGCTTAGGAGTCTAAGTGAGTAATTAACCTTAAACCCTAATTAGGCCATTAAGCACTTCTAAATAGGATTAGGGTAAACTAGAGGTTAATTAGAGTGATTTGGGGATGATTAGTGGGATGATTAATTAGTGGTGAATTATGTGATGATTTGGGAGCCTAATATGCTGATTTTAAAGTGGTTTAGTGCCCTAGAGTAGGCTGTTTCATGGCTGAAATTATTGGGATTAATTGGCCTAAGTTCAGGTGGTTTAGGATTTAATTATGAAAATTCCCAAGCGTGCCTTGTTTAATTGATGTGGTGGCTAATTGTGCTTGATTGTGGTCAATGCGATTATGCCATGCCGTGTGTTTTGTGTGGCCGAAAGGTGTGATGTGTGATTGGCCAATACTTGGCATAAATTCCATTGATTAAGTGCGAAATATGAGCACCGACATCGTGCCATGCAAGATTGAATTGAATTGGTTATTCGAGCATGCTATTGTGTTAATTGGGCACGTTATGACTAAATTTAGCATGTCGAATTGTTATTAGAGCACGTCGTGGCATTTGTTGAGCATGACTTGGCATAATTTGATTATGTGCCTATGATTGGAATTGTGTGCTCCTTATGAATTGCATTGTTGCCCGAGTGTCGGATTGTATGGCCACGCATTTCGTATGCTGAGCATTGGCTTGAGACGAGAATTGTGCGAGTATGCATGCCTGGCATGATCATGTCATCACCTAATTTCCTTGATGCATTTTACGCGGGATTTTGATAAAATTTGATGTGTGTACGTGTGATCACATAAAGCTCTGATGCGTTTTACGCGGGGTATTGAACTCGTTCTGATGCATTTTATGCTGGATGATGCCTGGTTCTACTGGAAGATGGCCAGCCTGATGTGTTTTATGTGGGTTTTGGTACATATATGGAGATCAGTGTTGCGCCTGATGCGTTTTACGCGACTAGAGACACTGGGCCTGATGCGTTTAACGCGGGCCAGGAAGTGTTGGAATTGTTATAAACTTAATGCATTTTACGCGGGTCAGACCTGATGCGTTTTACGCGGGTCGAGCTATAAATGAGAAATTGGCATAGTGCAAGTGTGCATCATTGAGCCAAATCATGAGCATGATCATATTGATGGCATTTGTGTGCAAGAGTGCATGGGCAAGTGTGCAAGGATGCGCGTATCGATGAACGGTGTATTATGCCAACATTAATGAGCATGAGCATGTGCATGGCATACATGTGACTAAGCCTGTCGCATAGGTGCCATTAATGTGATTGTTATATGACTAACCTGCAGGGTCAATTGTGTGTTCGATTCGGGCTCGAGAGCCTAAGTCAATTGATTGTCACTTGTTACTGGTTATATGTGTTATGTTTGCCTATCAGGAGGTGCATGTTAGCCTAGTTTAGGTTTAGGGGGTTTTATTCGCTGAGATTCGTTTTCATTGTTGTTAAAACCCAACTTCTCAGACTCCCGACCCTAAAGATGTCAGAAGTTCCTATACATTTTGGGATCCCATCTTGGATAGACCGGGACGTAACCGAGTACCCCGTATGGAATAGGGATATATATTAGACATTTTACCATAGTATGGGTCGATGTGGGCCAGCAGCACTTTCAGGCCCACGAGTATATAACTTGGTGTTTTAGGGACTATTCCGGGACCTACGGGCCCCTTCGGACTTTTGACGTCCCATTCAACGGGCTAGGTGAGGTAGATCCCCAGTGTCAGAATGGAGACCTGGCGAGCCCCGAGTACACATCTAAGGGGAGTTCTAGTTCTAGCCACGGACCTATTATTTGGGAGGTTGATGAGCCAGACCCAATGGACGAGGAGCTAGTGGATTGGGACTCTGACTCAGAGCCGATGGAGTCGGATGAGGAGCCAGAACCTACGGAGCAGGATCCCGAGCAGGAGGACAAGCTTGAGCAGATGGATTCTGAGGAGGAACCGGCAGAGGCCGAGTCCGAGCTAGATTCCCCAGACTCCGAGGTTGAGTTGTCTGACAGTTCCTCTGAGTCCTCGGGATCCGATCCAGACTGGGTTCCATAGGGTTAGCTTTAGCCTCAGTTAGATCGGGCCAATACCTTTTTGATCGGAGCCTCTTCTAGCTTTAGTATCCCTGACCGTCCTGGCCACTTACCCCTTTTTGTAGTTAGTGGCCGTTGACCTGCTTTTAATTCGTGGTATGTATTTTGGTGTAAATGGATATTGTATAGGCTCTCCCTGTTTAATGCAAGTGTATATCTGTAATCCTACTGATTGGTGTCTGTGCTATCCTTGGTCTCGTGTTGTTTGATTTGTACGGGTGATTTATTTGTTACTTCATGTGTGTTTGATCTCTGCTTTGGGTATTGGTTCAGCAACGCGTCCTGGGACGTCGCACAAATTTGACTACGGCAGGGATGTTACGCGCCGTAGGGGCAGCCATGGTTAATATTAAATCAATCAAGATCAATCATCAAGCACTTGATCAGCCATGATTATCAATATCAGCCACATGATTGATAATCACACCACATGATTAACATTAAATCAATCAAGATCAGCCACTCCCACACAATTAGCCCTTGATTAATATGCTCAGCCAGTAAACCAACAAGATCAGCCATTAATCTAACATGATCAGCTATTTACCACCAAGATTAGCCACTAAACAACCTTTAAACCACATCCATTAGTCACTTATCATTCTAATCAAGGTTTAAGAAGTTGCTTACCACTAAACCAAGCTAACTTAGGCCAATAAGGGGCAGCAACCAGTAAGCAGCGAGTGGCAGCATAAGCGACGGGCGACGGCAACGGTGGCTAGTCACGGCGTGAATGGGGGCTAGAGGGGGTTGTTCATGTGTGGTGGTGCTAGTGGTAGCAAGATGGTGCTGGTGGTGGTTGGTTGGTGATGGTGGCAATAGTGAGGTGGTGTTGGTGATGGTGGTGAACAGCGGTGACGGTGGTGGTTCACGGTGACCAGAGGTGGTGGTTCACGGTGGTGCGGTGGTGGTGAGGGCTGGTGGTTCACGACCAAGAGAGAGAGAGAAAGAGTGATGGCCAATTTGACAATAATGGAGGAGAGAGAATGGGTTGATAGCTCTATCCAAAATGAAGGGCTAGGAATACCCTTTGGTCCCCAAGTCAAGATCCAAAGGCCACAAATCAATTTTTCAAGACAAGCCAATCAAGAGCAAATAAGAAAATAACAAAAGACAAGAGGGCAAATCTGTCTATGCTGGTTGGCCACACTAGGGAGGGTATAAAGGACCAAAATGCCCTTCCACACAATAAAAAGATCCTAAAACACTAAGGGGTAAAAGGGCCTTTTTCAATTTCCGGTTCGAATTTCACTTTTTCAAGAATTTCCAAGCGAACCGATAACTAAGTAGGCTTAATGAGGCAGCATCCAATATATTAGTTTTGATATTGTTGAAAGTTGGATACCCAAGTTCGGATTCTAATTCATGGCCAAAATTGATCAATTGTAATTTTAGTGTATCTCAAACTAACGAACGGCTTTTAGGAATTACGTGTATTCAACCTGTGATTGATTCAATATCAAGCCACACTTAAGTTTATTCAAGTCATGGTTACTTCGGTTGTCATGTAATTAAGAGGGTAAATCACTAGTTCCAAAGGACACGATCATTAGGAATTAGCCTAGGGTCATTTACAATCCATATAATGGTTAAACAGAATCACCCACGATCCAATTATATAACATTGGCAAATTGTTTCATAACTATCTCTTGATCAGTCTATAATGGCTCAAAATTGTCCTTCGTTAATCCTTGTGGTCGAAGTATCAGACCATAGTCGAGTCCTTAGGTTGTGCATACTTAATTCCTAATTAGCCTTTCCCTAAAGGTTAGTCCTCTCATAAGTGATCAATTCTAAGCGAAATTTAACTAAAAGTACATCGATGAAATATTCATTTCATAAATCCTGAAAAGGGTCGAAATTTAGAATGTCACAGGCTCAATGTTGAGAATTTGAGAACGAACATTCCCACATGTCTCAACAATAAGGCTGATATAAAACTGGTAGATCTTCTCCACTTCCTTCTTCTTTGCATATATCGAGGCTGCATCACAGGTACATTCTAGGATGTCATAATTGTCATCATGTTAATCCCATAAGACCTTTAATTTGGTTTAGTATTCCACCATCGAAGTCCTCCTTACTATAGGAGCCCAATCTAGGTTTTGATCTTGTGGATACGAGGTCCGTTACCTTAAGCAAATCTCTCCTTTAACTCATCCCACATTACCTTTGCTTCTTTTGCGTATGTCACGCTTTTTTATAGACTCCTGTCAAGGAAATTGAAAATCCATGGAACTATTATGGAATTACAAATGTCCCAGGAGTTATATTTGGGTGTGGTTAGATTCAGCTGTCACGACCTACCTCTCAAGGGCCGAACTTGATGAAGTAGGTTTAAAGGTAAGTGATCATGAAACGGTCTGTATGGCTCATCATAAAAGACGATTTACCGAAGCGTAATTCTCTAAATTCATACCTCGCGTGACAGTGGATTAATTTTATTTTTTTAGGAGTCGCCACTATCCTAGGTTGGGGGTCAGCTAGAATACCCAACCAATATGTGGGAATTTCGTATTGGTTTCTACGAGAACCAGAGATCATGAGTTCGGGGACTAGCTTACATTAATATTTCTATTAACGCCCTTTTCGTATTGCTAAACTTATCATGGTTGTTATCTAAGTTGTCATGCATTTGTTTTTAACATTTTTCATGCCAAAGTCTTAGTCCACTAGGTGATCATACATCTTGTTTTTGTGTTTTCATTTAAGATTCTAAACTAATTCTATCTTAGTCTGGGAAAGAAAGAAAACGAACAATTGTATTGAAAGGCATTACTTAAAGTAAACACCCAATGTATTGAAAGGAAGAGCTAATTCTAAGTGCAATAAAGTAAAACCCGTAACTTATCGGGTGTTTATTACAACACGAATTGAAAACTCGAGACATAGTCGAGAACGAATGAATTGAATACAAATTGAGATCGGATTGGACATCGGTCTATCGCCTCCGTTTTTTGCAACTTTGGACTATCTCGTCCATGGATAGCCTCTCGGGTGTCGGTTTTTATATTCATAAGATACATTCATGACAAATAATGCATAAAGGAACAACCAAAGCAAGGCAATGACGTAAGCAATTCACTAATCAAACACGGGCCTCGGGATCAGCCTTTGCTTGGCATGCATTTCCATTTACCTACCCACTTAATCATCTAACAATATTTGATTAATGGTTAACGATAACATGCTACCATTTGCATTTACAAAACACTAACTCATATCGGTTAACCTCTAAAGTCGGGTTCTAAGTAACTATCGTGGGCTACCCCCGAATATGCACCGGGCCTAACATACATCTAACAAACACATGCATAGCAATGAGTAAAGCATGCATTCAAGCCCATGGGCCTTGTTCCTTAACCAATCAAGCAATGGAAAGTGGACATCATAAGAGAACCACTTATTCATTGTTGTTATCAAATTCGTATCCCTTTTATTCAGATGTGATTAATCAACCTACCGATATCCAAATGAAGTGATTAAGGTGTTATTAGAAAGATAATTTCATGAGGATCAGAGTTCATGTAGACCATTTTTTCTAATTCCCCACCGATTTTCAGGAAAATGAGAATTTTACTCTCGGGGACAGTCTGGACCTTGTTTGAATTTGAATTCAAAGAAATTGCGGGAAAAATAGTGACCGTTATCAAAATGCCACCAAAATTTTTAGAAAGTTAGGATTTTTTCGTGTGTGAGAGTTTTCATGTTTTGAGTTTTTGCTAAAAAACCCTCCAAATTTTTATAAAATTCGGTTTTCACCAAGAACTTGTTTGCAAATCATTTTTGAGGCCGGGAAGACCTTATCTGAGATTTTTAGCAAATTGATCCCCTAGAAATTGATATTAGGCCCCAAAAATATAATAAGACCATAATGGACAACTTTGTAGTTTTGAGTTTTTGCAAAAAAGGACTCAAAGCTTATCAAATTCGGAGAAATATGTTTTGGAAGTTAGTGGAAGGAATTTCAAATCTAGACACAAAATCTGATTAAATCATGAAAAATTCCTTTGAACATCCAAATGAACTCCAATTTTGATAAAATTGGTATCATTAGAAAGCTCTTAATCTCAGTATGAACTTTTTTTGAAGAAACATTTTCTAGATTTTGAGTAGAAGATTTTATAAAAATTAAAGAACACATGAAGGTTGGTCAGAAACTCATCTATCATAGAGATTGAGTCTAAATGATGATGCTAATTGTCCTAACCTAATATGCTTGTAATTTTATGAAAATTTTATAGTAGACAGATCTAGATGTCTCTTACAACTTTCATGAAGAAAGCTTTCTCAAATAACTACCAAAAAAAAAAAAAAAATTAGTAAATTGAGTAAGGTCATTCAGTAACACATAAGAACAAAACACAACATGATCATTCCAGATTCTAATCCAAACTTTCAACAGAGTTTTAGCCTAGCAAACGACTTCCATTCTAAACATACAACCTATCAAAACAAAGCTCATGACGTGCATTACGATTCTCTAGTTCGTTATTTCACAAGATTTTAACATTTCAGAGATCAAATCATTATTGAAAGAAATCAGGTCATCAGGATCCGAGAATCACGTATTTGAACTCACCTTGTGTTTTAACTCTTCGATGTACAACTGAGCCATCCCGCCTCTGTATACAGCCTTAGGACACCACAGAGAAACCTTAGAAAGCTTGACAAACCTCTGAAAGTAGAGAACACAAATCACGATGAGAGTTGATCCGATTTGATCAAAAGAACTATCAATAGAAAATCAAGTAAAACGAAACGATCGATGGCTATTTGGAGAAAGGCTGGCGACCACAGCCACGCGAGAATGCCAAGGAAGATCGATAAATGGCTTGGGATCGTCGGAGGGACTGCTGGCTAGCCAGTTTAGCTTCTTGAACCGGCTAGAAAGTTCACCGGCTCGATCGCCGATGAGATCACCCAGAGAAAAAGAAACCGGACTGGGGCACTCCAGCCACTAGTAGCGGTAGCCGTTCTTGCAATTGGCTTCGAGATGTTTGGGGGATCGTCAGAGTGGCAGCGGTGCACCAGGAACTGTTGCGCCACACTTTTGGCACACTAAGGAGGTACTTTCATTTGTCATGAATGGGAAAATTATCCTCAAATAGGCTACTAGGGTCTCATACGGATATTTCGCCTAAATGTCCCATAGACATCCCATCAATAAACAAACGGGGGCCTCTCTTAAACCATACCTAGTGTAATAGTGGATTGTAATTTTTATCATTCTATTCAATCTAAATTTTTTATTTGGAGTGGCCATTAGTCATTATTAATAGGTTGACTAGAAATCTAATCGAGGTACGGAGAAATACCATGATTCTGTGAACCAGAGATTTTGATTAAGGGAACTTGGTTACTCTAATGATCCCGAATGGAGATCTTTAACACCCTTTTGGTACCTAAAATGATACGATGTGTCTAATATGTCACAAGAGTTTCGAAGGTCTACTACTAATTCTAGCCATTTTAATCGTAGGAAATCAATCAATCATCATTAACAACACAATTAATTGTAATCAAGCAAAGCAATCCTAAATTGTCTCTAAAAAAGAACAATCCAAAACACCCAAACCCTAGTAAAGTCTTAAAGGATTGTTCATTCAATAATTTGTGTTGTTTTAGGGTTTTAGGGGTAAAAACTCCTTTTAATTCCTAAACTAAGGCATTCCTAAAAATGCTATTTAGGTACTTCAAAAAATTCTAATTTCACTTGCAAAGGTTGGCGACGGTGTTTCTGAGCTATCTTTGTGAATTTTTGAATTTTTTTTGGAAAAATTTCCGAGAATTTCTTTTCCCAAGAACTGATTTCTTTTACTTTATAAAAATTTCTTTGAATTTTTTTTTGAAATTTTGAAATTTTTATGGGATTTTGAGATTTTCCAATTTTTTTTTGTATTTTTCTGAATTTTTCACAATTTTTGTTTGATTTTCTGAATTTTTTTAGATTTTATGAAATTTTCAGAAATTTTCCAATTTTCTTTGAATTTTTTGAATTTATGAAAATTTTGGATTTTCTGAATTTGTTATTGAATTTTTGAATTCTTTTCAAAATTTTCAAAATTTTTTAACTTTTTAAAATTTTATGATTTTTTAGAATTTTTCTGTATGTTTTTTTTATTGATTTTTATATTTTTATATTTTGAAAATTTTTCCGACTGAGGGGATTGAACCGAGCTGACCGGTTAAAATCGATCCAGCCAAGCAAAACTGGTTAGCATCGGCACCGGCCACTACCCTGACGAGCACAGCGCCAAAACGGTGTCATTTGGCCCCCTATTCATTGTGGCATTTTGCTGAGCATGTGGTGGGCGTGATCCAAGCTTAATCATTTTCGAGGCCGCGACTTCAGATTGATATTCGGCAACCTTCCAATGTGTTCCAAGACATGGGTTTGGGTTCTGCACTGAGCCTACATCATCCTCTATGAACATCAGCTCACCAATTCGCCACCAAACCTTCACCGGCTGGCGAGAATCAAACCTAAAAAAGTTAAACCTCAGCTATCTTAACACGTTCACTTAACATTCAGATCAACATACAAGATGTCTTAGCCGATTTCTAGCGTTCATACATCATTCAAGATATGCACAGAGAATTAGGGACACTAACTTGATTGGCTGTAGGCCATCGGAAACGCTCTGGCAGGGTTTGGAAGCTCTTGACGAGGTTTAACAATGGAGGTCGACTCGTTTAATGCACATTCAATCCAAGTTTTGCAATCAAACAAAGAGGAACATGCTCAGAAACATGTTTTAAAAATCCAAAAACTCTAAATCGTAGAAAACATTGCACGATTAGGCATGATTAAGATAAAACTCAATTCTGGAATTTTGCCAAAATAGTGACAAGAATCATACTTTACCTACTTCGTCGAAGGATCGGATGAAGTTTCTGAGGCAAGTGGTGACTGTTGAACTTTTCCTTAGCACTTGAACTCCAAGCTAGTTGCCTTAGCTTCGTCGAAGAACATCTGGACATGCTGGCCGAACTTGATTTTCAAGCGCCTGTGACTAGCCTTGTGCCAACCATCTCAGGTGAGGAGGCTCACCGTCTAGGACAATCACTCGGTCTTGAGAGCCTCCGCTCCCTCTCTCACTAGAAATCTCTCTTTTCTCTCTCTCTCTCTCTCTCTCTCTCTCTCCAGAATATCGTCAAACACCTCCTTTGCGCAAGAAAATGTTTCTTCTCTCTTTTCTAGCCCGATTTCCCACCCAAAAATCGTTTCCACCGACTTCTAAATCGGTTGTAACCGATCAGCCACGCCAGCTGGAGATTCTCCAACTATTAATGTGGTTTAACACTTGCTGAAATGGCTGGGGTAAGTCGGTAAAGTCACGGGTTAGGGGAGGATCTTTCTCTTCTTTCCTGCATACGGCTGGTTGGGCAAAGGAGAAAGTCGACTCGTGTCGGGTCAAGTCAGGTCGATCCAGTTGACCCAGCAAACTTGGGTTGGGTCTAATTTTTCAAATTAGACCTCATTTTGACCCAATTTTTCAAATTGAATTCCTTGACACGTTTTGCATCCAAATATGAGATTTTTCCTAATTTTTAGTACAATTAAACCCAAAATTCCCAAATTTGAACTTAGGTTAATTGGGGTTTTTGTTTAATTTAGTATCCAGATGACCTAATTGGGAAAAATTGATGCCAAAATTAAATTACCCATGCCTGATTAACCCTAGGAATGATGCTCTCTTGGTTCGAAAATTTCAAATTGACCAAGATTCCCAATTTGGGCTAAAAATCCCTAATTTTCAATTGATTTTTGGGATTTTTCAATTGCTTTGTTAAATTGTAAAATTAGATTGACCAATATGCAATTCAAGGTCCCATAATCATTTGCTGTGAAGACACTATGGCCTAGAAATGACTCAATTGAATATTTGGTTCAATTTAGGCATGATTTTACCCAATTTTCGGAAAAACACATTCCCAGTTGAAATTTTATAAAATTGATGCTGTAGTAATGAAATTGGATTTAAAATAAGAGTAATGACTATTTTAATGATTTTTTTTTATTTTTCATGATTTTCTCTCTTATTTTGGTTTAAAGAAATTAAGGAACAATTCAGAAAAATTATAAAAAAATTATTTTTGATTTAATAATAGTTTCCTAAGCTTGGCTAAGGTTCCCAATCCTAATTTTGTGAATTTTTAAAAAAATTTTAAAAATAAGCTAAAAATCATATGTCAATAGGGACCGGCCGACGAGCAGTTTGTAGAGAGAGAGAGAGAGAGAGAGAGAGAGAGAGAGAGAGAGAGAGAGAGAGAGAGAGAGAGAGGGGGAAGAGAGGAGAAAGAAACTAGATCTGAATGTCATGTCACGCGCTCGTGTGCTTAGGATGGAGGTATTTTTCTATACGGGCCTCTCCCAGACTATACATTACGTGACAATGGGATTGTTTGATCTAAATTTAAACTTGGCATTGCCACTAGTCATTTACGATAAGTCGACTAGACACCTAATTGTGGTATGAGAGGAGTACCGCAATCCTACTAGCAAAAGATTCTGGATAAGGGACTTGATTACGTTAACGATCCCAAATTGAGACCATTAATGCCTTTTTGGTACTTAAGAACAATATGACATGTCTAGCGTATCACACGAATCTCTAAGGTCACTTCACTAATCTAATCATGGATAGACAATTAAGCATCTAAGAATCAAATGCACATCCAATGGCAAATCAATCACGGTAACCCTAATTTGGTCACTAAAAATGAAAACCTACCCAAACCCTAACAAAGCTCTAATAGCTTGCTTATTTCATTTTTTTAGGGTTTAGGGTTTTTTTAGGGGTTTTGGCCTTAAATTTGGAATTTTTCAAATTATGCCACTTAATCATTTTGGAAAATCTAAATTTCACTTTTTATGAATGGCCACGATGATTTTTAATCATTCTGTGAATTTTCAAAATTTTTAATTTTTTGATTTTTTTAAGTACCTTTTGGGCACTTCAAAAATTCAAATTTCACTTTTTATGGCTGGCCACAATGATTTTGGACCTTTTTGTGAATTTTCAAATTTTTGAAATTTTTTGAAATTTTTTTTAATTTTAATTTTTTTTAAATTGAGAAATGATTTTTTTTTATGATTTCTGGAAATTTTTGTGAATTTTCCAATTTTCCAATTTTTTGTTGATTTTCCAGAATTTTCAAATTTTTTATTTGCATTTTTTTGAATTTTCGAAATTTTTTTGAATTTTTTGAAATTTTTTATTTTTCTGAATTTTCTGCAATTTTTTTTATTTTTATGAATTTTCTGCAAAATTTTTAATTTTCGAAAAAAAATCTATTTTTTTATGATTTTTGTAATTTTTTTTATCTTTTCTAGAATTTTTTTTTCGATTTTCTAATTTTTTATTTTTTTTCAAATTTTTTTTAAATTTTCCCGTTGAGGGATGAACCGGACCGGACCGATTTAGCCCGATTCAAGCTGATCAAACCGGGAGTCGCCGGCGCCGGTCGCCGATCACCCCCTCCGGCGAGACCAGGGCCCTAAAACGGCGCCGTTTGGTCTTTATTCATTTAATCATTTTCTCGAATAGTTGGTGTGCACCATTTTTAACCTAAAATTTTCAAGATCGCCGGTTTGAGTCCACCGCCAACAACCTTCCGGCGACCTTTTGGTCAGTTTGATTGCATTATTAGCAAGTCCACATGTTCTATTTTCCATCTAGCCTAATCTAGTCACCGTTGGACCTTCGCCGGCCAGAGACAACCGAGCCTAAAAAACCTAATTCATCTCTAACTAAACCTATGATTTTAGAATTTATATCACCATTCTGCATCGCCCTAACCGTCTAACACGATTCTAATGACTAACAAATCAACAAACAAGGTTTAGAGAGGCTGACTTGAATGGCCTAGGGCCATGGTGACGCTCCGGCGATAACCTCCAAACTCCAGCAAAGTTTTTGTCAATGGCTGCCGAGATGGTTTCGTGCGGTTTTTGTGGCCAAAATGCAATCGAGGAATACAGATCATCATCAGTAACACGTTTTGATCATTTAGAAACACAAAATCACAACAATAATCACAAAAACAACGAGATTGAATTAAATCATATTTTCTGGAAAAATCATAAGAATCGAGATGCGAATGATTTTTACCTGTTTCATTCGATGTCCAAATGAAATTGTCAAAGTGATCTGCGCCCCGAGGATTGTTCCCTAACACTTATACTTCCTCCCGGTGGTCCTGGATTTGCCGGAATAGGTCTGAGCTGGTCGGACGGAGCTTGTTTTCAGGCCTTCATGGTTTGATTTTCTGACTATAACAGTGAGGAGAGATCTCGATCAATCACACGATTTGCCGGCGCTCCGCCGTCTAGGGTGGCGCTGAACACTCGTTGGAGGATCTACCACCCTCTCTCTCTCTTTCTTTTGCGTTGTTTCTCTCTCTTTCTCTCTCTTCTCTCTCTTCGGCAATATGTTGAACAGCTTCCTCTCTTTCTTCTTCAATTTTTTTTTCTATTTTTGATCCTTGATTTCCCGCCCAAAATTCGGTTGGAATTGAAATCTAATCGGTTTCGGTTGTTGATCGATGCCAACTGGACAGCCGGAAAAATTGATTAAAATGTGCTAAAAAATTCTAACATGATCAACAAAGTTGCCGGCTTGGATATTTTTCTAGGTTTTCTCACGGGTTTAGTGGCCGGGTGAGGAAGACAACACTATTCGGGTCCGGTTGGGTCGACCCGCCTGACCCGACAGTTTCGGTTTTTATAAAAAAAATGCAAATTGGACCTTATTTTGACCGAATTTTTCAAATTAAACCTCAAAATTGCATTCCTCATCATATTCATAACCCAAACATACAATTTTCCCTAATTTTTTATTGTAATTATGCCTAAGATTTTCTCATTTTAATCTTCGGGTCAATAGGGTTTTGCTTAATTTGAGATCTTAATGACCTAATTAGGCAAAATTGATACCAAAATTGAATTACCCACCCATGATTAACCCTTGAAATGATAATCTAATATTTCGGCAATTTTATTTTGGGCACGATTCCCAATTTAGGTTTAAAATTCTTAATTTCCAATCAATTTTTGGGGATTTTTTTTTATTTTTACATCAAATTGTGCAATTGGACTGACCATTATGCAATTAAAGGTCCCAGAATCAATTGTTGTGAAGACACTATGACTTAAAAATGTCTAGAAAAAATTTAATTTAATTTTTGGTTCAATTCGGGTTTACTTTTGCCCAATTTTGGGAAAAACATGTACCCGATTGAGATTTTCTAAAATTGACAGTGTATTTATGAAATTGGATTTAAAAGAAGATTATTGACTATTTTTATGGAATTTTCTGATTCCATTTACTATTTTTTTATTTTCTTGCTTAGTTTGGCTAAAAGAAATTTAGAAAAAATGCAGAAACATGATAAAAAAATTATTTTTTTTTGGTTTAGAAATAGGTTTTTAGGCTTGGCCAAGATCCCTAGACCTAATTTTGAAATTTTTGAAAATATGAAAAAAAATGAGCTAAAAATTAGGTGTCAATAGCTGCTCCTATTTAGGATTGAGCTCGTTTAGAGGTTGATATCAAAGATAAGGTGACACTTGAATTTTTAGTCGACTCACTAAACAAAATGAAAATGGAAATTTCACAACAACTGATTAGGGTCTTTGCTTTTGAGATTCATGATCTAATCCAAAGGTTCTCTTTAAAACACATTTTGAAAGGGTTCTTAATTATTCGAGCGAGAGAGACAAACTTACTTATCTGTGAGAGTTTCTTTGTTTCTCATCCAGGGGCATGAATGGATGATGGTGATGATTATAATGATTATTTTGTTTTCTCAGTTTGAGAATGAATTCACAAATTATGAACGCCCGAGACTCTTCGCCTTAGGACTTGAATTTGCTTAGTGGTTCCTCACCAGTAAGATTTTGGATATTTATTTAGTGGTTCTTTGCTAATTAAGACTTTGAACTTTGCCTAGTGGTTCCTCACCTGTAAAACTTTAATTTTACTAGTGGTTCTTGTAACGGCCCGAATTTCGATGTAATATCTGGGATTAATAAAATGAATGTTATTTCTCATTTCATTTGAGTACGACTCGCCCAGAAGTGATCACTCTTGGGATACTAACCATGGGGAATGGCTAACTAGGACACTAGTACGTGGACCAGGGACTTAGTCGCGACTCGGGAGCCGATTTGAGAAAGAATGAGGGAATATTGTGAACCAGTGAGGGGCCGATCTTAGGAAAAGTGATGGAAATGGTATGGCCAAGGCCAGCGATGCACAATTGGGATCGCGGTGATTACAGCTTAACCAAATGTGCTCGTGGCCAACCAATCTGAACTCGAGCCAAATGATCGTGACCCGGGATTAGTAATAAACCCTTTTTCTCTCGATGATCGGAACCGTCGAGACTCGGGACGGCCCTAAGTCGTCACAGCGTATTCCTAAACGACCCTTTGTTAGTGAGAGTTTTAGAAAAATTGAAGTTGAGAGAGAGTTGTTCACGGAATTGAGCCCAGATTTTGGTGTCGGATTTCGGGGACTCGACGGACTAATTTTAAGATTTCGGCCTTGAGAAAATGTTGGCCACACACATATGGGGCCTTTGGGTGCGAAAAATGGAATTCGGTTCGGAATGGAAAAAGGACGGAATTGCCCTTGGGCTATTTAAGCTTAATTCGAATTTTGGGGAATTATTTTGGTTTAACCAAGGTGGGTTAAAGTTAAATAAGATGGTTAAGGGTTGGTTAGGGGCTAATGACAAAAATGCCCCTCAATAATTGATTTGAATGAATGTAAACCATTGGATGATGGGTAAATTGGTCTAATGGGCTAAGATCATGATACTTGGATTCCACTAAAGGGGGATTTGACTAGCTTTGACCAAAAAGTGGATAAGCCTCTCTCTCTCTTCTCCCTCACCGATCAGCCATTCTCTCCTCCCCTTCGTCTCTCTCTCCTTCGTCCCTCTCTCCCTTCTTGGCGGAGCCAAGCCCCACCCGTCGCCGCCCTTGCTCGACCCACTCATGGGAGCCCGTGGGTCACGGCTAGGAACGCCGTGGAGAGCCGGACCAGCCCCAAGCCGCCATCCTCAGCCACGCCTCCCCCTCTCTCGTGACCGACCAGCCTTGGACCGCCGTGGCCGTGAGGTGCCGAGCCACGCCGGAGGGTGGCCGTGAGCCGTCGTCGAGCCGCGAGTTGGATGTACTTGTTCCTCCCTCGAGTTGTACACCGAGATGTGAGTTTAATGCCTAAACCTAGCTTAGCCTTGTTTGTGTTTAGTTGGTTTAGTTTGGATTGATTAGTGGAGATTGAGTTAATTTGGTGTTTTGTTAGTGATTATGTGGTTAATGGCTGAAATAATGATGTTGCTAAGGGTGGATTTAAGGTGGAATTATGGTTGATTTGTGATGGTTTGAGGGCTGTTCTTGGTAGGCCAAATTCGGAGTTCTTGAGAGTTTGTGTAGAAATGGTGATTTTAGGTCCAATTAGGCTTGATTTGCTTAATTAAGCTAAGTATATGTCTTATATATTTGAGTGGGGCCTTGGCTGAGTTAATTGAGGCTAAATGGAGTGTTTTGAATGTGTTTTGGCCATGTTTGAAGTTGGGGTTTTGGTTTGGCCGAATTGCATGTGTTAGGATACAAATGCTAGAATATGTCCATTGTTTGTAAATGTTGGTAATTGTTATGGCATTTGTATTCATTGGTATGAAAATCGTGTCACGCACATTGTATGTCGAGATTGAGATTTGAGATGCATTGTGTGATTGTGCGGGTGTGACATTGCATTGTGTGATCACGGTAATGCCCTTGAAAAAAGAGTGGAGCTGGGCTAAGATAAAATTGATATGTGTGATCACCTAATGGCCTACGGGTCGAGTTCCGTCCTCATGCACTTTGTAGCGGGGCGATGCCCAGTTAGACCGGAAGGCGACCATCCTCATGCACTTTGTAGCAGGCTCTGGTTCGTGGGTGGCGGTGTTGCACCTCAGGCACTTTGTAGCAGGCTAGAAGACACCGGGCCGGGGGCGTAGTATATACGCTGGCCATGAAGTGTTGTGACCTTCGGGTCGGGCCCTATTGTGGGTCGTGAGATTAAGAATGAACTTAACGTTGCATCATGTGAATTGTGAATCATGCAGTATTGTGATGAGATTGTGAGAATCATTAGCATGTGACTGCGTGAGGCATTCGTGTGGGATGCGGTGATTGAGTGGCTTGAACCATTTAAAGAATATGAGCACGACGTGTGTGGAGTACGCCTGCCCGTATGTACACGTATGTGGGTGTATATATAGGTTGAATTGCACTAACTTGCAGGGGTTGAATCACGTTGAAACATATTGAGTTTTATGTTTCTTGGCTTGAATGTTTGATTTTGGTCCGTTAAGAGACACACTTTAGCCTAGCCTAGGTTTAGGTATTTGATTCACTGAGCTAGTCTCACGGTTGTGGTAAAACCGAACATTTCAGAGCCTACCCCCTAGGATGTTGGAGCCGCCTCCACTTTTTGGGATTCCTAGGCAGATTTTGCAAACCGAGGAGCATTTCCCAGCTGAAGATGGCGAGATGCATGTGAGGTTTAGGTCAGTTCTCTACGTTAATGTGGGTGAGGATGAGCATCAGAAGCGAGAGTACATCGCATGGTGTCGTAGGGCAGCGGACGGGACTCTCAGTCGACCTATTCGTACCTTTGACATTCCAGTAGACGCTGATGGCGAGTTGGATCCAGTGATTGCCGATGGCGAGGTGGTCGATGCTTCTCCACCTGACGCTCCGCCAACCGTCGAGGCCCAGCCAGGCCCCGAAGTTTGGTATGATGACCTAGAGCCGGAGCCTATGGATGAAGATGAGGACGACCCCGAGCCAGAGGCGATGGAGCAGGATGATGAGAATGGTGAGGTCGATGAGGTAGGCGAGGATGTAAACATAGATGTCGTCGAGGATGCAGCCGAAGATGTAGACCTTGAGGACGACTTTGACTCCGAGGCTGAGGGCGACTCTCTTAGCGGACTCTTTGGGAAGTTCGGGAGGGTCGGGGCTGATCGGGGAGGACCCCCGACATGGGCGTGGATGAGCGAGCCGGACCGCGACTCTTGGAGAAATCAGCTGAATCTTACGATGAGCCCGACGATTCCAGCGACCCAGACTATGAGCCTTAGACTAGTTGGTCGACGATAGGGATCCCTACCTTTTTGTTATAGTGATCCTTAGTAAAGACCTACTCACCCGACCCCCAAACACTTTTTGGATTAGTGGCCTTTTGACTTCGATGCTAGCTTGACCTTGACCTAGACCTGTAGTGGATATGATTGTACATGTATCTGTGTTCTTTGTGTAAACAGTTTATATATATATATATATATATATATATATATATATGAGAATGAGATTTTACCTGATGATATTTTGATTGTTTGGCTTCCTTGCTCATCTTTATTTGTCAGGGTTTGTAGTCTGCTTTCGCATGTGCTTTTATACTCTGATTGTTGTTGGGTCGGCGAGGTCTCCTGGGGACGTCGCACTATGATCGACCGGAGTGTTAAGGGGATGCTCGCGTTCCGATGGGTAAGTTGGGTTCGGGGCGTGACAGTTCCTCACCAGTAAGACTTTGAATTTTACCTAGTTGTTCCTCACCAGTAGGAATTGAATTTGCCTAGGGGCTCCTCGCTTGTAAGATTTGGATTTTACCTAGTGGTTTCTTATCAAAAGGAATTGAATTTTCCGAGGGACTCCTCGCTTATAGGATTTGGGTTTTACCTAGTGGTTCCTTGCCAGTAGAAATCAAATTTGCCTAGGGGCTCCTCGTCTATAGGACTTGGATTTTACTTAGTGATTTTTTCGGGGGAAGAACAGTAGAAGTGCCAAAAGTTATGTACAGAGCTTACTTTAGTGCCAAAAATTTCAATCGGATCATTTAAGTGCCAAAAGTTGAGAAAAACGATCACTTAGGTGCCACTTCGCCGGAAATCCGATGTGACATTTTTTTAATTAATTTCTCAAGCTGATGTGGCTCACCGGAGGCTGATGTGGCTCGCTGCGGGCTGATGCGGCATTTCTTTTCTTTCTTCTTATTTTCGATGGCTGGCGTCCGGCCACCGGCCATGGCCGGCCTTGCCAGGCTTCGCCTTCCTCTGGGTGAGGGCCAGCCTCGCCGGATTTGGCAAGGCGAGGGCTCGCCTTGCCAGATCCGGTGAGACCGGCCTTCACCAAGGCCACGGCGGCCTCACCGGCCCTCGCCCGGAGGAAGGCGATGCCTCGGCAAGGGCTTGCCTCGCCAGATTCGACGAGGCTGGTCCTCATCAGGCCACGATTGCCTCGCCGAGGTGTCGCCTTCCTTCAGGCGAGGCTGCCGTGGCCCTCGCCAAGGTTGCAACTGCCTCGCCGGGCTTCATTCGAAGGAAGACGATGCCCGGCAAGGCCAGCCATGGTCGCTGGTTAGCCTCCAGCCACCGACCATGGTAGAAGAAGAAGAAGAAGAAAGAAAAGAAAAAAGAAAAGAAAAGAAAAAAAGAAAAAAGAAAAGAAAAGAAAGAAAAAAATTAGAAAAAAATATTTAAAAAATTGAATTATACATATGGAAATGTCACGTGTCATTAAAATTTAAATATAAAAGTCACATATTAAATTTGGTTGGAATTTCTCGCCGTTGGCACTTAAGTGATCATTTTTTCTTCGATTTGGCACTTAAGTGATCGCTGACATAAACTTTTGGCTCTTAAATGATCCAAATAAAACTTTTGGCATCAAAGTGAGTTCGTACACAACTTTTGGCACTTCTACTGTTCTTCCCTCGCGATTTTTCATTAGTAGGACTTTGAATTTTATCTAAAGGTTTCTCACCAGTGAGAATTGAATTTGCCTAGGGGCTCCTCGCCTGTAGGATTTGGATTTTACCTAGTGGTTTCTCACCAGTAGAATTTGGGTCTTAACTAGTGGTTCCTCGCTAGTAGGATTTTGAATTTTGCCTAGGGGCTCCTCGCCTGTAGGATTTGCGTAATAGTTTTCTGAAGCTACGATTTGTGATCACTTACAAATGGTCAATTCTTTGAGGCTACAAATTCGCGACCACTCAGAAAAACTATAATGAGGCCATGCTTTTGGCCTAAAAAGTCATTCAAAGCTATAGGTTGCGAACACTCAGAGGGTGATGCCTTCGGAAGCTACAAACCTAAGAACACTTGGCAAGACTATAAAAATCACCATATTCAAAGCTACAAAATCGCAATCGCTCATGAGGATCATCACTTAGAAGCTACAAAAATGCAATTTGCTTTAAAATACCTGTTTTGTCTAGTGGCTCTTCACCAAATAGACTTGAAATTTGCCTAGTGACTCATCGTCAAATAAGACTTGAATTTTGCCTAATGGTTCCTCAGCAAATAGGATTTTAGAAAGACTTCAAACAATGAATATCTATTCTGTGATTTTAAGGTTTCACTAACCTTGGTATGGTTTTTTAGTTGACCAAAAACTATTTTGAAAAGTAGTTTTGAAATTAATCAAAACTGTTTGAAATATGGTTTTTCTTTTTAGATTACCACAAACTATTTGAAAACTTGATTTTAAGTTGACCAAAAACTTCTTGATACCTGATTTTGGAACATGTATTCTTTGTATTAAATGCATTCCAAGCAATCAAATTTCCTTTAAAAGGAAGTATTTGAGGAAAATGCTTACAAATTTTCAAGAAATGCTTGAAATAATCATTTGGAAGACCTTTATTAGAAATGATTTGTTTCGATATATGAATTTGGTCTCTTCTTCATTTGATTGAAAGGGGATTTTTCTTATATCCCTCAATTTTATCTCTTCTAACCAATCCTTAGGTGTTCGGAGATATTCACAATGTATACAATCCAATTAATCCGATAAGGTCTTTCAAATGGTTGTAATGCTGGCTTGATCAACGGCTATTCAAAGGATAGGTATTTGAGGCCAAGAAAAGGATTTCATCATGTCTAATTTCGGGTCTACAAGTTGAGAACCTCGAGGATAAGACAAGGTAATATTGCATACACTTCTTTGAGTGATGACTTCTTGTCATAAAATCATACTTTCACTCAAAACATCCCAATCTGAAAAGTCTTTGGGGAGAGGTTGTAATGTTGGTATTAGGTAGGCTAAAAAAGGCTCAATTGTTTTTTTTTTTTTTGAATTCAGGGTTTTTATGGAATTGGTGATCTTTTTGGTATCACCACCCTTTTCTTTGTCCATTGGGGATCTTTTCTTAGCATGAACACAAGAGTCTCCTAAACTTTCATTGAGATTTTCAATTATTGATTTGTCGTGACTTTTGATTTTTCACAACTTTTACTTTTCTTTTGACTTGACCTTTGTCATTCTTTCTTTTGAATGCTTTTTTTTTTTCTTTTCTTTTGCTCATTTTTTTGGGCATTGGCCTTGCTTTTACCAGGCACACTACTTTTTCATGCCCCAGATTCTTTTATCTTTGATCATTTTGCATTCTAAGGACTCTGTATTCTGCCATTTTGCTTTCTATTTATCAAAGTGGATCATGTGCTCATGCTCCAGTGCGAAGAGATAATCACCAATTTGGGGTTCTGAAATGAATATTCAGGCTTAATTAGGCTTTGCCAAAGGTAAATGTATTTGGGATATGCAAACGAAATGCTCTTCTTCCTTTTGGGATGATGTGAGCTTCCATATGAATTCATCTGAGGTTATCACAGAAAGATTGATGCAAGTGCATGCAATAAAATCTTTCTTGATCCTATTCTCTATAAATGTCAATCGTGAATCTCCTAATTTGCCCCAGATGGGGTGGTTCTCAATAGGGTTGCTTTTGGGAAATTTCTCCACTGTTTAGGCTCAAATTTGGCTTGCAAGGGATAATCATGTATTTGAGATAGTAAAATGATTACCTTTCATCATTTCAGTTCATATAATCATTGTGAATATCCCCTATTTCCTTCATATGAGGTTTCCTCACTCGTTTCAACACTTTTGACTTTGAGTGTATAGGGAATGTGTTTGGATATGGCTTACCTTTCATCATTTGAAGGTCTTCCATTTGATTTGATCCAAACTTTTTCTATGAAAATAACCCATGACGTTAGTCAAAACTTCCTTTTTTTAAGGAATTCTGATGCGTAATGCATATTCAAAGAATTCGTATTTCAAAACTTTTTGAAATAACCTTTTCATGTTAATCTGCTTTAGGAAAGGAAGTTTCATTTTCCAGAAAATTAACCACTTCGAGACCCATATTTACGAGTTAGGGACACTTACTTGACCGGCTTGTCAACGTCCCTCTCGATTGTTTTGCTTCTGCACTAATTCTTTCTACTGGAGATTTGAAAATGAGATGTTCAAGCTCAAATTCATGGGTTAGGGATACTTACCTGATCGGTTTGATGAGATTCCTGTAACATTAAAACCTAGTGTTAACATTAATTCAAGCATTGTTCATTTCTGATTGAAACGATACAACCAACCTCTGGTTTATTTTGTCTTGATCATTCATGAAAGATTATCTCTTTTAATCTATTCTCCCAGTTTCTCAAGGGATAATAAAAGGGAAAAATTCATTAGAAAACAACATTGAGAAAATTGAATTTGAGAATGACACTTCCCTTTTGTTTTTTAACTCCTGTTGAAAAATTTTAGAAGCCTTGAGTCATCTCAGATTTCCTTTTGTCATAATATGCAAAATGAAAAAACATGTTCTATGAAATACATGATATGCATGATATGTACATGTTATGATTAGTGCCAATTTTCTTGAATGTCCGTCTTCATTTCATGGATAGAAAATCTTGACAACATTTACATTTACAGGATAAGTTAGTTCTGTTCCTATCATATCTACAAGAATTAGTGCCCCTCTAGGAAGAACCTTCTTGACAATGTAAGGACCTTTGTAATTCGGAGTGAATTTCTCACGTGGATCTGAATTATTGGGAATGACTTTCTTCACTACTAGATCATCTGTTTCAAAACGTCTTGGTTTCACCTTTCTATTGAAAGATTTAGTAACTCTTTTATGGTAAGTTTGTCCATCACATATAGCCCTTAATCTTCTTTGATCAATCATGTTAAGCTGTTCATATCTTTGTTGGCTCCATTCGACTTTTGAGAGTTTTAATTGGGACAATATCCTTAATGAAGGAATTTCTACCTCGGTGGTTAACACTACTTCCATCCCAAATACTAAGGAAAATGGAGTTGCCCCAGTTGATGTTCAAATTGAAGTTCTGTATGTCATCAGAGCATATGACGATCTTTCGTGCCAGTCAAGATAATTCTCAGCTGTCTTGGACAATATCTTCTTGATATTCTTGTTTGTCGCTTTCACTACTCCGTTCATTTGTGGACGGTATGGAGATGAATTCAAGTGTCGAATGTGGAAGTGTTCAAGCAAATCATTTATGATTTTGTTATTCAAATTTGAACCATTGTCAGTAATGATTACTTCTGGAACTTCGTACCTAGCAATGATGTCCTGCCTGATGAATTTTGCTACATTCTTAGCTGTGACATTTGTATATGAATTCGCTTCAATCCACTTAGTGAAATAGTCAATTGCCACCAAGATAAAGCAATGTCCGTTTGAAACCTTAGCGTTAAAAGGGCCAATCATATCAATTCCCCACATTGAAAATGGCCATGGTTCTGACATTTAATGCAGCTCATTCGGCAGTGCATTAATTCTATCTCCATAGACTTGACATTGACGACAACACCTCACATGTTGATTGCAATCTATTTCCATCGTCATCCAGTAATATCCCAATTGCATGATTTTGCAGGCTAAGAGATGGCTATTCATATGCGGACCACATTCGCTTTCATGGATTTCTCTCATGATTTGTTCAACTTCTTTGCTATCAACGCATCTTAACAAGATCGAATCGAATGACTTCTTATAAAGAACCTGTCCGTTGAAAAAGAATTTGTTGGCTATCTTTTTGATAAATTTCCTGTCACCTGATTGGCTTCCTTCAGGAAATTCTCCTTCTTGTAAGTATCTTTTGATATCGTGGAACCATGGTTCATTGTCAAATTCTACTTGAACTACCATGCAGTGTACTGGTTGTTCGAGAATATTGATTCTTAATGATTTTATATCCATACCATCTTCAACTTGGAGTAAGGATGATAAGGTTACAAGAGCATCTGCAAAATGATTATGAGCTCTTGGAAGATAATCAAATGCTATTTCTGCGAATTCCTCCATCATTCCTTCTAGGTATTTGTGATAAGGAATCAGCTTTGCATCACGAGTTTGCCATTCTCCAGTTGTTTGCAATATAATGAGCATAGAATCTCTATATACTTGCAATCTTTTTACCCTCATTGAAAGGGCTAACTGTAAGCCGAGAATGTACGCCTCGTACTTAGCGATGTTATTAGTGCATGGAAATACCAGTTTTGCAGATACTGGATAGTGTTGGCCTTCTAGGGAGATCAGTACTGCCCCAGTTCCTGAGCCAGATAGGTTGGTTGCACCATCAAAATACATAATGCATTTGTCATCGACCAATGTCAATATGTGGTCATCAAGTTGTTCTTCAGAATTGGCGATATTCTGCAAATTTTCCGCCAACATGTTTGCTATTACTCGCCCCTTGAGTGACTTTTGGGATGAACTCCTGATGTCGAACTCAAACAATAAGACTTGCCATTTGGCTAATTTCCCGACCAAGGAGGATTTCTCAAGAAGATACTTGATCGGATCAAATCCAATCACTGGCAAAATTTGGTGATGAAGGGTGTACTGCCTTAATTTGTGTAACACGCAAATTAATGCAACACATGTCTTCTCAACCGCTGGATAATTCACTTCCAATGTTGTGAATTTCTTGCTCAAGTAATAAACGGCTTATTTTTTACCGTCATTTGGTCTTCTTTGTACCAACATTGCTCATAATGATTCATGGCGAATTGTCAAATATAAGATCAGCGGGACTCCGGGAATTGGTGATACCAATACTGGCGGGCATACCAGATATTCTTTGATTTTGTCAAAAGCTTTTTGACATTCTTTATCTCACTTTACTTTGGCATTTTTCTTCAACAGTTTGAAGAATAGTTTAGCAGTCTTAGAAAGCGATAGATGAAGCGGGCAATGTAGTTTAATCGCCCTAACAAGCTTCTCACTTCTTTTACCGTAGAAGGAGTCTTCAAGTCATGTATTGCTTTGATCATAGAAGGATTGATTTCGATTCCTCTATTGTTGACCACAAATCCTAGCAGTTTGCTCGATTTTGCCCCAAATACACACTTATTGGGGGGGTTCTTTTGAACAATTTGTACCCCAACAACTTGTTTGGATTTTTGATCATATCGTTCACGAATCTTTTGAACAATTAGGTGGCCACTGGCCAAGTACCCCAACATAGTCTTCTCCTTGTTTGGATTTTGTGATCATATCGTTCACGTATACCTCAATTTCTTTGTGCATCATATTCATGGGCGAGGGCCCTTCGGCCCGGCGCCGCCTTCCGCATTTTTTAAATCGAAAGGCATCACCTTATAACAAAATGTGCCCTATGGTGTTATAAAGGACGTTTTCGCCTTATCCTCTTTCTTCATGATGATTTGATTATATCCTGAGAAGCCATCTATGAATAAGAATGTTTCGAACCCAGCCGTACTATTCACCAATACATCAATATGTAGAAACGAAAAATCATCCTTTGGGCTTGCTTTATTTAGGTTGCAATAATCAACACATACTTGCACCCGACCATCTTTCTTCATTACGGGTACTATGTTGGCAACCCATTCTGGATATGGTACTACTTCAATGAAACCGACTTTGAGTAATTTCATCACTTCTTCTATTTTCTTTTACAATTCTGGCTTTGTTCGCCTTAATTTTTGCTTCTTCGGTGGAATACTTGGATTAATTGGCAAGGTATGTTCAACTATACTTGGATCAAGGCCTACCATGTCAGCATAGGACCATACGAATATATTTTGATATTCCTTGAACAAATCGGTTATTTTTTCTGCTTCTGCTGAAGGAAGACTCTCTTCGATCTTTACCTCTTTGGGATTTTCTTTATCACTCAGATTAATAGTAATCGTTTTCTCTAACGTGAGTGGCTTTGATTCTTCATGACGGATCCATTCTCTTCTTATCCATTTCTCATCTTCATTATCCCCTTCAATATCATAATTGATCTCCTCGGAGAGATTTGAGTCACCTATGAACCTATTATGGATGTGTGAATGCTCATGCCTGACATGCAATAAACATGATTAGTAATTGCATATAAAATGAATTGATGCATGAGGTTTAATGAAAAATCCTTTTGGAAAATTACTTTGAAATCTGTTTTGAAGAAATCAAGAGAATAGAGCTAATCCTTATATCTCCGGACATCCTTGCTCTTAAAATCATTTTCGCAACGAGGAGTCATACAAAAACCCAAAGCCTTAAGCCTCACGTGTGAGAGCGATATTCATCATTGGTTTGGCTTTATTTCCATATGTCCTTAACAAAACATTGAACACTTTTTTTTGAATTTGAAAAATGCAATTACATCTATATTGAAAGAAACGCAAATTGCAATTGAATTGAAACAATATCAACATGAAACAGACAAACTGTAAAGGCAACCATAAGGAAAAGGTTCAAAAGAATCTTCCTACTCCAGTGCGTTAGGTTTCTTCATCTTCAGTTATAATGACATTGATAATGTCTTCTTCAAATAAACCCAGCGTGTCAAGCTCGGTCTTTGCACGTAAATTTTCTTCTGAAAGCAACTTGGGAGGCCCAGGAAAGTTTTCTCTGATATGAATCTGATGATAGGGTAACTCTTTAGCCGTACCCTTCCATGTTGATGGGTTGATGGTTCTATCTTCCACGGCCTTCATGATTCTTTTGACCTTGGCCTCGGTCTCCATAGTGATTACTAGTGACTTCATACCTCACTCCATATTTCTTCTTTGCGCCAAATGGGATAATGGGTTCTTTAATTCCCTGCGCTTTTGTCCCAAGTCCATCATTATGGTTAAATCCATATTGGCATAACGCTTTTCCAGACGTAATAGACAATGTCGAAAATTCTGGAGTCTTCATGACACTATCAATGGGAATTTTATCATTGAAATCATCTCGAAGGAATGATAGCTGGGCTTTTCTTTTATCTCCGGCTCGACAAAAGGTATGGCACTTTCCTTGTAAGTGGCAAAGTCCGTCTCCTCGTGCACGGTAATTATTTTATCATTAATAACAAATCTAACTTTTTGATGGAGACTTAAAGGAATGGCGCTAGCCATATGAATCCAAGGCCTCCTTAGCAGTAAGTTGAAGGTAATGTCCACCACTTGGAAATCAACCAAGAAAGGCATAGGGCCTATATTTACTTCTAGCTCGATGTCGCCGATAACATCCTTCTTCATCCCATCGAACGAACGTACAATCACCTTTGAAGGTTTTATGAGTTCTTCATTAATCCCCAGCGGTGCAGTGTGCTCAATGGACACAAATTAAGTGCGAAATCATTATCAATCAGCACCCGTGAAACCTCCTTGCCTCGGTATTTGACGGCAATATACAGGCCTTATTGTGGAAATGCCCATCAATTGAGAAATCTTCATCAAAGAAGGTAATCTGATCCTTTAAAAGAATGGCACCAACGAAGTCTTCCAGCTGTACCTCATTGATCGTCTCCGGAACGTGCACTTTATTAAGAAGCTTCATAAGTACCATTTTGTGGCTTTCTGAAGTCTTGAAAAGATCTAGTAAGTAAATCTGTACCGGCATCTTCCTCAATTGCTCAATTTCTTCATATTCACTTGTCCTCATGAGTGATAGCAACTGTTTGACATCTTCTTTAGTTACTCTCTTCTTTTCGTGCTCACCTTCTTTTGGGACATAACATCTTCTCGATTTGGTTATTGCGTCAACCTCTTTAGGCGTGTAATCCCATGGTACACATTTGGTATCAGATTTCTCCTTTGGAGGCAAAGTGATGATCACAGGCTGCATTTCTTTCTCTTCGAACTTTAGTTGACCAATCGGGAGCTCAATAGTAATCGATTCAACATGGTTCTTTTCTTCGTCAAGCCTATCTATTTCATCAAGGTTGATCAATAGTGGTGCAATCATGGACACCATGCTTTTGTCAGCTTCAATAGTATCTATTCCACCCTAATCGTCAGGCACGATATTTTCCTCTTTAGATGCCCGTGAAGGTGGTGTGTATTTAACATGGTAGTTATAACGGCCACTGTCTTGTCCTAGATAATCCACAATTTTGCCTTATTTTCGTGCTTTGCGAACAAATCGCCTGTATCCTTGGCGAGCCTTTTTCTTCATTTTCTTGTCTTGATCTTCTTTCTCCTTAAGACTTATTTTGTTGATTGGGATTTCGTCCATGCCTCCCCATCTATCAGGCACAATAGTTTCGTTTTTGAAAGCCCAGGGTGTGGGTGTGTACTTAACATGGAAGTTGTATTTTCCACTATCTTGATCAAGGAAGTCTACAGTGTCACCTTGCTCAAGTAATGTTTGGGTAAATCGCATTTCACCATGTCGAATCCTTTCTTTTTGCTCCTCAAATCGATCCTCCTCATCACAGGATGGAGTCTCATTTTGTGTGCTAAGCTCATCGTCCATGTCGCCCCAACCATCGAGCACAATCACTTCATTTTTAAAAGCCCACGGTGGTGGAGTATACTTTACTTGGAAGTTGTATTTGTTAGAATCTTCTCCCAAGTTGTCTATGACTTCCCCTTTTAAGAATGCTTCGCAGCAAAAGTGAGCATCTCCTTGTCTTGCTAACTTTAATTTGGCCTCATATTCATCTTCTTCATTAGGCCTTATTATTTCTCCTTCTGTAAGGACCATATTTACCCCATTGTGCTTAGGAAAAGGGTTCTGATGCATATTTGGCTCTGGCTCTTGAAAACTTAATATCTTCTTGTCTATGAGTTGCTAGACTTTGTATTTCAAGACTGTATAGTTGTTCTCATCGTGCCCTCTTTCTCCCATATGGTATGTGCAAGTCTTCGACTCATCGTACTAAGGAAACCTTGTAGGATTATCTCTTGGCACTTCTTTGGCCACCAAATGCCTTTCTAATAGTATCGATAATAATTTTGACATGGGCTGTGGCAACGGGGTGAATTGCCTTACGGGTTTTTTCTTTGGCTCGAATGGTTTTGGATTTCTCCAAGGAACATTGGACTGCCTTGGGAATAAAGCCTAATTAATGTTAGGGCTAGATACCATAGCCACGTCACGTATAGGTTCTTTATCACTTTTTCCAGGATACGGTCTCCGTATTGTCATTTCTTGAGATTTCTTCTCCTTTAATGACCATTCGATTCTTTCACCAAACTTCACCAACATGGTAAATGTTTGGCAACCCGATATATGCAGTTTGTCGTAATACTTAATTGGTAATGATTTCAAGAAAAGTTCAATAAGCTCGTATTCACTTATAGTCGGTTTGACCTGCGAGGCTATAGCTTTCCATCTTTGAGCGTAGGCGCTGAATCCTTCGTTTCTTCGTTTCTCGGTTCTGACTAAATCCTCTCGGGTTGGAAGTACTTTGATATTGAATTTATATTGGCGAAGAAATTCTCTTGTCAAATGGTCCCATTCGATAAAATCTTCTATATCAAGAATGGTATACCATGCCAAGGCGGCTCCCTTCAAGCTATCTTGAAATGTACTGATAAGGAGTGGCATATTGTCCGAATATCTCATTATTTTGTGGAAATAATATTTCAAATAGCTCTTAAGACAGCCGGTTCCATCATACTTGCTCACGAATTTTGGTTCTTTATAGTTTTCTAGAACAACTACCTTCGTGTATGGTGAGAACTTGTCGAATCTCTGAAGCTCATAGCCCTGACTTGCTAGGCATTCTTCAATTTTAGCCAATCTCTTGGCCTTTTCTTCATCCTTTGTTTTGGACGCTTTATTGGTTTGAACATCCTCTTTCAAATTCACTACCTCAGGCATAGTCTTTGAAGGATTTTCTTGAACTGGGTCTTCAACTGGTGCTTCGGTAGCATTTGAAATTCCTACATTCGGAGTAGTAGGATAAGTCCCTCGAGATGCGAGAATAAAGGCCTTCACTTCTGCCATCATGGCAGCCATTTGCGTCATCTGATTCTCCACTTCAGCTAGTCAAGTGCGAGTTTCTTCCTCGGCCATTTTAATTTGTAAACGGGTCCGGGTCTTTTGCCTTCCGCTGCTAGAAAACCTATCTTCATGAAAAACATCAGGATGTTAGAATTGGTGAAATGAACATGAAACCTACATTCTTTTAATTGTATAGTTTCTTGTGATTAATAAGGATAAAAGCTTTTTACACAAGCCTTAGCATTGCATAAAATTTCTCATCCATGCTTTTCTCAAGGAATCATACCATTCAAAGAATTATAATCCATGGTGATCCTTCCTTTTTAATCATGATTTTGAATTTATTCAAATGGAATTTGAAAAATGAGTATTTCATATAAAATCCAAGATTGCTTTACAAAGAGATTTTGAACTTGAATGGGAACTCTAAATCATCCAAGTCTAGGCTTCTTGCTACCTAAGATAGCTTCTGCCCCGTGGTAATCCTTCCACTCGATCAGGGATTCCCATTCTTCGACATCAATCACGATTTCTTCGGGGATATAAAGCTCAACTCCAAGTACATGTGGGACGATGTGTTCCGGGACATACTCTTCCTCGAGATCCGTTAGAATGCTCAATGGAACATATGGCTCCACATCAATTGGTCGTTTACTTTCCATGCACTTGATGTATTCCTTGGATGCCATATAAATCTTTATGTCTTCTTCCAAGTTCTTTGGCCATTCCACTACTTGTGAAGGTGAATTATCCAAAGAAAGGATGATTTTGTGGACCTTGGCTTGAAGGTCTTTCTTCTCTTGTTAAGGTATAATCCCATTTGGGATATCGAAAGCGAACTCCTCAGGGCTCCATGCTGGTAGGACTTGTTGAAGCATTCCAAATTGTCTAACAATTTGCAAAGGACAATAGGCGGCTCCCCCATTCAACCCGAGTAATGGTACTGCGATCCTCTCTTGGCTTGTAATCCTTGCCTTGTTAATCTTTGGCCAATTGATTCGCTATTGGATTTGACTACGAGTTAAAGCCCTAATGAAGTTGGCCCAATCTAAGAAAGATTGTCTGGGTAATTTGCTTTGGATACGAATATATCACTTAATTGGATTTATTGCTGAACAAATTTCGCGAATGTTCATGAAACGAGACCAAGGTTGAATGTGTGAGATGAACCATAATGACAAAAGGCAAATAGAAGCTTCAAAGATTCCCTTCCCCCGCTTTTGATATATGTTCAAGGAAATGATGGTTTGGGCAAGAAGTATGTTAGAGAAATCTCATTTGAGACATGCTTGCCTCATGATTATTGCAACTAAAGGGTCGAATCTCGTTCTAGATACGAGGAATAGAACGAAGCCAAAGAAGCCTAGAATGAAGACCCAAGCCAAAGTGTTTTCCGTTTCCATAGGAAGTTTGGAAAAATTGGCTATTAGAAAGGATAATAGAAATCTACCGGTGTTTGACTTAATTAACTTTTCGATTTTGAAAGCTTTAAAGTTAAGGAATTCTGCAAGAATGCTTACGGGATTAAGCCCAACGGGTGGCTTTACGATCCTAGGCTTGGAATCAATTCCAATGGTGGCTTGGTATTCTTCCAAAGTTGGTGTCAATTCATACTCTCCAAATTGGAAGGCGGCGGTGGAAATTTCCCAAAAACATGCCAATGCTTGGACCAAGCTAACTTGATGTTCCATATGGATCAAGTTTAGAAGGTATCCCAACCTATCTTGAATATAAACTTGGTTATTTTTTGTCATGTCTTTCCACCAAATCATGAGCTCTTTTCGTGGAATAGGAACCACTTGGATGTCTAGTTTTCCCATTGAGCCTAATCATGCAAAAAATTCATTATTAATCACCATGGATTAATTTTAAATTCCCCTATTTTAATTATATGTCCTTTTATGGAAAAAATGGAGGTGAAGTATATTTACATTCTTATGACGTAATACAAATGCCACTTCTAATCCATTTATGGCTTAAAAGAGCATATACTTGAAAAGGTGAATGAAACCAATGTTTAAAGGAAATACCTTTTGACATGCTTCATTTTGACCATAAAGTACTACACTATGATTTACAACTTCGAATACATCGAAAATAGACTTTCGGCAAATGGGATTGTGTTTGTCACATTTTGAGCATTCAATCTATTTGGATTACATTGAAAATCATCATGGACCTATACATTCCATCTAGAAATGAAAAATACGACTAAATAGAGCATGTCTCCCTATTCATTCATTCTAGTATAAAAAGATATTTTGATCAAACATTGATTGTCATTTGGGCATTTTTTAACAATATTATGTCAACTAACTTTGTATAATTGAAAAGATGAGAGAAGTAGAACGACACTTATTTACCGATACATTTTTACTTGGTTTTAGGTATACCAACCACAAAGACAAGTATATGCAACAAGTGAGGTTTTGACACCTAAAAGGATAAGATATACTAAAGGCTCAAGATCACCACTTTAGTGGACAAGGGATTCCATTCCAATAGGTGATTTGCCTAAAGTAATGGAATATTATTCCATCTTGATGGTCAATATTGTATCTAAACAATCCCATGAGCAATCGGCTCACAGTTTCGCCTAAATACATATCTCCTAAGAGTGATCCTAAATATAGGGTAAAAGTATACTACAAGTGCCATAATTTGTGTACGGCGCTCACTTTAGTGTCATAACTTTTTTTTGAATCACTTTAGTGCTAAAATTTTTGAAAAACGATCACTTAAGTGCTAAAATTTTGGAAAAACGATCACTTAAGTGTCAACTCCGGTGTCGTACACAATTTTTCGCCGGAAATCTGACGTGGCATTTTTTTTTATTAATTTCTGAAGCTGACGTGGCTTGCTGGAGTCTCGACGGAGATTAGCATTTAAGTGATCGTTTTTAAAAAATTTTAGCACTTAAATGATCGTTTTTAAAAAATTTTAGCACTTAAGTGATCATTTTTCAAAAATTTTAGCACTAAAGTGGTCCAAAAAAAAGTTATGACACTTAAGTGATCGTTTTTCCTCCGACTTGACATCAAAGTGATCCAAAAAAAAATTATGGCACCAAAGTGAGCGCCGTACACAAGTTATGGCACTTATAGTGTTCTTTTGCCCTAAATGTAGCTGGGGTTGGGCCATGGGTAGTGTGTGCTAAAAGTGTAGTGCTAAAGCAATTTAAAAGCAAGCACAACAATTTATAACCAAACAACACTTTTAAAATTTGATCAAAATCACATTCAATTCCAACACCATCTTGCAAAACAAAGATAAGCATAGACTACACCACTTATACCTCCCACTTGCATCACTATTTAACACGTCATTAGTGGAGCGTGCCTGGGATCCTTGCGAGCACAAACACATGCATATCGTTCTATCTAGGCCTAAGTCCACTTAGAAATTTAAGATTCCCTAGCAGAGTCGCTAAGCCTATCACGCCATGCGCTCACGTGCTTAGGATGGAGGTATTTTTCTATACGGGCCTCTCCCAGACCATACCTCACGTGACAGCGAGGTTTGTTTGATCTAAATTTAAACTTGGAATCGCCACTAGTCATTTACAGTAGGTCGACTAGAAACCTAATTGTGGTACGGGAGAAGTACCACAATCCTACGAATCAAAAATTTTGGGTAAAGGACTTGATTACGTTAACGATCCCAAATTGAGACCATTAACGCTCTTTTGGTACCTAAGAACGATATGGCATGTCTAGCGTATCACACAGATCCCTAAGGTCACTTTACTAATCTAATCATGGACAGACAATTAAGCATACAAGAATCAAATGCATATTCAATGGCAAATCAATCACGGTAACCCTAATTTTATCACTAGAAATGAAAACCTACCCAAACCCTAACAAAGCTCTAATAGCTTGTTTATTTCATTTTTTTTAGGGTTTAGGGTTTTTTTAGGGGTTTTGGCCTTAAATTTGGAATCTTTCAAATTATGCCACTTAAGCATTTTGGAAAATCCAAATTTCACTTTTTATGACTGGCCACGATGATTTTTAATCATTCTGTGGATTTTCAAAGTTTTTGATATTTTGATTTTCCTTTAAGTGCCGTTTGGGCACTTCAAAAATTCAAATTTCATTTTTTATGGCTGGCTACAATGATTTTGAACCTTTTTGCGAATTTTCAAATTTTTGAAAATTTTTGAATTTTTTTAATTTTTTTTTAAAACCGAGAAATGATTTTTTTATGATTTTTGAGAAATTTTTGTGAATTTTCCAATTTTTCAATTTTTGTATTGATTTTCCAGAATTTTCAAATTTTTTATTTGTATTTTTTTGAATTTGCGAAATTTTTCTGAATTTTCTAAAATTTTTTATTTTTCTGAATTTTCTGCAATTTTTCTGATTTTTATGAATTTTCTGCAAAATTTTTAATTTTCTAAAAAAATCTATTTTTTTATGATTTTTGTGATTTTTTTTATCTTTTCTAGAATTTTTTTTTTCGATTTTCTAATTTCTATTTTTCAATTTTCTTTTTAATTTTCCCGCCAAGGGATGAATTGGACTAGATCGGTTCAACCCGGTTCAAGTTGACCAAATAGAGAGTTGTCGGCGCCGGTCGCCGATCACCCCCTCTGGCGAGACCAGGGCCCCAAAACGGCGCAGTTTGGTCTTTTTTCATTTAAGCATTTTCTCGAGCAGTTGGTGTGCACCATTTTTAACCTAAAATTTTCGAGGCCGCCAGTTTGAGTCCACCGCCGACGACCTTCCGGCGACCTTTTGGTCAGTTTGATTGCATCATTAGCAAGTCCACATGTTCTATTTTCCATCTAGCCTAATCCGGTCAACGTCAGACCTTTGCTGTCCGGCGAGAATCGAGCCTAAAAACCTAATTCATCTCTAACTAAACCTATGATTTTAGAATTTTTATCACCATTCTACATCATCCTAACCGTCTAACACGATTTTAATGACTAACAAATCAACAAACATGGTTCAGAGAGGCTGACTTGAATGGCCTAAGGCCACGGTGACGCTCCGACGACAACTTCCGAGCTCCGGCAAAGTTTTTGTCAATGGGGGCCGAGATGGTTTCATGCGATTTTTGTGGCCAAAATGCAATTGAGGAATACAAATCATGATCAGTAACATGTTTTGATCATTCAGAAACACAAAATCACAACAATAATAACAAAAACAATGAGATTGAATCAAATCACATTTTCTGGAAAAATCATAAGAACCGAGATGCGAACGATTTTTACCTGTTTCGTTCGATGTCCAAATGAAATTGTCGAAGTGATATGCGCCCTAAGGATTGTTCCCTGACACTTATACTTCCTCTCAGTGGTCTTGGATTCGCCGAAATGGGTTTGAGCTGGCCGGACGGAGCTTGTTTTCAGGCTTTCACGGTCAGATTTTTCGACTGTAACAGTGAGGGGAGATCTCGATCAATCACACGATTCACCGGCGCTTCGCCATCTAGGGCGGTGCTGAACACTCGTGGGAGGATCTACCACCCTCTCTCTCTCTTTCTTTCGTGTTTTTTTTCTCTCTCTCTCTCTCTCTTCCCTTTCTTCGGCAATCTATCAAACAGCTTCCTCTCTTTCTTCTTCAATTTTTTTTTCTATTTTTGATCCTTGATTTCTCGCCCAAAATTCGATTGGAACCGAATTCTAATCGGTTTCGGTTGTTTACCAATGTCAGCCGGATAATATCCAGTTGGAAAAACTGATTAAAATGTGCTAAAAAATTCAAACATGATCAACAAAGTCGCGGGCTTGGATGATTTTTCTGGGTTTTCTCATGGGTTGAGTGGCCGGGTGAGGAAGACAACACTGTTTGGGTCGGGTCGGGTTGGGTCGGGTCGACCCGCCCGACCCGGCAGTTCCGATTTTAATAAAAAATGCAAATTGGACCTTATTCTGACCGAATTTTTCAAATTAAACCTCAAAATTGCATTCCCCATCATATTCCGAACCCAAACATACAATTTTTCGCAATTTTTATTGTAATTGTGCCCAAGATTTTCTCATTTTAATCTTCGGGTTAATAGGGTTTTGCTTAATTCGAGATCTTAATGACCTGATTAGGCAAAATTGATGCCAAAATTGAATTACCCACCCATGATTAACCCTAGAAATGATAATATAATATTTCGGCAACTTCATTTTGGGTACGATTCCCAATTTAGGTTCAAAATTCTTAATTTTCAATCAATTTTTGGGGATTTTTGATTTTTACATCAAATTGTGCAATTAGATTGACCATTATGCAATTAAAGGTCCCAAAGTCAATTGTTGTGAAGACACTATGACTTAAAAATGTCTAGAAAAAATTTAATTTAATTGTTGGTTCAATTCAGGTTTAATTTTGCCCAATTTTGGGAAAAACATGTACTCGATTGAGATTTTCTAAAATTGACAGTGTATTTATGAAATTGGATTTAAAAGAAGATTATTGACTATTTTTATGGAATTTTCTGATTCCATTTACTATTTGTTTTAATTTGTTTTCTTAGTTTGACTAAAAGAAATTCAGAAAAAATGCATAAAAATGCTAAAAAAATTTTTTTTTGGGTTTAGAATAGGTTTCTAGGGTTGCCCAAGATCCCTAGACCTAATTTTGAAATTTTTAAAATTTGAAAAAAATAAGCTAAAAATTAGGTGTCAACACCAAAAAATGAGAGTTCTCTCCCAATTTAAGAGGGAAAAAGTTTATATACCTCCCCTAATTTTGAATTTTAGCCTTTAAATAAATCTAATGGCCTAAAATGCTCCCTTAATAATTAAGAATATTCCTTAGGAGCTAAGGATAGGTGACATGGCATTATGGATGGCTACTTTAAATGAATGGCTATGATTGATTTGCTTAATCCCCAAGTAATTTTACCCAAACCTTAAAGAAGGGTATTTTGGTAATTTCACTTAAGGGGCATTTTTATAATTTCATTTAAGGGCATATTTGTCATTTTAGGCACCAAGGGATGTGGTTGGTTGGAATGGACTGCCAGTCATCAAATTTTTAATCAGAAACAACTGGTCCGATTGGATCGATTCAATTTCGATTAAGTCGGGTTGAATCGGTTGGACTCGAGTTTGACCAAGTTGAACCAATTCAATTATCAGCCCAATTTGTTCCAATTTGATTAAATTAAATTGAACCAATTTGAAATACAATCACAAATTGATCCAATTTAACTTGTTTGGCCTAATTGCTCTTCAATTTGAGTTAAATTTAGACTAATGAGTTTAATTGAATTTCAATTGATCAAATTGAGCTTCAATTCATCAAATTGGATGTTAATCTAGAATGGGTCAAGTTGAATTGCACTAATTGAACTAATTACTCTTAGATTTCTTAATTATTGGATCACTAGATTGATAAAATTGGCTCTAATTCATGTGAATCTTCTAAAATTAATTTCAGATTTGAGTTTTATATAAGAAATTAGGCTCATCTATGTCTATATTACGCAAATCATGAAGAACTGATCGGAATTCCTAATTAGGGCTCAAATTGGGGTTTTCATCATTGGCTTGGAATTCTAAAATTAAGTTGAAAATTGAATGTAATATGACCCCTAGATCAAATGCCGTGAAGGAAACTATCCTAAAAAATGACTAGAAATGAAGTAATTTTATTTTTGGTCTATTTGAACCAAATTCCGTAAATTGGGGACAAGTTGATTCTAAACTGATTTTTGTAAAATTAATAATGCCAAAATGAAATTAAGCTGAAAATGAGTTGATTTAGGGGGTTTCACAATTTTCAATTTTTTTTGGACAAAGTATTGATCAAAAGTCAACATTTTAGTACTTATGTACTAAAATGTCAGTTAATGGATCAAACTTTAATTTTTTTTGAAAATTGATGATGCAAAAGTGAAATTGACATTATTTTGGGGTTTTTCATGCAAAAAATAAAAATTTGATTTTGGGTTGACTTTTTATCAAAGTTTGACCAAAAAGTCAATGCAAAAGTCAACTATTTGACTTTTTGAAATTGAAATGCAAAAAGCTAGAAAATGAATGGTTAATACTAATTCAAATGCTAAATGACTCTTTTGATTGAGGATTAGGTTCTATCGCAATCATAAACCATATTCTCAAGATTTTTACCTTTATGATCTGTCAGCTAAAAATTAGGTGTTTATATCGGCTTCTCTAGCAATCCATGAATAAACCTGAGTTTATTTTTTTCCCGTAATGTGCGTCTGGTCACCTTCGACCATGTTACACGGTTATCCCGAGTTAGCACGCATGAAACAAGTACGCTTTTAGGATTGTTGGAGGTGTTGAGATAATATGGTGAGAAAGGGTCAGTCACCTTTTTAGTAGATGCTTCTGAAGCTATATGGCAAACAATGAGAGTCAAATTGTTTGGTGTGTTTAAGCTATCGTGCCTCGAGAGAAGGTCGTGGCACTTGATCCCAGCTTGGCCGTGATTCACTTCGGTTCCGGAGATTTGTTTTAATGTCCCGTTATTGTTTTTCTTGATTAAGCACAAGCGGAAGCAACTAACAAATAATAATGGGAGCACAAAGTGAGCCAAGCAATATATTATACGAGCACACATAAATTACACGATAGTTTTTTATCTTACAAGCCCATCTTTCTACGAACCTTTCTTAATATATGCTTACATCCGGATCTCATCTGGTATTCACTCACATACGTTCACATGGCTATGTTAATCTTAACTTCATACTGTCCCTTCTCAAAACAAAAAGGTTAGCTCCTCTCAAGCTTGGTCATCTCACTATGGTTCTTCTCCGCTAGCCCCGGGTGGTCCATTATACCCCTGAATGTGTCCGATCACATATCTATCCATCAAAATAAACCATGCTATGTAACGGTGGGGAACCATCTCATTCGCATCCACTTGAATCCAAACGGTCGTGCTATACTTTCAATATGTGACACCTGTCTCTACATCGACGATATCTACAACCCGTACATTCATTTTTATGGGACGACCAAAACAGACGGGAGGTGGTGTGGCCATACTTACAAAGCTGAAAATGATATAAAGTGAGTCGACACTCAGTAAGTTAAATTCATTATACTTCGGCTAAGAAATAGCCTCGCATTGAACAAGAGAAATACGTGTTACCGTTGGCTAATTGATGGTAGATCAATAGCAAATGGATCTCACCTTGCCTTTGTATTAAATATGGCATATCAACAAACAAGAAAACATCACGCATGGTTTTCAAAGTTACATGCAAAGATCAACACACAGGATTCATCATTTCTTAACCAAAATCCATCAATTCTTTTAGCTTGCACCGAGCATCCAAGCCTCCCTTAGACATCACCTCGAAATCCATCGATGGTGGCATCGTCTCGAAATCCATCGAAGATGGCATTGCCCCGAAATCTATCGACAGTGGCAACATCCCAAAATCCATCGATGATGGCCATAGTCCCTCGTGTGATCATGTAACAAGCAACAAACGTTTCTAGTTCCTATCTTGATTTCATTAGCCCATGCAACCAAGCACAAAGACATGTTGTGTTCCTAAAGTTCATGCTCTCTAGGGAAAATCGTCTAACATGCAGGATGCAGTCGAGGGCAGGTGGCTCGATCCACCATGCTGAGCGCTGACTCGGAGTTGGACTTGGCCCGGTTCTACATGCCTTAATGTAAAATCCGCACCAAGTCGAACTCGTTCCAGAAAATGACAACATGAGTACGAGACCATACGACACCTCGTTTCGTGCCTTGATTGTGCCATAACTCACGGCCATAATGCAAAACAAGTCACATGCGAGCTTCAAGCATCACAAACAAGATTACTTCTTGAGCCTAAACGCACAACACTACACCTTAACCAAAGTATAGGGAATTTACTTACTACTTGGGGTCCTAGGGTGTTTCGGTGATGATGGTTCGGGTGAGAGGGAGCGACTGAGAATGGTGTCGGGACAATGACCGAGAGGATGGTTGAGAATGAGAGAGAGACCAAGAAGAAGAGAGGAGAAGAGAGAGAGAGAGAGAGAGAGCTTGATCAATTTGGGGAAAAAGATGAGAGTGGCTTAGTGTTTCTCTATTTATAGCCAAAACTACAATGATGACAATGCCAAATGGTACGATGGTATTTGTTCAAGTGGCACCAATTAATTAGAGGCAATCTTGGGAAATCTTATCCAAATCTTAGACTTAATTATTTGATGGCCTAATTGACTACCAAGTGGCCCTTTTAGGGTCATTATGCCTTAACTTAGGGCACATGAGTCATCCAAGGCATTAATGTCCTAGAGGACACCTCAGCTCATGCTTTAACTTCAAGGGGATACCTAACCCTCTATTATTGGTTTCTTCATTAATGGCTTTGTCTTGATCTTCATTGTGGCCCTCTAAGTTGCTATGTGTGAGGTACATCCAGCATACTCAAGAAGATCTTCAATTAATGAAGATCTTATCTCATAAGATCTTTCTAATGATAACCCTCCAATTATTGGTTCAAATGTAGATTTGGTCAAAATTAGCTTCTTGCTCACCAAGGTTTGACCAAAATGTGCTAATTCTTTCCCTTCTAAAATGCTTAATTATACACTAAGGATAATTGGTTTGTAATCCTAAATAACCAATAAGTATACTTAGCAAAGTGCCAAAGTAATCGGGGAAATTCCGAGTTTAAAACGATTGACCAACCTATCCGGATGAGGTTCGGTGTAGGATTACTTCCAAATATGACCAAACATAACCAAACCCAAGTCCAAGTCCAATGGTGTAAGCTTGGGCCGGTTGGACTAACCAAGCGTGTGGCTTGTGTGGTCAAGCTTGACTGGGCGTAGGGTCGAGTACACTACCGGGCAACACGGGCACATGGTAGGACGAGTGGCCGAGCGCATAGGCTCGGTACTGGGCTGCACAAGCGGTGTGTCGAGCACAATGCCGAGTCGCATGAGTAAAGGACTGGTTCATGGACTAAATACATGCATTGGCTCATGTTTGGGCACCATGCATGGCTCATGGTCAAGTCTCTTGGGCACGAAACTAGGTCGGAATCAGATCTGACAGGCACATTGCTTGACACAAGGGTCAAGCATAATGATTGGCACACGGCTAGGTATATAGCCAGTCCGTGGCCTAGCTGACGGGCACAATGGTCTGTCATGACCGGGCACAAGGCCTGGCCGGCGCGACTGGCACAATGCCTGGCCTGCGACCAAGCCACTAGGCTCTTGGCCTGGCATATGGCTCGTCCATGGCTTACCTGACTCAACGTAACGATCTGAGGCCAATTCGCGACCGGTCCACGTTCGAGTATCAACAATGCATGTGTCACGTCTTGATCTGGAATCACGATCGATGCTTAATGACCGAACATGACCTGAACGAAACTATAACTCTCGAAAATGTATGAGTGCGTCCCGTTCATTTTAATCAATGCGTACGCGGAAGCAAATAGAAATAAACGAGACAACACGAGTGAGATAAGCAAACATCGCACGTTATATTTACATGATATGTGCTTATTTTGTCAAGCCCTTTTTTCAGGTTCTTACAAGCCACGCTTATATGTTACATGCCCATTTCAAAGGCGATTCCGCAAAGCAAGCCAACTATCTAACAAACAAAACTTTGGCTTCGGTTTTTAGCTTCATTACAGCTTCTCGCTTCTCGCTACTCCTACTCCCCGTTTGTCCAGCCATCTCACGCCTCACCCTCGGCTTGCCCTAGAGCCGGCTCGTCCATGCCAGTGAATGGACCGTTGAACCCATGTAGGGGTCCAACCCAATCTCAGTTAGCCAAATGGTACCATGCCACATATGCATGAGGGACCAATTCCTTTCGGCCCTCATCCACCATCACGTATGTAGTGATCCTACGATAGGCTCGACTTTCGCGGGTATTGATAACCGTGAGCAGCTCCGCTCTCATATCGATGAGGTTTTCGAATCAGGTTGAGGGAGACACCATGCTACGGACCCAACGAAACACTAGAACACGAGATACTATAGAAAGCAAGTGGTTTGTAGCTTGGTCTTGAGCACAGAAAAGGCTTGAGTTCGGGAAAAACGGGGCCTCGGGTGATTCTCAGTTGTGATTTTCAAGTTCGCCGAACAAGTAAGGAGGAAGAAGAAGGTTGGCTTAAGTGTGTTTGGGCATGAATGAGGAAGCAAGAAGGCAAAAGAGAAGATGATGGCCAGTTAGAGGGGTTTCTCACGTGAGAGAGCTTCTCCATTTATAAGCAAGCTAGGCTTGAAGAAGAAGCCAAGCCTTAATGTGCATTAATGCAGTAGGGCTAAAAGCAACGATGAAGGGCAATTAAGTGCTTTCAATGTGATCTTATCCCTTGGCCTCTCTCTCTCTCTCTCTCTCTCTCTCTCTCTCTCTCTATCTCTTTCTCGGTTTCTTCCTCTTGGCCGAATACCTCTCTTGGCTTCTTACTTCACTTGGCCGATTGTCCCTCGCTTTGTGCCCATAATTGGTGGCCAATGAGTCATCAAACTCCTTTAATGCTAGGCACAACTCAGCTTGTTTAGCAATAATTGAGGGGACACCTAAGGGGGGCCTAATTCCGATGGCCTTAAATGAAGCCTTTGACCAAGTCAATAATTTTGTCTTCTTGCCCTCTACAAATTCTAAATTGTGAGAGCCTCCCAAGCTTGCTAGTTCATTCCCAACTACTTGGGCCAATCGATTTACACAAAACCGGCTAATCGACACTATAATCATAACTCTGCATCATCCTTGTTCGCCTTATTTTCCAAAGGTTATCCATGCTTGGTGTACCCGTTCAACCTGAGGTTCGGTGCGAAAATGTCTTCAAATATCACCTAACACAACCAAACCAAGTCCAAGCAAAACGGAATAAACCCAAGCTAACCCGGGTGGCTAGGCGCATGGCCGGGTCTGATTGGGCGCGGGGCTTGGCACACTACTGGGCCACATGGGCATGCGACTGGGCCGCAAGGGCACAACGGCCCTGCACCGAACTGCATAAGCAACGTGTCGAGCACCACACTTAGTCACATGAGCGAGGGATCGATTCATAGCTAAGCACGCGTAATGGCTCATGAATGGCACAATGCATGGCTCATAGCCATATGTCTTGGGCACAGTACTAGATCAGAACCGGATCTTACAGGCATAACACCTGGCACAAGGGTTAGGCATAATGACTAGTACACTACCGAGCACATAGCCGGTCCGTAGCTTAGCTAACGGGCACATGGTTTGGCTGGCGTGGCTGGCACATAGCCTAGTCTACGGCCAAGCCATTGGGCTCGTGGCCTAGCACATGGCTCATCCATGGCCTACCTGACTTGGCGCAATGATTTGTGGCCGATTTACGATCAGTCCACATTCAAGTGTCAAGGACCCATGGTCGACTCTCAGATGTCGTGTGATCTTGTGGAATCCAGTACTCCGGAATTAACTTATGGTCATCCATGATCGATACATGGCCGTGCGGTATCACCTGCGACCGATACATGCCGACACCGGACTGATCCATAGCTATCCTAGACCATTCCACTAACGGCCCTTATGGTTGAAGGGTCAATTCACAGTCATATTATTCTAATCATCTTACGAAATTAGAGAGTCATTCCTCTATCGATTCGTAGGCTAATTCAAGGACAATCTTTCGATTGAACCATGATCAACTCTCAATACAGTCATTTTGACTAAATTGTCCATTCCATTGCCGACCCTCAGCTCAAGTTACCCGTTTATTCATCGATCACTTGCCCTCGGCTTCTAAACCCAAAATCGGGGATGTCACAGCATGGTTGACCCTCGATTGTAATGTAGCCTCGTAGAATCCAATATCATGGGATTATTCCATGATCACCCATGGCCGATGCATGGCACTGCAAATTCACTTGCAACCGACACATGTTGACACTACACTGATCTATGGTCGTCCCGGACCTTTCCACCGATGGCCTTTATGGTCGAAGGATTAATCTACAGTCATATTACCCTAATCGACTTGCGTGATTGGAGAGTCATTCTATTGTCGATCCCATGACCAATTCATGGACAATCTTTTCGATCAAACCATAACCAACCCTTCGTACGCTCATTCTGACCATGTTATCCGTTCCATTGCCGATCCTTGGCTCGGACTGCTTGCCCATTTTATTACCACTTACCTTTGGTTACCAAGGTCCAAATTTGGGGATATTACAATTCTTCCCCTCTAATAAAATTTCGTTCTCGAAATTTAAACATGTGCCTGATTCCTCAAATAAATGCGAGTACTGATGCTTCATGATTTTCTCACTTTTTGAAGTGGCTTCTTCTATTCCATGATGATGCCATAGGACTTTTACTATAGGAATGGTCTTATTTCTCAACACTTGCTCTTTTCGATTCACGATCCGCACCAGCTCTGTTGTATAAGACGCATTACTATCTAATTCGACCTCGTTGAAATTCAGTATATAGGCCCAGATCGGGCTCATATTTTCTTAACAGAGATACATGAAACACATCATGCATCTAAGCAAGTTTTGGTGGCAATGCTAATCGATAAGCTAAATTCCCCATTCTTTCAAAAATTTCAAACGATCCTACGTATCTAGGGCTTAGCTTACCTTTCTTCCCAAATCGCGACACTCCTTTCATAGGCTACACCTTAAGAAATACATGATCGCCTACTGAAACTTTAGGGGCTTTCGACGTCTGTCAGTATAACTCTTTTGTCGGCTTTGGGCGGTTCTCAACTTATCCCTAATCATTCGTGAAATCTTGAAAGTTTGACATCGCTTTCTGGATTCCAATTCATGGCTAAAATCAATCAATCGCGGTTTTAGTGTATCTCAAACTAACGGCCAGCTTTTAAGAGTTACACATATCGACTCGTGGCCCCGATTCGATATCGAACCACATCTAAGTTTACTCGAGCCATGACGACCTCGGTTGTCATGTAATTATGAGGGTTAATCACTAGTTCTAATTGATGCGATCATTTGGATTAGATTTAGGATCGTTCGAAATTCATACAATGGTCATGCAGAATCACCCGCGATCCAATTATATAACATTCGCGAATCATCCCATAGCTATCTTTGAATCGATCTATAATGGCCTAAATTATCTCCTTGTCAATCCTTATGGTTGAAGTGTCGATCCATGGCCAAGTTCTTAGGTCCACATACTTGATTCCTAGCTAGCCATTCCCTAATGGTTAGTCTTCTCAAAAGTGATTAATTCCGAGTGAGATTTAACTGAAGTGCATCGAAGATATTATCATTTCATAAATTTCGAAAATGGGTCCGAATTTCAGAATGTCACAATACTCCTAAATGGGTCCAATCACATCTCCATCCATCAAAACAAACCATGCTATGTAACGGTGGGGATCCATCTCATTCGCATTCACTTGAACCCAAATGGTTGTGCTATACTTTCGATATGTGACACCGATCTCTACATCGACGATATCTATAACCCACACATGCATTTCTATGGGATGACCAAAACGGACGAAAGATGGCGTGGCCATACCTACAAAGCTGAAAATAATATAATATGAATCGACACTCAGTAAGTTAAATTCACTATACTTCGGCTAAGAAATAGCCTTGCGTTGAACAAGAGAAATACGTGTTACCGTTGATTAGTCGATGGCAGATTAATAGCAAATGCATCTCACCTTGCCTTTGTATTAAATATGGCATATTTAACAAACAAGAAAACATCATGCATAGTTTTCAAAGTTGCATGCAAAGATCAACACACAGGATTCATCATTTCTTATCCGAAGTCCATCGGTTCTTCTGGCTTGCACCGGGCATCCAAGCCTCCCTCAAACATCACCTCAAAATCCATTGATGGTGGCATCATCTCGAAATCCATCGAAGACGGCATCACCTCAAAATCTATCGATAGTGGCAATGTCCCTAAATCCATTGATGACAGCCATAGTCCCTCGTGTGATCATGCAACAAGTAACAAACATTTCCAGTTCTTATCTTGATTTCATTAGCCCATGCAACCAAGCACAAAGACATGCGGTGTTCCTAAAGTTCATGCTCTCTAGGGTAAATCGTCTAACATGCGGGGTGCGATCGAGGGCATGTGGTTCGATCCACCATGCTGAGCACTGGCTCAGAGCCGGACTTGGCCCAGTTCTACACGCCTTAATGCAAAACCTGCACCAAGTTGAACTCGTCCCAAAACACCACAACATGAGTATGAAATCAGACAACACCCCATTTCATGTCTCGGTTGTGCCATAACTCATGACCACAATGCAAAACAAGTCACACGCGAGCTTCAAGCATCACAAACAAGATTACTTCTCGAGCCTAAACACGCAACACAACGCCTTAACCAAAGTATAGGGAATTCACTTACTACTTGGGGTCCTAAGGTATTTCGGTGATGATGGTTTGGGTGAGAGGGAGTGACTGAGAATGGTGTCGGGACAATGGCCAAGAGGATGGCTGAGAATGAGAGAGAGACCGAGAAGAAGAGAGAGAGAGAGAGAGAGAGAGAGAGAGAGAGAGAGAGAGAGAGAGAGAGAGAGAGAGAGAGAGCTTGATCAGTTTGGGGAAAAGATGAGAGTGGCATGATGTCTCTCTTTTTATAGCCACAACTCCAATGATGGCAATGCCAAATGGTCCTATGGTATTTGTTCAAGTGGCACCTATTAATTAGAGGCAATCTTGAGAAATCTTATCCAACTCTTAGACTTAATTATTTGATGGCCTAATTGACTACTAAGTGGCCCTTTTAGGGTCATTATGTCTTAACTTAGGGCACATGAGTCATCCAAGGCATTAATGTCCTAGAGGACACCTAAGCTCATGCATTAATTTTGAGGGGACACCTAAGCCTCTATTATTGGTTTCTTCAATAATGGTTTTGTCTTAATCTTCATTATGGCCCTCTAAGTTGCTATGTGTGAGGTACATATGGGGCACTCAAGAAGATCTTCAATTAATGAAGATCTTATCTCGTAAGATCCTTCTAATAATGACCCTTCAATTATTGGTTCAAATGTAGACTTGGTCAAAATTGGCTTCTTGCTCCCCAAGGTTTGACCAAAATATGTTGATTCTTGTCCTTCTAGAATGCTTAATTATACACTAATGACAATCGGGTTGTCATCCTCCAAAACCAATAAGTATACTTAGCAAAATGCCTAAGTAATCGGGGAAATTCCGAGTTGAAAATGATCGACCAACCTATCCGGATTGAGGTTCGGTGTAGGATTACTTCTAACTATGACCAAACATAACCAAGCCCAAGTCCAAGTCTAAGTGCAATGGTGCAAGCTCAGGCCGGTTGGACTGACTAGACGCGTGGCCTGTGTGGTCGGGCCTAACCAAGCATATGGCTGGGCACAATGCCAGGCCAAATGGGCACATAGCCGGGCGCGTGGCCGAGCACACAGGCGTGGTGCCAGGTTGCACGAGCGGTACGCCGAGCACAATGCTAAGTCGCACCAGCAAAGGACCGGTTCATCGATTAAACACATCCAGTGGCTCATGTTTGGGCACCATGCATGGCTCATGGCCAAGTCTCTTGGGCACAGAACTAAGTCGAAGCCAAATCTGACGGGCACATTGCCTAGCACAAGGGTCAGGCATAATGACTGGCACACGGCTCGGCACGTAGCCGGTCTGTGGCCTAGTTGACGAGCATAATGGCTGGTCATGACCGGGCACAAGGTTTGGTTGACGCAATTAGCATAATACCTAGCCTGCGACCAAGCCACTAGGCTCAGCACATGGCTCGTTTATGGCCTACCCGGCTCAATGTAACGATCCGTGGCGATTCGCGATCGGTCCACGTTCGAGTATCAACAACGCATAGTCAATCCTCAGTTATCATGTAGCCTTCTGGAATCTAGTATCACGGGATTATTCCATGATCATCCGTGGCTAATGCATAGCTGTGCCGAATCACCCGTGACCGACACATGTCGACACAACAATGATCAATGGTTGTCTCGGACCTTCCCACTGATGGCCCTTACGATCCAAGAGTCAATCTACAGTCATATTACCCTAATCAACTTGCGTGATCGGTGTCACGCCCTACACCCCATGAAGCAAGAGCATCCCACCACCGGTCGAATTTGTTGCAACCTTACCAAGACGCGTCGCCGACCCAACACCCAAGCAGAGATAAGACACATGCGGAAGCAACAAACAAACACCCATACAATATAATCCACAAGACCAAAGATAGAACACCAACCAAACAGAAATATAATTACAAATATTCATTTTGTATTATTATAGGAAACCTTTTTACAATATCCATTTGTACAAACAAAACCAACAACATCAGTAGTGAGTAGCCACTAGATCAAAAAGGGGCAAGTGGGAAGGGGGAAAAGGTTATGACAACTACAGGAAAGTCACTATCAAAAAGGAACGAGCTTCCCTACTAAGAACTAGGACCTATCCTTGGGCTCCCAGTCAGGGTCAGACTCTAAGGACTCCTCTAAAGAACTCTCCTCGGACTCAGACTCCTCAGAATTCATATCCTCTACAACGGCCCTCTCATCTTCGGAGTCTAGCTCTAACTCCAGGTCAAGGTATAGTCCTAACTCCTCATCTAAGCCTAATTCTTCAACTTCCCTATCATCATCTAAGTCCATGGCCTCTGGTTCATCTTCTTCGTCTACAAACTGATCTGGGTCTTCGACTATCACTTATGGTTCCCCATCCATAACGTCATTCTGTACATCCTAATCATAATCATCTTGGGGGTCGATCACCTCACCATCAGCAACAATAGGTTCCATCAAGCCATTTCCATCAAGTGGAGCATCGAAAGTTTTTAGAGGTCGGCCTATGTTTTCATTAGCATCTCGAAGACACCAAGCAATATACTCTTGGTTCTGATAGAAGTACTCTCCAACATCGACAAAAACCATGGACCGATACCTAATGTAAGCTTCCCCATTGCCGGAAGGAAATATACAGGTTGACTGCTGGATTTGCATCGGAATCCCAAAAAGTGCTGTTAGCTTCGGCATTATCAGGGATGGGGGTCTAAAAAGTTTGGGTTATACAACAATAAGTACGCTCTCGGTGAGTAAAACCCCCTAAACCTAGGCTAGGCTAACATACATTCTCCTAACAGGCAATAAAACACTTACAAACCAAATCACCATAATCATTACTCACATTACTGACCCTGCAGGTTAAGCATTTATACATATATAATAATCATGGCACATACGTGACACACATAGTCACACATACGCCAAACACATGCTCATGCTCAATAGTATTCATATCGCATGCCTTGCACCGAGTCTTGCACATTCGCGCACTAGTTCATGCATTTTTATGCACACAAATGTCATCGACATGCCACGATCGATCTTGCACACATTGCACATTGGCTTAATACTCAATTTTTAATTAATATGACCCGTGTAAAGCACATCATATCTCTTTCTTAATCACTACACTTATTGGCCAGTGTAAAAATGCCTTTGGCTCGGTCTCTATAGCCTACTTCAAAGTGCATGAGGCGCAACACTAATTTTGGCCCAGTGTGTCTAACCTGCTCCAAAGTGTATGAGGTGCAACACTGATCTCGGCCCAGTGTCTTTAGCCTGCTTCAAAGTGCACGAGGCACAATACTGATCTCCTCACGAACCTAAGCTTGCTGCAAAGTGCATGAGGCTGGTCGTTTTTCGGACGTACCGGGCATCGTCCTACTTCAAAGTGCATGAGGACGGCACACTCCGTGTAACACGCATCAAGACGAAATGTGATCACACATACACTCATCCAGTTATTACCTGAACCTCGCGTAACACGCATCAGGGCGATTAGGTGATCACATGCTCATGTCAGGCACACATTCTCGCACAATTCTCATCTCATGCCTCAATCCCGGCATACACAATGTGTAGCCATACAATGCAATATGATGCAATATGAGCATTACATACCACACTCAGGTATTCAATCAGTCGGGGTCACAACAACATGCTCAATTGGCCTATTTAATTACCGTATGGCCCAATGCGTAATTCAACAGTCGGGGAAACAATTCAAGTCATCAATTGGCCAATCACACCTCGCATTAGTTGGCCACATGATCACATGACATAGTACTCTCCAATTTGCCAAAATTGAGCACCAACAAACATCTAATCACTCAGCCCGGGCACACCCGGCAATTCAGGCACATAACATTCAATTGGTCCATTTTAACCTAATAACTCACTATATGGACAGCTATTACTCGGCCTACTCCCGATTTCAATTTCTCATTCCATTCAGCCCAATAAACCACCAAATTTATCACGACAATGACTTCGGGCCAACGGTACCAAAATCTCCTCAAATCGCACCACTATAATCCAAGCCGAACCTGTCTAAAAATGTATATTGTCCTAGACCGAATTTAGAAAGTCATACTCACTTAATTCTAAGATAGGACGACAAGAACGGGCGGCCAATTGCCGATGAACGGCTAAATTGGCGGCGGCATTCTAATGGTGGACAGCAGCTCGGCTCACGGCGCCGCGGCGTACGGAAGGTGGTCTTTTGGCCGAACCATACGGCAGCAAGGGCGGTGAAGGTGATGGGCGAGAGAGAGAGAAAAGGGGCGAGAGGATGGTGGTGGTGAGGTGTGGACGGCGGCGGCTGCGCACGGTGGCGATGGGCAGAGCTTCGGCGGTCGGCTGCTTGCTCCGGCGTTCCTTGGCCGTGAGTGGGAGAAACCGGCGGGATGAGAGGGCTGGTCGGGGAAGTGGCCAAATGGAGGAGGAGGAGATAGAAATGGGTCCAACTTGGTCAAATATTGTTGGGGGGGGTGAGTGGAAGACACGTGTCGCCGATCCAAACCTCTTGACCAAAATGCCCTTGATCCAAGGGCCCTCATTCATTATTATCTAATAATTGAGGGATAAAATGGTCTTTAGGTCCAATAATTGAGCTGAATTTCATTGATAATTATCCCAATTAATTCCCAAACTTCAGAACTCAAAAATAGGTCAGGGTAAAAACGGTTATTTTTTCGGTCCCGGGTTGAAATTCTAATTTTCGACCGTACCAACCTAAAATGTGTGTGGCCAACATAATGTCGGATTCTAAAAAATAGTCTCTTAAGTCCTTGAAAATCAGCATCAAAATCCGGGCCTAATTACGCGATCAAAACTTTGCTCAATTTCAAATTTAGTCTCTCACTAACGAGCGGCTGTTTAGGGGTTACGCGTATTGACTTAAGTTATCCAAGTTGTCATGACCTCGATTATCGGGAGAACAAGAGAAATTATCATTAGTTCATGAGGTTACGATCGCTCGATTCAAGTTTAGGATCGGTTGGTCACGCGTACTTTCGGCCATACAGAATCACCTGCTATCCGATCATACATCTTTGGCCTTGGCTAGACCACACCCGTCACCTTCCTAGGAGTGGCCCACATTGACCCAAAATAATTCCTCATCGTTTCTCGAAATCTGTGCCATGCTGGCGATCGGATCCTTAGTCTACGTACCGTGTTTCCTAATTAGCCATTCCCCATTGGTTAGTATCCCGAGAGTGATCAACTTTGGGCGAGACTTGCTAAAATGAAATGAGAATTAATACTCATTTTATTGATTCCGGAATTGAGTCGAAATTCGGGCTGTTACAATCGGGGAGTCATTCCATTGTTGGTCCCATGGCCAATTCATGGACAATCTTTCGATCGAACCATGACCAACCCTCAATACGCTCATTCCAACTATGTTATCCATTCCATTACTGATCCTTGGCTTAGCGTGCTTGCCCATTCTATTACCATTTACCTTTGGTCATCGAGGTCCAAATTCGAGGATGTCACATAAGCTTTATGGCTCCGATACCATGTGGGATTTTATGGGACCACTACCAACTACTCTAAAAGTTTAAGTTATTAGATGAAGACATGATTTAATATTTAAATATTCTAATAGAACTTGCAAGGGAGTCGGCAAATAATTGCCAAGAAGATTAAAGTGTTGGGAATCGCCTAGAGCTACTTCATGGAAGTTCTGGTGTGATGATAGGATTGGTTTGTTCAAAAACATATGAAGCTCGCAAGCGTTGTTGGTGATGTTTGAATCTTGGAAGCTCTCTGGCCTAGTGTAGGTGCTACTGACATCACCTAGAGTGGTGCCTCTAGTGCTGGGACTGATGTGTTGCTGTGGTGGTGCCGGTTATAGGAGACGTAATAAAATACCATTTGTTGTTACTAGTAAAATTAAACGGAAATAATAACTTTGAGAAAATGATGACAAATTTAAAAAAATGACCAATTAAATAAATAAATATACCGAATGAATTTTCGTAACAAGTAAAGCTGACTGAATTACAAACCAAAAATAGACTTGTGAAATTGCTATGAAATTGTAACAAAATGAAATAGGAGGTGAGGTATGGATTACCAAATCTTCTTAAGGCTATTAATTCCTACCAACAGTTTTTTGTAGATTTACGAACTATGCTCTCCAAGATACAACACAACAAATTTATTTGCATTAGCACTATGCAAATATGACTCAATCTTCCAACCAAAAAAAAAAAAAAAAAAAAAAATAGGACTCAATCAAACATTTCCTCAAAATGGCACACTTAGAGATTTAACCAAAGAGGAAATTGAAGAGAAGAGATCTTTTTCTAACTTTGAACAAACATAGATTGAAACAATTTTCTAAGCATAGAAATGTTATGTCTGCTTCTATCAAATGAAGAATAGTTTATTTCAATTTATAGAGATTGAATAGACATGATCCGAAAAGACATGTTCATAAGATAACAAAATCTCTCGCAAAAAATGATTTAAATAGACATTTGAAGCCATTAACCCATTATTACCACAATTAACAATGTCTATTAAAGACAGAGAAAACTGCTGTAAAAAATTAGTTGAAGAGACATGTTGAGCCATCAACCCATAATTACAAATATCCCCTATATTAATGGATCAATGAAATACTTTTTGACTCAAAGAATTCTAAATGTGGTTGTGGAAGTACACTACAACTTTCGCTTTGAACCCTCTCTAGTGAAAGCCTATTGGACTTAACTAGTTAATGGACTTAGCCTTGAATTGCTAGTTGTTTATGTAAGCTTAGACAATAGACCTCACACAGAGTCTCTCAAATTCAAGATTGATTATCGGTTGTGTTCATTTTTTCGATCCTTAACCTCTCGAGATTGACGCTTGCTCTAGAAAATCTAGCCATTAAAGATTTTCATAGAGTCGATAAGCTCCGCTCATATAGGTGCATTCTTATATAAAGTATCCTTCCATACCTTACTAGAATATTGTATTCCAAGCTATAGGTATCTTAAACGCATAGTGTCACGCCCCGAGCCTTACGGCACGCGACAACCCTATCGCGATCAATTTAGTGCGACGTCCCAAGATGCATTGCCGACCCAAAACCCAAAACAGAGAACAATGCACACACGGAAGCAACATTATACCCATACATAATATAACAACATGACCAAGGATAGCAATAATTATAATAAATACAACTTGCACTAATAACAGAGATTTACAATATCTATTGATAGGAATATACAACAACCGAAATGGGTAAACTGCCACTAACATTAAAAATGGTACGTAGCTCGGGCGGTCAGAGTACTAAACCTAGGAAGGGCATCTATAAAAAAGTGTCGGCCCTACCTAACTATGGTTGGGGTAAACTCTAGAGTAACTAGTTCGGGTCGGATCCCGAGGACTTGGACGAATCGTCATTCAACTTGGACTCGGAATCTATCGAATCCGGCTCGGACTCGGCCTCCACTGACTCCACCCCGGAATCATCCTTTGGCTTTAGCTTCTGCTCTGCTCGGGGTTGGACTCCCACTCCATCGGCTCTTCTCCCTTCGATTCGGTATCCATCCAGATGACGACTGGCCTAGGGTCGAAATCTTCCTCGGACATGGCAGCGGGGCTCACAATCTCCCCATCAGCAGCCTACGGGTCCGACTGGCCTAACATGTTGAATGGGACATCAAAGGTCTTAAGAGGTCTGTAAGTGCCAAACGGGTCTTGAAAACACCAACCGAGATAAGGATGGGCCTGAAACTGTGGCCCGCCCTCATCGATCCAAACTATGGTGTAATACCTAACATAAGTCTCCCCGTTCCCTACGAGGTGCTTGATCACCGATCTCTCTATGTGATACGGGATCCCAAAACGAAGCGATGCTTCTGCCATCTTCAGGTTCAGGGGTCTGAAAAGTGGGATTTAAACAACAGTGAGAATAAATCTTAGCGAGTAGGCCCTCTAAACCTAAACTACGCTAACATGCACCTCCGGACAAGTATTAACCAAACACACCATCAAGCAATCACACGACTTAGGCTTTCGGGCCCAAATCCAACATATAACTGACCCTGCAGGTTAGGCATATAATAATAACAATAATGGCACAAAACCCATTTACGACACATATACACGAAATCACTTGGCCATGAACACATGCCATGCACATGCTTGCACTCGTTAATGCTCTCTTGCACACGTGTCATCACTATGCATATGCTCATGTTCATTTCTGCACACTTGCACACGTGCCAACTTTCCATTTATCATCGACCCATGTAAAACGCATCAAGCTCATGACACAACCCGCGTAAAACGCATCAGGTTGGCCATCTTCCGGTAGTCCAAGCATCGTCCAGCATAAAATGCATCAGGTTGGCCATCTTCCGGTAGTCCAAGCATCGTCCAGCATAAAATGCATCAGGATGGATTCAATACCCTGCATAAAACTCATCAGGGTTTTATGTGATCACACGTACGCATTCCACCAATTATTATTTAAACCCCGCATAAAACGCGTCAAGGCGATTTAGGTGATCACATGCTTATGTCATTTGTGCACGCTCACATGATGCGCATGTTATGCCAATGCTCAATATGCACAATTATGGCCATAACAATCAACACTCGGGCATCCATAATTTTCCACACATGAGCATTCAATTTAATTTAGCCATATGCTCAATTAACACAATGCATATACAATTTAACATAACAACACGCCCAATGAACCAATTCAATCAAACTAGCCATGGTACCTAATTGGCACACAAAATCACGCGATTATGCCAATGTAATTACGCATGCTTAAGGCCCACCAAGCATCTCCTCATCGGGCCACACCAAAGCACTCAACATGGCATAACAATATTTATTACCAAATCATGCATCAATAGGCCACCTTATAGGCAAATCATGGCACACTTGCCAATTTGCAACTAAACCATCATTTAGCCAAATAAAGTCCAATTCGGCCCACCATGAACAACCACAAATCAGCCTATTCTAGGCCACTAATCCACCTTCAAGTCATCACATTAGGCCACTAGAATCTCCACAAAATTAGCCACTACATGGCCCACACATTGTACCGATTTTTAATCCACATAATTGCTCAAACCAAGTTCACAATGATCAGCCAACAACCAGCCCATTCTAGGCCACCAATTCACATTGAAATCATCATACTAAACCACCAAAATAGCCACAAAGTCAGCCCTAATCGTCTGCCACTGATTAACCCCTAAAATACCTTAATTAACCCCTAAACCTATCTAGAAATGCATAATAGCCTAATTATGGTTTAAGGTTTGTACTCACTATGTTCTATGCTCCAAAAGTGGCTGAACTAAGGAAGAAATGGGTGGAACGGTGGCTGGCTCAAGCTGGTTCACGGACGCTGCTCCGACAGTCCTCACGGCGGCAAACGGTGGTGGTGATGGCAGGCGGCTCTCGGCTAATCTCCCACGGCGAAGGGGGCGACGGTGCTGGTGGTGGTGCCACGGAAATATAGAGGGGAAAAGGGCTGTGGTGGCGGTGGTCGCGTTGTGCGAGTGGTGGCGCATGGCCAGCGACGGTGGTACACGGGCAATGGCGATACGACCAAGGCGAGGGCTAGCTGGGTTGGTGATAGGAAGAAGAAGAAAGAGATAGACTGCTGGAATGGTTGGGTAAGGGTGGTGGTGCGGATGGCAGGCACATGGCGTGCGGCACCGGCGGGCGGCGGTGTGGGCAACGGTTTTGGCGGCTGTCTCACGTGGCAAGGAGGAGGAGAAGGAGAGAAAATGGAGAGGATGAGAGGGGGAAGTGGCCGGCTGAAGTGAGAATGGGAGGAGAGAGAGATTGCAAGAGGTTTATAAGCAAAAAGGTGAGTGGGATGATTGAACAAACCCACTAAAAATACCTATCTTGTCCAACCATCAAAGGCTAGGATTAAATCTGGCCAAAATATCTAGGGGCAATCTAGTCCACCATTTTCGGCAATAATAGAGGCTGATTAGTTCAAATTAATCCCCAAAAATTAGGAATTAACACTTAAGGTCAAAGGGCAAAACGGTAATTTTCCGTTCGCGGGCCAAAATCTCATTTTTCGGCCTTACCGATCCCTAATATAATTAGCCATACTTATACGACGTTGTTCTTGCAAAATGGTTGAGTACGTCCGTGAAATTCGACACCGAAGTCCAGATTCAATTCAACGATCAATTTCCCTCAAATGCGATTTTAGCGTCTTTCAATGACGAGCGG